>SJYT01041639.1:523684-557702 GCA_006410635.1 Cephalophus harveyi
GGCCAGCTTGGCTGAGCATCACCAAGGCGACAGGGCTGGGGCTGGGGAACAGACACGTGCTTCTTTACACACTTTCCTGGTGTCTTCATCCCATACAAGTAACATAGCTTACTTTTCAATTAAAAACAAATCTAGCAAAGGAAGTTTAAGGAAAAATTATTCTTAGAAAAAAAATAATAAAGCCCATTCCATTTTTAGATCTCAAATCTCAACCGTAGATGTCATTCCAAAGACCTCCCGCCGTGGTGTTCAAGTGACCAATCGTGCAGAAAGCGGAGTGCGATAGACAAGAACGCCGTCCTCCTCTCCGGAAGCCACGCACAAAGATTCTGAGGCGAAGGGAGAGCTCAGCCTCAGAGAAAACATCCAAGATCGGGACGATCCTCTCCTGTCAAATTTCGTCTAGGTACAATGTATGCAGGTGATACCCCAGTGAACTTGAAAAGATGATAAACAAATACGGCCCACCTAATAGAATGCTGGTAGTATCTGGTGACAAGCGAGTTCCACACACCACAAAAATCCTAGCCCAATTTCAAACAAAGAAAGCTACACTTCAGGAAGAAAACGAACTAAATAAATAATGTTCACACAGGTTTTGTGGCTAGAACTTAAGTAGGTATTAAAATAACGTTTGTGCTATCTGTAATTCTTTATTTACAACAGTAACTGGATTTTGCTATCTTTTTTTTTCCTCCAGGTGACTCAGTATTTCCAAAGCACTCATAAAAATTTTAACATTTCTACATTCCTAATCAGTTCAACCTAAATTGCCACATGATATACAGCATCTTTTTCAGAAACTTCAAACCTTAAAACAAGGAGCAGAAAGAGTTTCCTCAGGATGCCTGTTCTTCCCAAGAACACGGCTCCTGTTCCACACGACAAAGAGGCTACCGCGGGACTGATGGTCCACACTCACAAAACAGTGGGCTACTTCTGGCTGTAGCGCTATAATCTACAAATAGTTACACGAAGCATTTCTGTAAAATCAAGCAGCCCCGTGTATCATCACAGTATGTTCCAGACCTGGAGAATTCAAGTATGAAACACTGCACTGCTCATCTCGGGAGAAGAAAGCAACCCCCAAAACTGCACCTGCGAGGACCCTGCTGGGACACCTCACAGACACACTCAAGCTCTGCCATCCGTTTCACCGCTCCCTCGGGACAGGCCGGGGCAGCAGCGGAGCGGGGCCCCAGGAAAGTGAGCGCCCCGCGGCGAGGGCCGCGCCCGCGCCGCCCCGCGCACTCACCTCGCACTCACCTCCCGGGCGAGGACCGAGCCCGCGCCGCCCTGCGCACTGACCTCCCGGGCGAGGACCCAGCCCGCGCCGCCCCGCGCACTCACCTCCCGGGCGAGGGCCGCGCCCACGCCGCCCTGCGCACTAACCTCCCCGCGGCGAGGACCGCGCCCGCGCCGCCCTGCGCACTGACCTCCCCGCGGCGAGGACCGCGCCCGCGCCGCCCTGCGCACTGACCTCCCCGCGGCGAGGACCGCGCCCACGCCGCCCTGCGCACTCACCTCCCCGCGGCGAGGACCGCGCCCGCGCCGCCCTGCGCACTGACCTCCCCGCGGCGAGGACCGCGCCCGCGCCGCCCTGCGCACTGACCTCCCCGCGGCGAGGACCGAGCCCGCGCCGCCCTGCGCACTCACCTCCCCGCGGCGAGGACCGCGCCCGCGCCGCCCTGCGCACTCACCTCCGCTGACGTGCACCTCGTAGAGCGAGTACTTGGGGGAGGACAGCATGCGCATGTCCGGGCGGAACTTCTCGGCCAGCGTCTCCAGCACGTCCTGCGTGGTGGCGGTGCTGGACACCCGGATGCATTTCGTGGCGAAGTTCCCAGCGGCTTTATCTTGAAAATAAAACCTCATCACTCCGTGGAACTCCAAATCCTGAAAGGAGAATGAAATGATACATCTTTTAAAAAACGATAGCCTATAAAAAAGAGGTGTCTTCAAACTTAGTCAAGTGACCTGGGACGAGCCATTTACAGTCTGCCTCCCGCCGCGTGGCTCAAGCGTCAGGTCTGGCTGCAGAGCACCCGTGTCAGCAGCAGCTGCCACTCGGACCGGGGCCCCCAGCTAGGGCCAGGCACCACCACTTGGTCAAGTCGTTATAACCACCCAGTGAAGCAGATGCTACGATCAAACGCCAGCCTCAAGATCTGGCCACTAAAACTCACAAAGCCTGAGTATCCCGTTCAAGCAGGATCAAAGCAAGTCCAGAATTAAGCCCGGATGCGGTCAACTCCGAGGTCCACACCCGTCTGACCCTGAGGGCCCATCTGTCCCGAGATTTCAAAGGGGCAACGCTAACCCCAACCCCAGCATGAATGTGAATGAATGGAAACTCACTTTGGCTGAATCTAAGTATTTTCAGTATGAACTACTCACCCCAGATCAACAGGCACAATGTGGATTTTTCTTAAAATTCTTTGTTTTTTAATAATCTTACTTCCAGAGAAAAGTACAACAGACGCCAATCAAAGACCACTCCGCAGGAGGCCGAAGCCCACACACAGGACCGTGGGCGGCTCCTTCCCAGGGTTCCTCTGCTTTTTCAATCAATCGCAGGTTTTATTTAGGCAACGCTCTTGCTGCCACCGCAATAACAAGACTCGGGAGTTCACACCCAGGGGCAGGGGCCTGCTGCGGCACAGAGCACCCGAGCCTGTCTGGTGGGTCACACCTTACCAGATGATGCTATGCACCCTGGGACTTCCTGGACAAAGCGCAGCTCCCTGCAGACGTCCGCAGACACTCCCAACCCCGAGGCTCCCTGCACGTCTGGCACCAAGAGCGCCTCGGCCGGAGTCCTCAAAGCTCCCCTCCCCTCCCCCCGACACGTCACGTCTTCCCACATCTGAGAGCATCCAGAGCCACCCTCACCCTAAGAGCAGGCAGCGGAGCCCCCCTCACCCTCCTCCTCGCAGAGGTCCCTGCGGCCTCAGAGACCGTCACAGCCACTACTATCCACATCCCAACCCGCCAGCCTGCCCTTCCCGGAAAGGCACCATCTAACGAGTCTTCACCTGAAGGAAAGTAAGGGACAGGGAGTATTAGCATAGGCTTAACGGTCTATTTGAAAATTAAACTGGACAAAGACACCTTCAGGCACATTTCCAGCCCCGGGGTTCCTACTGTGTCTGCCCGACTCTGCTGCGGGCCGCCCGCCCCTGTGTTCCCCGACCCTGGGCTAGGATTCCTAGCGTTCCCCTATGTGGGAAGGACAACCCGAACCACAGATGCCAGGGTGAAGCCGGGCATGGGCACAGGGTGGCAGCTGAGAAAGCAAGCCAGGAGTTGTCTGTGTCTGGCCCAGGCCAAGCAGCCAAAACTCAGGCTGATAATCATTTTAAAAGAAACCGCTCTATGATGCTTTTAAAGAAACAATTCTCCAGGCTCGATCAAGCCTAAATAAAGTAGACTATTAAAAACTACCTTTGATTTGATTTGCGCTAAATAAGCATTAATGAATGACTAGCAGTTCAGTGTGCCGGGTCTCCGTAACATCACGCTGGAACAGCGAAGCAGAGTCGTTACTGGGTGAGTCTCTTAATAAAGGAACACATTAGCTTTCTGCTCAATTATTCAGCCAGTTTCGGCCGGTGTGCATAAGTCTACAGAATTTTATCAAAGCTGAGAAGACATAAAAACAAGTTCCTGAACGTTAAATTGGGCAGGCAGTGACCAAGCTAACACCCAATAATAATCATAACTAATGTATGTTACAGGCCATCACGTGCCAGATACGGACCGTCTTCAGCATTTAATTCCCCACACTAAGAGGCAGGTGCTGCCATCACGCCCACTGCGCAGGGGGAACAAAGAAGGTCCAGGGAGGCCACGCGTGAGCCGCCAGCACACGGCTGCCCGGTGGCCAGCACCCCCGCCCCGCCCCCACTCCCCGCCCCCAGAGCTGCCTCCTGGCCACCAGTCCCTCCGGGGCCAGCGGCGTGACCCCGTCGCCGGTGCTCCGCAGCCAGCGCTGCAGCTCGGTGCACAGAAAGGCGGGGCGACCTGGCCGACTGTCCACTCGGTTCCCTTCCCCAGTGGCCACTTCTCCCGACAGGAAAGCCGCCTGCTTTCTACCTAAAGGCATACCCTCACCTTCAGATACATTCTTCCCTGAGAAACACGATCACCCACGGTCAGCACGATGGTAATGAATACTGCTCGGGGTTGCGTTACCACTCTCTAAACAGAAGTGTTCTTGTGTTTATCAGAAGGAATACAAGACCAAAAGAGAGAGAGAAGGCTCGTTAAGAAACTACACACACCGAGTTAAAACGAGGAGCAAAGACGTACAGATGGAGGTTTGCTTTTCAATATCTTACCAATCCCTCATTAGTTAATGAAACTGATAATCAATCGGCCTTCTTATCCGAACCAGGACAGCCCCAGATCTCCTTCTGTTCAAGCTGCCGAGAACCACCTGCTTTAGAGCTGAAACAGGCCAATAACCAGGCTCTGTTCACATTCTTCTCACCGCTTCCAGCATTTCTAGGAAAACCAGGTCCCAGCCTGTAGCCCAACAACGCTACCTGCAACAGGTAATCACCTTTCCAATTCCCTCGTTTACAGGAACACTACTTTATCTCATACACACACCTTATTCCCAAGGCTGCTGCCTCCGAGACAGCTGTGTGCCTTCAAAACACAAACGTTACTGCGTATAAAGCCATCAGCCAGATGATGGCCATTTACTCACACTGTTAAAAACAGCAGTAACATCTGAATGCCAACAGTTTAGGTAAAGAATGGACAAAATACCTGATTACGGGTTTTTTAGGGTCATATAAATACTGTTTTTTAAACTTGCATAAACTACTTCTTAAACTGTTTTTTAAACCAGTACTGAAGAACACTTTTTAAAACTATACGCATTTCATTACCTATAACTTCTTTACGACAGATACTCCCGAAGGCTCAGCACCTCTGGAGCGGACCTTCGCCCACCCCTCCCGGGAACGCGCCCCCCGCTGCACACAACTTGCCCTGGGCGCCTCGCTGCGCCGCGCCGCGCGGGCGCTGGGTTTCCACCAGCGGAGGGCCCGAGGCGCGCCGGGAGAGTCCCAGCACGGCCGGCGAGCACTGCCCAGCCCTCCGGTGTTCTGCAGCGGCGGCGGGTGCGCTCTTCGTTCAGACCCAGCGCTGCTGCGCGCTTACAGACGGCAGGACTGTGTGACCGCGGCTGCCACTCGCAACGCGAAACCAAACAAGGGGTGAGCCCGCTACACGCTCCGGACCGAATCCGCGCCCCTGGGGCGAGCCGGGGCCGACCTCGCCCGGGAGCACGAGCCACTGCTCGCGCCTCACGGGCCTGCGTGATCCACAGACTCTGGCACGGCTCCTGGTCTGAAAACCAAGGCACGCTCTCTCGCACGCCCCGGGGCACGCCTTCCCGAGTGAGCCAGCCAGTTCTCCCGACTTCACCAGAGCCGAGGCGGAGCAAGCTCACTGAACGTGGGAAAAGTCACCTTTCAGGGCAAGATTTCAGAGTTCATACAAGTTCTCTGGCCTAAAAAACCGACCCCAACACACACACCCCACAGAGAACGCACGCAGATCACCGCTTTATGAACTCTAAAAATCCACCCTGTATCCAGCCCCGTAAGCGCTGTAAGGAAGACAAGTCTCTGCCAGAAAACAGCCTGCTGTGAAAACCGATCAGCAAACGTGGTTTCCGAAGGCCAGCACCGTCTGCTTACAGCTGTCAGCTTGCGAGGCAGGATCCCCCCGCGCTTCGCCGGGAGACGCCGGTGAAAGCGGAAACCCACCCAGCCCCTGAGTCAGCATCACAAGCGGAGGAACAGTGACGTGCTCCCCACAGTCCTCTGAAAACCCTTCATCTCGCTATCTGAGCAGCCACCACACCACGTGCACTGGGGCTGTGAAAGGCGGGAACAAGGGCACACTAATCAAACCCCAACAGCAGAAGAGCGAGAGCACACGTGACCAGAGACGCGGCCTTGCTTTCTACCGTGGCTCTCAGCACTGCACTCGCACAAACGCGAAGCGCAAACGCGCAGAAGGGAGGAAGTGAAGGCGGAAGCCACTCACTCGCGCCTGACTCTCTGCGACCCCAGGGACTCTACAGTCCATGGAGCTCTCCAGGCCAGAACACTGGAGTGGGTGCCTTTCTCTTCTCCAGGGGATCTTCCCAACCCAGGGATCGAACCCAGGTCTCCCACATTGCGGGTGGATTCTTTACCAGCTGAGCCACAGGCAAGTAAAGAAAACACCCTTCAAAAAGCCACCTGTCTAGTCCGGGGGTCCACCCAACTTTGCCCGGGGTCCTTCAGCAGACCGGTGAAGCCTAGGCCAGTGCTCTCAGAATAACAGAGTTAAATGCAGAAAGCGCAGAGGAGTGCACAGCGAGCAATCACAGCGAACGCAATCATCAGGGCTTCCCTGGCGGCGCACTGGTGAGGAACCCGCCTTGCAATGCACGGGACACCAGACAGATCACTGGTCCAGGAAGATCCTGCGGAGCAACTACGGAGCCCGGGAGCCGCACTCCTGAGCCCTCAGCCCCGGAGCCCGGGGGCCGCACTTCTGAGCCCACTCTCTGGAGCCCGGGAGCCGCACTCCTGAGCCCTCACCCCCGGAGCCCGGAGCCCGGGGGCCGCACTCCTGAGCCCACTCTCTGGAGCCCAGGAGCCGCGCTCCTGAGCCCTCGCCCCCGGAGCCCGGGAGCCGCGCTCCTGAGCCCTCGCCCCGAAGCCTGGGAGCCGCGCTCCTGAGCCCTCGCCCCGGAGCCGGCCGTTAAGAGAAGCCTCCACGACGAGAGGCCTGCAAGCCGCAGCCAGAGAGAAGCCCGGACAGTGCAGGCCCAGTGCAGCCGGTAAAGAAAGACTCCTCACAAAGCACAACGTCTGAAATATTTCAAACCTGTGACAGAAGGTGAGTGGTCTTTATTAACATATTAAGTAAGGTCTAGACCTGACTTTTGTGCATTTAAAATTTTACAACTTCAATTTTGAAGGAGATATGAGTATAAACTTGTAAGTGAAGAAAATGCTAAATTTCAGTTATAGGCTAATAAAAATGCATTTACTGAAATTAAGATATCATTATTTTCTCATCCATGGAATGTATCTGTAGCCCTCAAGTAAGAAGGCGAGTAAGAAGGCGTCCCTGGAGCAGCTCCAGAGATGACAAACACGCTTGACAGCTACAAAATATTGCCGTTTACAAAAGCAAAACTCCTCTCATGTCGCTTTGCCAACTGGGCTGAACTTCACCCACTGGCATCCCTGAGCCCGATGCTCAGTCAGTTTGAGCATGACATTCTGCACAGGGGCAGTGCAGATGTCCCAGGCACTGTGCACTCCGGGGTGTGGGTGGGGACAGCAGGCCGGACGGGCCCAGGACTGCAGCTGTGGGCACCCCTGGGCTCCTTGGGAACAGCCATGCGGTGCCCAGACCACCCCTGGCCTCCACCTACCGGACGCCAGCAGCACCTGCCAGCTGGGAGATCAGGGTGCCTCCAGACACCGGCCTGGGCCCCCGGTGACAAGCTGGGGCCCTCGGCAGCACGGTGCTCCTGTTCTTGTCTCCCCAGGTGCCTGCCTTTCTGCGGCATGATCCACCTCTCTCCTGAACAGATTCCTGCTCCAGCCTCTGAGCCGCAGTGTCCAGACGTGGTCAGTGAACTCCAGGTGGCATCTAACCAGCTGCACATGAACTGCTAACCTAACATCACACCTGTGATTAACGCGATTTAAAGTGATACAGCTTGACAGCCCACCCAAGACTCTCGATTCACAGGAGGCGTCAGTAAAGTGACGATTCTTGACTCGCTGCCGCCTCAGTCCACCTGCAGCCTTGCTCCAGCTCAGCACCAGCCTGTTAAACCACAGCCTTGAGTACAACTAGCCACCTGCTCCCGGGCTTTCCCCACCGATTAGGGGCAACGAATCTGCCTGTAAAGCAGGAAACACAGGTTTGATCCCTGGGTCGGGAAGATGCCCCGGAGGAGGGCATGGCTACCCACTCAGTATTCTTGCCTGGGAAATCCCGTGGGCAGAGGAGCCTGGCGGGCTATGGTCCTTGGGGTCACAAAGATGCGACTCGGCACAGCACAATCACCTGTTCCTAATTCATCTCACTGTACTTAGATCCAGCCCTTCAGCTGAAGAGCCGGACGAAAGACATGGCTGAACTCCTTGATAACGTCCAGACGCATCGTGACTAATCCACTTCCCTCATCTACAGAGCTGGCAGCCCACTCTCTCAGGCACACACACGGTGATGTCACTGCGTCCGCCGAGCCTGGCCGATTCCTGTGAGTGGACCTGCACAGCCTTCCCAGCGCCCCGCTTCCTTTCAGGCGCACCATAACCAGAGCGCACTCTAGGGGCAGTCTGGGTTCATCTTCACCGCGTTAGAATGCACAGTTAGTTCGCGCACTGCTTTCGAAACCTGTATTCTGTAATAAACATCTTCATGGAAACCCATACTTTAAAAATTATAGATGTCATCATAAGGCAATTTAAGAAATGTAAATAAATTTGTCTACATAAAAATAAACTTTCATTTAGGGGGAAAAAAGGTACACAATAAGCCAAAGACAAGTGGCACACTGGGGGGAAAACATTCCCAACTCACGTGAAAGAGACAAAGATAAGATACATAAAGAGTCTGTAAAATATGAGAAGAAAAAAATAACCCACTTTAAAATGGATTAAAAAATCCTCATGTTCACAAAGTGAATACGACTCAAATAGGAAAAAGGACGAACCACCTCCTTAAAGACAAAATAACCGTAAAACTTCAAAATAAGATCACATTTCTCAAAGTGGTAAACGTCAAACAACCCCTCCTCTTGTGGGGCGGGTACAAGACGCATATCCACGGAGCGGACCCGGGGCAACGCTAGGCAAAACGAGACGCGCCGGGCACCCGCGCCCCCTCCGGTGGGCGTGCCCCCTCCGGTGGGCGTGCCCCCTCCGGTGGGCGTGCCCCCTCCGGTGGGCGTGCCCCCTCCGGTGGGCGTGCCCCCTCCGGTGGGCGTGCCCCCTCCGGTGGGCGTGCCCCCTCCGGTGGGCGTGCCCCCTCCGGTGGGCGTGCCCCCTCCGGTGGGCGTGCCCCCTCCGGTGGGCGTGCCCCCTCCGGTGGGCGTGCCCCCTCCGGTGGGCGTGCCCCCTCCGGTGGGCGTGCCCCCTCCGGTGGGCGTGCCCCCTCCGGTGGGCGTGCCCCCTCCGGTGGGCGTGCCCCCTCCGGTGGGCGTGCCCCCTCCGGTGGGCGTGCCCCCTCCGGTGGGCGTGCCCCCTCCGGTGGGCGTGCCCCCTCCGGTGGGCGTGCCCCCTCCGGTGGGCGTGCCCCCTCCGGTGGGCGTGCCCTGCAGCACCGGCGGTGACAGCAAAGGTCTGGAAATGGCCCGGCGAGGGACGCCGGCTGGGTGAACTCTGGCCCTTCACATGATGGAGCGAAACGCTGCCGCTACGCTGTGACACGGCCCGGAACACAAGCACACGCTTCCGTGGACGCAGGACACAGCCGCGTGTGCGACGCCCGAGCAAAGCTGCAGAAGGAAACCCTCCCTAAAGCGGACAGGCCAAAACACTTCCTCAACAGGGAAGATCCCCTGGAGAAGGCAATGGCAACCCACCCAGTATTCTTGCCTGGGAAATCCCATGGACAGAGGCGCCTGGCGGGCTACATTCCAAAGGGTCGCAGTCACAACTTAGCAACTCAGTAACAGCTCTTGTCACTGAAGAAGTCTTAAAGCAAAAGACAAGACGTAAAATTAAGCGTCTCCAGCACCTAGACTGCTGCGTGTCATTCCTTTTCTTCACTAAAAGGAACCAAGGATCCGTGGAGAAATGGTCTAATCCAGGTATGGTCAGAAAGTGGACTGAGTTTGGGACACCTTATTACACCAGAAAACAAAGAAGTTTGGAAAAACAAGAAAAACCGTCTAGCCACCAAAAGGAGCACCTGGCCAAATCTGGACAATTTGGTTACCAGCAGCAATAATGACTGCAAGTGACGAGACAGAGAAGCCACGAAAACTCCCAGCTGCACAGCGACAGTGACGAGCAGGGAGAACGCCAAAGCCAAGGTCACCGTCACCGCCGCAGGCTGCTACGGCACCGAGAGTCGGAAAACAAGCAACTCAAGTCACAGCGCGCGGGATTCACTGTCTTCCTGCGGCTCAGATGAGGAAGACAGGCTTTTAAAGAATTCCAGCCAGTAAACGTGAAAGAAGTGATAGAACTGGGAAATCAGGATTTTTTCACCCTTACTTGTCGGGCAAGGACTGGCACCGCCCCAGCCAGGAGAGAGAGGCCGCCGGCCCCGGCCCCAGCCCCGGCCCCGGCCCCGTGGGTGCGGCGGGCGGGCTTTCGGGGCCGCCTCCTCCACTCCCAGCTCGCAGCCAGCTCCTGAGGCCCTGCTGGACGTGCGTGTGGACCTCAGCTCCATCACAGCTCCAACGCTACAGAAACAGTCGCTCCCCACCGCCACTGGAAATGACTGGACGTTCTGGACAGTGAATTTCAGAAACAGGATTATGCACGCGCGGTGTTTTATTCTGTGATCTTAATATTTTGCTCTTTTCATACGCGTGCATATAGATGATTAATATGCTGTTGTTTTTTGCCTTTTTTTTTTTGCTAGAGATACAATTATATACTTTTCAAACTATTTTCTCACGTTTAAGTATGTGCTGCTAAGTAGCTTCAGTCGTGTCCGACTCTGTGCATCCCCAGAGATGGCAGCCCACCAGGCTTCCCCATCCGTAGGATTCTCCAGGCAAGAACACTGGAGTGGGTTGCCATTTCCTTCTCCAATGCATGAAAGTGAAAAGTGAAAGTGAAGTCGCTCAGTTGGACACAACTGAGCAACTGAGCGACTTAAGTATATGAGCACTTGAGAATTTTTAGATGGGAAGTGATGAAATGTCTCCTCTCAGATAACCATGTCCCTAATCTCAGCTTCAATAATAAAATGAGGAAATTTTCTTTTAAAAGCTGTTTCTTATATCTGCACTGAGTCTGAAGTATGTGAAATATTAAAACGTTTCTAAATCTGAACAAGGGTAATGCACCATACAACTATATACAGAAATTGGTAGACTATCATTTACTGTGCTTACATAACTTCCAAGTAAATACTCAGCTGCAACAACTGATTCAAAGAAGCTTTGTACAGTTGAAATGCTACCACCTGAATCTCTATAATATACTAAAAATTGAATTCACAGTATTCAACCTATTCTATTAAAAGAAAACCTCAAGAAACTTACCTGAATGAAAAAATTATCCTCAAATCTTCACTGTTGTGTACACTGCATTAATAACCAAATACACTTTGAAACGGTTTTTGAGTCCTTTCCATATTTTGAGGCCTTTCATATCCTTTATGAGACACTTGAAAGGGGGTTGGGGGTGGGGGGAGAGAAGAAGTTAGAAACAAAATAATCTGGGGGCAGAGGGTGTAAGAGCAGTGGCGTGAACACGACCGCCTTCCGGCCAGGGTTTCACAGAGAGATCAGCACCGAGGCTGACCTCACTGCCTGATTTGATGGGGGCTCCCGAGCCGCATTCTTGGTGCCAAGCGGGACCTGCGGACCGCACTTCCTGCCTCACTGCCTTATCAGGTGAGCACAGCAGATCGGAATGCCACCTGGTAGCAGGCGAGAGCGAGCCCAGAAGGTGAGCTGCTCCCAGCAGCCCACAGACTTTGGAAAGGACCGCAGGGTTTAGGGGGATGTTCGACAGCACTGATGCAGAAAGGCACCCAGGAGGGCAGAGCGACACAGGCGAGAACAACTCCCTGTTCCGCTGGGCTTCCTCGGCGAGACTGCACAAGAGAACGTTCACGGAAAGCAGCAACCGCCAGAGTGGACTGTCATTCTGCTCACCAAAATAACACTTCTATTCCAGAACTTTCCATGCTGAGGTAAGTATTACAAATATGTGGGGTATTTAACTATAATGCATTTGTGTATAGGCTAAAAAAAAAGTACATTCTGTAAGAAATTCTTTAGATAACTAGTGGAATATGTCATAGGCATGAACTCAAAGACAAAGAAACAGAATTATGATGATGAAAGAAAAAAGTGTTCAGTTCCATAAAACGAAAACCTCAAAAATCACTGATTTGTTTTTATACGTAAAGTTACACTACATCTTTTAAAGAAGATATTACCATCTCTAGACAAAATCAGAAACAGTAACAAGTAAGATTTTTTTCAGCTTAGGAGATATGCAAAGCAAAATCAACCTAAAACGAGCAATACTAACCCAGAACGTGGTGCTGGGGACCTCCCCTCCCAACAAAGGACCTCAACTGACACAAGGCTGAGACAACAGATCTGAACTTCTGTCCTGCAATGAACAAGAAGAGCTGCTGCTGGAGCAGACAAAGCAAAACACGGGAACGGAGGAAAAGCACAGCTAATAATGACAAGAGGAACAGCAACAGGTAACCCTAACCCTAACCCTAAGCCTAAGCCTCAGGAAGCATCACCAGAGCAGAAGGAAGCACCAGCCGGAGCCAAGCGCTTTCTTCGCGCGTCTGCTGCACTTCTAGACGCCGCCCTGTTTACAGACACTCAGCTGAGCCCAGGACCACGGCACTTCCAGCCACGGCCCTACAGGGCGGGCACCTCTGTCTGCAGACCCTCAGCTGAGCCCAGGACCACGGCACTTCCAGCCACGGCCCTACAGGGCGGGCACCTCTGTCTGCAGACCCTCAGCTGAGCCCAGGACACGGCACTTCCAGGCACGGCCCTACAGGGCGGGCACCTCTGTCTACAGACCCTCAGCTGAGCCCAGAACCAGTAAGCTGCCTGACCAGGACCCCAGAGCAGCACCCTCGGGTCAGAAGGCAGTGAGACAAGAAGCTGCACTTCTTTCTCCCCACGAAGCGAAGCTGCCTCTCGCCTGCTACCCTGTTGTGAAGAAAGGCTGTACCCTTCCCACGCCCAGTCACAGGCAGACTGCACAGCCAGTCAGCACCCCACCAGTGGACAGGTAACACAGCCAGCGCTCTGACACACACTTCCTTACAGAAAGGAAGGCCCGGAAAACCCGCACTGAGGCTGTTAGGGGGTGGGGGAGTCCCACAGGCAAAGGCACTCCAGGTCCAGGAAACACCTACGGGTAAAAAGTTAAACTGCAAGCCCTTCAGAATGGAGCACTGAGCATATCCCCGAAGCAAGAGAGGAGAGCGATAAACACGCAAGTCTAAGGAGAAGACCGAGGAGCCCAGCTACATCTTAAGGCTTTAAATCTGTGTGACAAAACACGGTAAGAGGCAACAACAAAAAAGGTGAATGTGAAGTCGCTCAGTCGTGTCCGACTCTTTGCGACCCCGTGGACTGTAGCATACTAGGCTTCTCCTTCCATGGGATTCTCCAGGCAAGAATACTGGAGTGGGTTACCATTTCCTTCTCCAGGGGATCTTCCCGACCCAGGGATCGAACCTGGGTCTCCCGCGTTGGAGTCAGACGCTTTAACCTCTGAGCCACCAAAGATGAACCAAAACATACTCACAACATACACGACACGCTCGCAACATACACGACACGCTCGCAACATACACATAAGAGGTCAGGATTCAGAGCTATAGAGATTCCCTACAAATCAATTGGAAAAGGACAAACAGCTCACGGAAAAAAAACACGGACAAAATGTATAACCCGGTAATGATGGACCATACACATAAGAAAACACGCTCACTCACTGAAAACAGGTTAGTATCAGTCAGGATTAGTATTTTGTATATTCTAGCTTATCAAAAGAAATCTGAATATACTGAGGACGCAGGGACTTCTGAGGTCTGGAACGTAAACGGGCAAACCCATCTCAAGATCAGTGTGGCAGAATGTGCATCTGGCCTCTGACGGAGAAATCGCACGTCTAGGTGTCCTCCTGAACACCGCCCCGGCCCAGAAGACCACAGGGACAAGGGCGCCCCGGAAAGCCTGCTCTGTAACAGGGACGACGCTGGACGGCCTGGCCGTCCCGAGGCAGGAGCGGAGATGCGGGACGGGGCGGCCAGGCAACTGCTGCAACGCCTGAGGCACTAACCTGGCAGCCTCAGGCGGCCGTGCTCTCCGGAGGCAGAAAGGGGCAGGACAGGCGGGAGGGATGGCTGTACCTATTAACTCGACATCCTGAGGCTTCCCGGGCCTCCTTCAGCTGAAAGATACCTCGATGATAACAACCACGCCTCCCTTGTTGATTTGGGAATGAAACAGAGCAACGGGCCAGCTGTGCGACGAAACTACTGCTTGGCAGGTGACACGCCAGAGCTGTGAGCTCGGCAGTGACTCGTGGAGGAGGTGGCTGGCAGGGCCTGGCCCCCCAACCGCAGCCCCCCCAGCAGCAGAGGCCCCGGGACGCAGACCCTGCCGGGGCCACAAGTCTGTCGGGGGCTGGCCGGGGCGCCGCAGGACAAAGGCTCCCTGCGTTGTCCAGTAATAATTCTCCTGGGGTGGAGGGGAAGAAATGGGGAAGGAGGAGAAGAACTGCCTGGAAGGAAGGAAAGAATAAAAACCAACACCCAGGGTCAGATTCCGAAGCTGGGACACAAATCAGCTCAAAGACAAAGCCCACTGCAGAGTAACACGTTTACGCTGCCGTAGACGCAAACATTCAGTAAAAACAGAGCAGCAATCTGTAATAAACGTTCTTAAAAGAAATGAAAACTGCAATTTAGAAGCAAAAATAGAACAGACACTAAGCCCGGGGACAAGGTGCTTCTCTCTCTCCAGCTAAATCATCCTCACCCCCACTCCAGGCGACGGGCGAGGACGGCGAACGGCTCTGTCCTCAGGGACTCGTGATCCAACAGGAGAACCTCACGACAGGCGAGGCCGAGGGACCCAGGGTCCCGGGACCCGGAGGGCGCGGCGCCCGGCAGCGACGACAGCCCGGGCGGAAGGACACGGGCGGCGGCACGGGGCTGCTCAGGACGGAGCGCCACGCCGGGCTCCCGCGGCCACGCCGGGCTCCCGCGGCCACGTGCGCTCCCGCGGCCACGCCGGGCTCCTGCGGCCACGTGCGCTCCGGTGAGAGCTCAGCCGCCTGAGGGTCTGAACGGAAACCGCACCACCGAGCTGAAGGCTGAGAAGCGCACCGCCCGGACGGCGCCAGCGGCAAGACCTGCTGAGACGCGGAGGGCAGAGGCCCGGGAGAACGGGGGAGTCGAGCACGGGGCAGAGGGGCGCCAGCAAGCGAGACAGGGGCCGGCCGGGGGTCCTCTGGCCGAGGCGCTGCACGGGCCGCTGAGCGCAGCCAGCGCGAGGCCGCGGGCACGGTCCGCACGCGGCCACGCCGGGCTCCCGCGGCCACGTGCGCTCCGGTGAGAGCTCAGCCGCCTGAGGGTCTGAACGGAAACCGCACCACCGAGCTGAAGGCTGAGAAGCGCACCGCCCGGACGGCGCCAGCGGCAAGACCTGCTGAGACGCGGAGGGCAGAGGCCCGGGAGAACGGGGGAGTCGAGCACGGGGCAGAGGGGCGCCAGCAAGCGAGACAGGGGCCGGCCGGGGGTCCTCTGGCCGAGGCTGCACGGGCCGCTGAGCGCAGCCAGCGCGAGGCCGCGGGCACGGTCCGCTCGGGGCGGGGTGCGCACCGGATGCCCCGAGGAGGAAGGAGCTCTCGGGGAGCAGAGAGGAGGCGGCAAACCCGGGCTCCTCCCCGGCACAGGAGAACCGACCGGACTCCGGGGCCAAGTGGAGACGAGGCCAGGGGATCGCGTCAGAGGGCCCGGAGGTGATGACCGGGCTCTAAGGGTACTAGTGACCCAGCCAAGAGCCGTCGGGGTGAACTCGAGGGTTGGGCCCTTAGGGTAACGAGCAAAGAAAAAGTTCTAAAATTTCATTTGCATCTTTAAAATCAGACAAATTTCACTGATAGTTGCACTCCACTGGTCACATCCACAAATACCCAAACTGGCAAAACAGCCACATAGTCGCTGATTGTCTTCACAGCGCAGAGCGCACTAGCAGAGGCAAGCAACTCTAACATATACACACGCGACCTTGAGCACCGACGACTTTCACAATGAGGACTCCCCTGAAGACGCCACTTACTCTGTGAGCGACATACCACTCTCCCACACGCCACGGAGGAGACTAAAGGATAACTCCAGGAATCAAACAGCCTTTTTTTTTTTTATGTTAATCTCATTAGAAAAGACCCTGATGATGGGAAAGACTGAAGGCGAGAGAAAAAGGGGATGACAGAGGACGAGACGGTTGGATGGCATCACCAATTCAATAGACATGAGTTTGAGTAAACTCCAGGAGTTGGTGATGGACGGGGAGGCCTGGTGTGCTACAGTCCATGGGGTCGCAAAGAGTCGGACACGACTGAGCAACTGAACTGAACTGAATCATTTTTTAACCCATTACTTTCTCTATTGGGATGTTTGCAGACATAAGCTAAAAAAAAAAAATTGTATCACTAAAACAAATCAAACAAATTAGAAGGAAGTTTTAAATAGTCAGATAACCTTAGCTATTTGCAACTACCAATAAGGCTGATTTGTCCAAAGCGCATGGCTTAATTCCGAACTTCTAAAGCTCGTTCTCCGGTTTCTGGAAAGGTTTTGTTTAAGTTCATTGACGTGCCGTATGTGCTTAAGTCACGCAGTCACGTCCGACTCTTTGTGACCCCATGGACTATAGCCCACCAGGCTCCTCCGTCCATCAGATTCTCCAGGCAAGAATACTGGAGTGGGTAGCCTTTCCCTTCTCCAGGGGATCTTCACAGCCCAGGGAGTGAATCCAGGTCTCCCACATTGCAGGCAGATTCTTTACTGTCTGAGCCACCAGGGAGGCTCATTCAGTTCAGTTCAGTCACTCAGTCGTGTCCAGCTCTTTGTGACTCCATGAATCGCAGCACGCCAGGCCTCCCTGTCCATCATCAACTCCTGGAGTTCACCTAAACTCATGTGCATCGAGTCGGTGATGCCATCCAACCATCTCATCCTCTGTCGTGCCCTTCTCCTCCTGCCCCCAATCCCTCCCAGCATCAGGGTTTTTTCCAATGAGTCAGCTCTTCGAATGAGGTGGCCAAAGTATTGGAGTTTCAGCCTCAGCAACAGTCCTTCCAATGAATACCCAGGACTGATCTCCTTTAGGATGGACTGGTTGGATCTCCTTGCAGTCCAAGGGACTCGCAAGAGTCTTCTCCAGCACCACAGTTCAAAAGCATCAATTCTTCGGCGCTCAGCTTTCTTCACAGTCCAACTCTCATATCCATACAGGACTACTGGAAAAACCATAGCCTTGACTAGACGGACCTTTGTTGGCAAAGTAATGTCTCTGCTTTTTAATATGCTATCTGGGTTCGTCATAACTTTCCTTCCAAGGAGTAAGTGTCTTTTAATTTCATGGCTGCAATCACCATCTGCAGTGATTTTGGAGCCCACCAAAATAAAGTCTGACACTGTTTCCACTGTTTCCCCATCTATTTGCCATGAAGTGACGGGACTGGATGCCATATCTTAGTTTTCTGAATGTTGAATTACTGCTAAAAAAGAAAAATATACCCCTTATATCTGAAAATCCTTAAGACACAAACCTATCTATCTGTGTAAGTCTCCTCCTGATACTATAATTCTGGTGGTGGAGAGTCTAATAGAATTGAGCCTGATTTAAGAAAAAAAGGCAGCCCACACTCATAAAAAATAGGGCGATTACTAAACGCAAAAGAATATATGCCGTCAACCGTAACTCAAGCTAAGACACGTAACGATTTTAAAATAGGTCCTCCCTTGATTTTTTTAGTTACTTTTCAAGTACATAACAATGAAAAAACAAATGACTAGTAAACTATATCCACTGATGGATATAAAATTACAAGAGAAAAATGATTAAATAGAAAAAAAATATGTTAATACAGGATAGAACATCAGTATGTTTTATAAACAGCATTTGCACAAATGGAAGAGATTAAAACAAACATCCCAACAGAAAAAAAGACATGTCACATAGAAAGTATAATGGTCGATGAATTTGTGAAAGACGCTCCTCCTCGACAGTGAACTAGGAAACGTGAAGTCTGAAACCAAGGGCTCCGTCAGGCTGAAAAAAGACGGATTCCCAGCAACTGTGTCAGCTAAAGGGTCACGCCCACTGCAGCGGGGTGTGACCTGGAGGAGCCTGCTGCGGTAAGAACCCGGCAAAGTCTATCCAAATGTTCGGTGTGTCCACCCCTCCAATGCAAACTGCTTTTGGAAATCCATTTCTCTTTTATAGAAATACAAGCACAGAGAGATGATTATGCAAACTGTTCACAGGAACAGAATGAAAACACTGCACTGAGACAAAGTGTGAATAATGCGACTCGTTCAAGGAATACATCGCCATCAAAAAACAAGAGCATTTTATGTGTTATAAGAGTGTCCATAGCTTCCTTCTGAGTAAACATAACCCAGGTACCACTCACCTAAAAAAGCTTACTGTTAATTCTTCAAGAGCCACTGCCCCCAGGGGGTTCTGCTCCTAAAGTCAGACACAGACATTAACACAGAAGCAGCCACCGAGGTTTCAACTCGAGACGGAGCTCCGGGACCAAGAGGGGCACAGGCGGGCCTTACGGTCACTGAGTTCGGAGTGGGCACACTCCGTCAGGCACAGCCCTCACCCGTGTGCCTCCTTGATCTCAGGATAATGGTGCCAGGCTTAATTACAGGCCTTCCTTTATTGAAAAAATAAACAGAGGACAGAGTCCAGTGTGAAAATACAGCGCCAAGAAAGAGGAGCCAGACGGAGCCACCGTGACACCAGGGAAGGGCAGGAACCCACAGACACCGTCACAGGAGGTGGGAGGCCAGCGAGGTCGCCCGGCTTGGCGACGAGCACATCAGGGCTTCCCTGGGGTCTCAGACGGTAAAGAGTCAGCCTGCAGCGCAGGAGATGTGGGCTCAATCCCTTGGTCGGGAAGATCCTCTGAAGGAGGGAATGGCTACCCACTCCAATACTCGTGCCTGGAAGATTCCATGGGCAGAGGAGCCTGGTGGGCTACGGTCCATGGGGTCACAAAGAGTCGGACACCACTGACCAACGAACACTTTCACATCAAGGCCGCTGGAGCAGAGCAGACCAGCAGGGGAGGACCGGACAAAGAAAGCAGGGGTCAGGATTTTTTTTTGTTTTTCTCAACTCTGGCTAAAGGATAACTGGAAAATTCTTCAAGAGATGGGAATACCAGACCACCTTACCTACCTCCTGAGAAATCTGTATGCAGTTCAAGAAGCAACAGTTAGAACCGGACATAGAACGACAGACTGGTTCCAAATTGGGAAAGGAGTATGTCAAGGCTGCATATTGTCACCCTGGTTATTTAACTTCTATGCAGAATACATCATGAGAAACACCAGGTTGGATGAAGCACAAGCTGGAATCAAGATTGCCAAGGGAAATATCAATAACCTCAGATATGCAGATAACACCACCCTTATGGCAGAAAGCGAAGAGGAACTAAAGAGCCTTTTGATGAAACTGAAAAAGGAGAGTGAAAAACCTGGCTTCAAACTCAACATTCAGAAAACAAAGATCATGACATCCGGTCCCATCACTTCATGGCAAATAGATGGGGAAACAATTGAAACAGTGACAGACTTTAGTTTCTTGGGTTCCAAAATCACTGCAGATGGTATCTGCAGCCAGAAATGAAAAGAAGCTTGCTCCTTGGAAGAAAAGCTACGACAAACCTAGACAACATATTAAAATGCAGAAACATTACTTTACTGACAAAGTTCTGTCTAGTCAAAGCTACGGTTTTTTCAGTGGTCATGTATGGATGTTAGAGTTGGACTATAAAGAAAGCTGAGCGATGAAGAATTGCTGCTTTCGAACTGTGGTGTTGGAGAAGACTCTTGAGAGTCCCTTGGACTCAAGGAGATCCAACCGGTCCACCCTAAAGGAAAAATCAGTCCTGAATATTTATTGGAAGGACTGATGCTGAAGTTGAAGCTCCAATACTTTAGCCACCTGATGCAAAGAGCTGACTCATTTGAAAAGACCCTGATGCTGGGAATGATTGACGCCAAGAGAAGGGGCAACAGAGGATGATATGGTTGGATGGCATCACTGACTCAATGGATGTGAGTTGGAGCAAGCTCCGGGAGTTGGTGATGGACACAGAGGCCTGGTGTACTGCAGTCCATGGGGCCACAAAGAGTCGGGACGCGACTGAGCAACTGAACTGAACTGAAGGGTACCACCAGGGCTTCCCAGGTGGTGCTGGTGGTAAAGAACCCTCCTACCAGTGTAGGTAGACAAAAGAGACATGGGTTTGATCCCTGGGTGGCAAAGACCCCTTGGAAGATGGCAAGGCAACTCACTCCAGTACTCTGCCTGGAGAATCCAATGGACAGAGGAACCTGGTGGGCTACAGTCCATGGGGTCGCAAAGAGTCTGACACGACTGAAGTGACTTAGCACGCACGCATGTACTCAAGGGTACCACCACTACCTAGTAGCCAAGTGCACACCTGGGATGACCCCGAAAGGCTCTCTTTCGTCCTCTGCTTGCAGGGGAGCTGCGGCCTTTGTTCCACAAAACGAAGGCCCTACACCCGATCAGCCTCCTGCCGCCAGGCCGCTCCCCCTTCGCCTTGTGGCCTCTGCTGCCCAGGAGGGCCGGAGAGCTCAACTGCAAACATCACCACCTTATTTCACCTACAGTGTTCTTACCCTGGCTTACAAGGCCCATAAGAAACCCACCTGTTAACACGTGCAACTCCTCAGCCAGCGGCCAGCGCCTTGGCCCAGACGGGCCAGCAGGCACGTTTGTTCAGTTCAGTTCAGTGGCTCAGTCGTGTCTGACACTTTGCGACCCCATGGACTGCAGCACGCCAGGTCTCCCTGTCCATCACCAACTCCCGCAGTTTACCCAAACTCATGTCCACTGAGTCGGTGATGCCATCCAACCATCTCATCCTCTATCGTCCCCTTCTCCTCCCACCCGCAATCTTTCCCAGCATCAGGGTCTTTTCAAATGAGTCAGCCGCACGCTCGTATGTCCAGACAAACACAGACACACACGATTTTCAGTCACGAGGCCATGCTGCAAAGACAGACAAACCCAAGAGCTCAGGCGCCCCACTGCAAAGGCCCCCTGCGCTCAGACGCCACACCTCTCTACTCCAGGCTTCCGCACCAGCCCCGCCTGGGACACGGCTTCATGGGAGAGGGACAAGCAGAAACAGAAGGTGGATTTGGGGCTTAGAGCTGCTTCTCAGGGGGGCCACTCGCCAGCGAGAGCAAGGCACGCGGTCAGGCCTGGTGCAAGAAGGCGAGCTCCCGGGACCCGGGTTCAGGGAGGCGCGGAGAGACCCGAGGAATGGCGTGCCTGTGTGCGCACAGGCCCACACACGGACTCACCAGGTTCTTCCTAAGTCAGCTTTCCACCTTTTCTACAAATTCCTCAGGATTCAGAGGGAACTTTTCCTGAAATGCACTGTGGGAAGCTGCGCCTACGCCCCAGGAAAGGCTCGGCCCAGGCGCTTCCCGGCCCCACACGGCACGGGGCGCACCCCCCACAGGCTGCGCCCCTGGAGGCATCTCCCGGCTCACCCCAGCCCCACGGGCATCAGCTGAGCACATACTTGCTCAGTGAGTCACGCTCTTGGCCAGGAACGCCCTCCGCAGAACCACAGAGAAGGTTCCCTGCCATCCGAAGATTCGCGTCAACGGCTGCACAGGGCGCCTGCTCCTCAGGACCCAGACGGGGCGCACGCACCGCGCTCCAGACACACTTCCCAGTGCTCTTGCACACTCAGACGGGAGCCGCTGCGGAAAGCACAGGGCTCCACCGAGCTCTGAGCGCCCCGCACTCGCAGGGACCAGCCGGTGGAGGTGAGCGCCAAGGGAGCTGCAGCTGGAGGCCGAGGGCCCCTGCCGCCGGGCAGCCCCTCACCTCCACCCCGGACGGCAGGGCAGGCCGCCTGCAGGGGGCCCAGGCCCTGCACACAGCGCCGAAAGCGCAGCGGGCGCTTGGAAAACCACTCTGAACGAATGAACGCTGCCCCGGCCCAATGCCAGGCCCGAGAGAGGGCTTAAATGCCATCATTTTAACAGCACTGAGCCACTAAAAAGAGAAACACAGATATGCCACAGAAGCAATCTCGCACAACACTCAGGCCCTGAGGTAAATGCATAACCGTTTCTGAATTTTTTGCTCAGACGTTCATAGAAGCAAACAGCAACTATCACTCTATTTAATGTAAAATCTGCACGGTTTCTCAAGAATCAAGCTGTTGGTACCAATCACGCGCTTCTATATCTACACACACTAAACATAAAATGCCTAAAAATGTTAGACTAATACACGGAACATTCCTGAGCGTCGGGAAGTGGCTTAGAAGCTGTGCAGACCACAAACATGTAGCATTCGAAAAACACTACTAACCTTAATGTTAAATTACATTTTGTACTGGAATATGAACCACAAGACTCTAGAGGCAAACGCAGCCTCAAAGTGGTACAAACACAGACAGCAGGGTGGGTGCCAACCTGACGTTCCCTGGGTCCAGCCGTCCCGCGAGACCAGCCCAGGGAGCGCGCCGAGGCCACTGGCCTCGCAGACCCGGGAGCGGGCGTGCAGCCGCCCAGGTCAAGTGTGAGTCCCTGACTCTTACGAGAAAAGCACACTCAGCTCCCACCGAGGAAGCTTCTCGCCTACCGCCTCCTTCCAGAGGAGGAAACAGGCTCCCGAGCAGGGGAGGAAGCGCGTGATCCGGGAGGCCCCCTGAAACGGCAGTCTGGTCTGAAATCCTCCCTTCCAAGTTGGAAGGGCAACTATTTACTCGGGAGATGTTAGTTAGAATCATCAGCCACAACCAGGGAACAGCTCCAGAGGACTCTGCTGAAACCGCCGTGTCACCTGGGGAAACTGCTAGTTAATCTGTAAACAGCAGCCCAGGAAGGCAGAGTCAGCGGGGCAAACAGGTTTCGCCTGTCACTCCATTTCAGGCTCACACCAGGGAAGGGCCGGGGCCACACCCGGCCCCAGGGGCCGGAGGCCCTTCAGGAGGCAAAGGGCCAGGTGAGCAGACACTGGATCCCGGCCACAGAGTCTCCACGCGGCAGGACCCCAGCCTCGGGGAGCGCAGGCCACCTGGGGACAGGAGACTGCTCCACCTCGGACACGCTTCACACTCCAGCTGCTGGCGACCGTGCAAGACACGAGCTGTCCACGTCTGCAGACAGCGAGAAAAGACGGCGGCCACTCCACGCTGACCACACAGCACACTCCCCCATCTCAAGGTCAGGCACAGCAAGGCCTTCCCACCTGCACACTCGTGTTTACATCCAGGTTGGTGCAAGAGCTAGCTGTGGAGAGCACTGGCTGGAACACATTCTCAGACGTGGTCGCCACACGTCATCTCAGCGCACATCTCTCGCTTTATGTTCTTTTTGCCAACGACTTATTACCTGCTGTTTCTTTTATATTTATTTTAGACTACAGAAATGATGTTAGAGAAAAATCAAATTCAAGCGACTTTTTTATTCGAGTTCAAAATGAGTCGTAAAGCAACAGAGACGACTCGCAGCTTCAACGCTTTCGGGCAGGAACTGCTGCCGAACATGCAGCGCAGCGGGGCTTCAGGAAGCCCCGCAAAGGCGACAAGCGCCCCGGAGACGAGCGGCAGAGCGGCCGGCCGCCGGGAGCCGACGCGGCCGACTGACAGCAGCCAGCGAGGCTGATGCTCTTACAACTACGTGGGAAGCTGCTGAAGAACTCAGTGTCGACCACTCTACAGGCATTCAGCATTTCAGGCAAACTGGAAAAGTGAAAAAGCTTGGTAAGTGGGTGCTCGGGAGCCGACTGAAACAATCTGTCATTCTTTCTTTTTTTTTAATTGGAGGCTAATTACTTTACAATATTGCGGTGGCTTTGACCATACATTCACATGAATCAGCCATGTGTTCCCATCCTGACCCCCCTCCCACCTCCCTCCCATCCCATCCCCTCTGGGTCATCCCAGCGCACCAGCCCTGAGCACCCTGTCTCATGCATTGAGCCTGGACTGGCGATCGGTTTCACATGTGGTAATATACATGTTTCGATGCTATTCTGTCAAATCATGGCACCCTCACCTCCCACAGAGTCCAAAAGACTGTTCGATACATCTGTGTCTCTTTTGCTGTCTCACATACAGGGTTATCATTACCATCTTTCTAAATTCCATTTATATGCATTAGTATACTGTATTGGTGTTTTTCTTTCTGGCTTACTTCACTCTGTATAATAGGCTCCAGTTTCATCCACCTCATTAGAACTGATTCAAATGCATTCTTTTTAATGGCTGAGTAATACTCCATTGTGCATATGTACCACAGCTTTCTTATCCATTCGTCTGCCAATGGACGTCTAGGTTGCTTCCATGTCCTGGCTACTGTAAACAGTGCTGCAAAGAACACTGGGGTACACGTGTCCCTTTCAATTCTGAGAATCTGTCATTTTAAAGTGTTGTCTTCTCTTATTCTGTGCAACAACAATGAACCGGTTCTTGATTGCACTGTGACATGTGACGAAAAGTGGATTTTATAAAACTGGCAACGACCGGCTCAGTGGCTGGACCGAGAAGAAGCTCCAGAGCCCTTCCCAAAGCCAAGCTTGCACCAAAAAAGTCACGGTCACTGTTGGGGCTCTGCTGCTGGTCTGATCCACTACAGCTTTCTGAACGCTGGCAAAACCACTACATCTGCGAAGTAAGCTCAGCAAATCAGCGAGATGCAGCAAAAACTGCCAACGCCTGCAGGCAGCATGGCCGACAGGAAGGGCCCAGCTCTCCTCCACACGGGGCAGCGCTCAACCACGTGCCGCACAACCGGCACTTCAGAAGTCGAACGAACTGGGCTACCAGGTTTTGCCCATCTGCCATATTCATCTGACCTCTCACCAGCCAACGGTCACTGCTTCAAGCATCTCAACAAAGTTTTGCAGGGAAAATGCTTCCACCACCAGCAGGAGGCAGAAAATGCTTTCCAAGAGTTCCTCAAATCCCAAAGCATGGGTTTTTATGCTATAGGAATAAACAAACTTATTTCTCACTGGCAAAAATGTGTTGATTGTAATGGTTCCTATTCTGGTTAATAAAGATGCATTTGAGCCTAGTTATAGTCATTTAAAATTCAGTCCAAAATCACAATTACTTTTGTACCTACCTAATAGAAGATATATATACATATACACGTAACGTTTCATTGTATCATGCCTCTGGTTATTCCTTAAAATTATGCTCTAAGTTGTTCTACTTATAAATTATTTTTCTATAAAACCTGCAGGCACTGTTTTTGTTGCAGTGATCCTACACCCTCAGAGTCCGCAGTGCTGAGTTACAAGAATGCTCTATTCTAGAACCATGCGACCTGGGCAGACCACTGCCCCCAGCTTCCCAGCTGTCCGCCCACCAACAGGACTGCTCTGAAAACTAAGGGAGATAATACAGAAAACACACTCACACTAATGTCAAGTGCACAGACACTACACACCCACAGAATGTTAGCTATCACAGCTATCATCAGAATAACCTACAAAGCTTTTAAAAACTGGATTCCTGACAAAAACTGTAAACTTAATAACATGATCAGTAGCAAATGATCTATTACTGGGTTAAAAATGCAAGTAATTAATAACTAAGTATGTATACTTCAAACATTTCCCAAATATTCAAAAGAAACATACAATTTTCATAATACAAAGAAAGCAAATGCCTTAACTCCTTCATGTCTAATAACATTTTCAAGAATATACTTCAAAAATAAACCATAAAACAACATCACAATTTTTTTTTAGTGCTTTTCCAGATTTACTGGCCTTAATTTTACTGTTCTTGACATTTGCAAAATAACAATTTAATGAAGGTTATAAAAAATTATTTTTAAAAACTGAAATCAACAAGTTTGGCATAAAAACACATGAATTATTCTATGAAGTCTACAAGGCCACCTTTGCCAAAACAGAATTAAAAACATATTTCAAAATACTTGAGGTCCTCAACATGAACCGTGGTGAAGACACTGTCCACGGTGCTCCGGGCAGGACCCTCCTGAGTAAGGCAAGCCCAGCTCATCCACAAAGGAGCGGTTCACAGATTCACTTATTCAGCAACTCAGGTTTCGGATCTGTATTGTATTACCCTGGCAAATTAAAACAACATGTCTATTAATAAATATGTCTCATTATGCGGTTAAAAACAGTGCTCCATCTAAATGATTTAGTAATACTACCTATAAAAAGAAAGTGGCCACCAAAGCTTCAAATGAACTTACGCCTCACCATGGAAGAGCAGCACAACGTATCCGCTGCAAAACGCTGCCACTGAGTAGGTAAATCAATCTTAAGAGTCGGTAATCTTTAACATAAATTCAATATTCTCATAGTTTGTTTTTGCCATATGTAGCTTTAAAAGCAGTATGCTCACATACTATTTATAAGTATTAAAGTCCCATGTCGTGCACGGCGGATCTTAGAATATAAACACTAATCTGTGCGGTCTGTCTCTCTCCGGAGAGACAGAAACACTAAGGGGAAGCTCAACCAGCACAGCAGGAGAGAGCCCTCTCAGGTCAGCGCTGCCATCATGCAGAGCTCAAGCGCGGAAAGGGAGGCCTGGGAGAACAGACAAGGGCCAGAAGACAAAGCCCACATCAGCAGCGCAGCTACCAACCAGGCTACCCGGAATATCAGACTCCAACGCTCAGAGACAGATACTGACCAGGAGGAAGGGGGCCACACCACAGCCCGAGCGAGTCGGAGCAATGAAACTCCAGTCACCCTTCAGCTAGGTTGTAGCCAGAATCTCTCAGCAGCAAAAATGCACATGCTTGCATCTTACAAGTTCAAATTCTGTATTTTTCCAGTGGTCATGTATGGATGTGAGAGCTGGACCATGAAGAAGGCTGACCGTGAAGAACTGATGCTTTTGAACTGTGGTGTTGGAGAAGACTCTTGAGAGTCCCTTGGACTGCAAGGAGATCCAACCAGTCCATCCTAAAGGAGATCGGTCCTGAATATTCGTTGGAAGGACTGATGTTGAAGCTGAAACTCCAATAATTTGGCCACCTGGTGCAAGGAATTAACTCACTGGAAAAGACCCTGATGATGGGAAAGATTGAAGGCAGGAGGAAAAGGGGACGACAGAGGATGAGATGGTTGGATGGCATCACCGCCTCGATGGACATGAGTTTGAGTAGGCTTTGGGAGATGGTGAAGGACAGGGAAGCCTGGCGTGCTGCAGTCCATGGGGTCGCACAGAGTCAGACACGACTGAACAACAAGAAATGAAAATAGGTATTTAGAAACAAAAATGAGTAAATATATGCAAAATAAATGAATATGCGTTAAACCTATCTTTCTATCATAAGGAGAATTATGTTCGACTTGAAATGATGTGTATCTGTTAACTGTATAGCGCTAGTTGGAAAATACCATGAATATAGACTTCACTATCTGCCTTAGAATGCTTCAAAAAGGAGCTGAACCCAAAACTCTGAAAAGCGATCCCCAAGCGTTCCAGGCAGCCGCTCACACTCAGGCCGGCGGCCCTGGCCCCTCTCAGGTCCGCGGTGACGTCAGCCGCTCCCCGGCCGCAGGCGCCGGAGCCTCGCGGCGGCGGCCCCGCGCCCCCCGCGCCGACCACAGCGGGCGCCGTCCCCGCGGCAGCCCCGCCTGGAGAGGCCCGCGCCGCGCAAGGCCGTCTCGCGGGCCAGGAGGGGCGGCCAGGCTCCCCCGGCGCGGGCGCGGGGCCGCGGCCCGGCCGGCCCCCACTGGCTAGAGCAGGAGGCGCGCGAGGCCTGCGGCTGCGCGTCAGAGCCCAGCGAACGCCAGGGCAAGCGCGCGGGCGGCGGAGCCAGCGAGCCTCGCTTCTCTCGCAAAAGCAGGTCCACCCGGGAGAGCTGCGGGCGCTCGGCGCGGCCGTTCCCGGGAGCAGCGGGCCGGGCCCCGTCCTGCGAGCGCCGGCGCCCTGAGCGTGAGGGCACGCCGCGGTGCGATCACGGGCCTGCACCCCCGCCTCGGCGGCGCGGTTCAGCCCCCAGGCCGGGTCCGGCTCTCGCGGCCCTGCCTGCAGCCCGCCGGGCGCCTCTGTCCACGCGATTCTCAGGCAGGAACACCGGGACGGGCGCCGTTTCCCCAGGGCATCTTCCCGACCCAGGGCTCGGCCCGGGCTTCCTGCGTTGCAGGCAGACTCTTGACCAACTGAGCTACGAGGGAAGCTTCCCAACACTTGCGATTTGTCTAGTCAATGCTGACATTAACAAATGGGCTATTTTTATATGGCTTAAAGAAATGTATCAACATGTGGAAAAAATCCACACAACTCAGACAGCCAGTATTTTCCAAGTGGTCAGTGCTCGATGGCCCAAAACCACACGTGGGTACAAGATGCAAAGTGCAAAAGAGACAAATGGATGTTAACCGAACAACAGGAAAAAGACTTAAAAACAATCTTCCAGAGGAGAGTTAGTACCAGAAACGGAAACACTTAGGCGCAAACCAGAAATCTTCATAAAACTGACTCTTACTTCTATTATCCACGTCTCTTAGAAATAATCACCCCAATGATGCCCCCAAGTATTTGCCAACACAAAAATACATTACAGTGAAAAATGTAAGATAACCTAAGAACTCATTAAGAAGCTCATGTATAATAATGATACACTAGAAACTTATATAAAACCAGGGTAGATTTTACAAGCTTTTTTCCGTAAATCTGGAGCAGGCAGAAATTTATTCAGAATATCAACACCTACCTAAAGATAATGTCTCTGCAAAACACCTTCCCAAGGTCCAGAACTAAGTATGTATAAGGAGAGAGGCACGTGCTTTTAAGAACACAGTGGTTTTTAAATATCTGATTGCAGTGTTGCTCCCAGAACATTTTCTCTACCAACCATGTAGAACTGGACCAGACTCAAAGCAAAAGGGGGAAACTGGCAACCTCCACCCTCCACACCAAAAGCCAATAATAGCAGCACAAAAAGAAATCACAAGTGAGACATTGTGCTGCCTCTCCTGCAAGACTCAGGAAATAAAAAGAATAGTAAGTCGCCGTGGAAAGTACCACTATTAGCCGACAAGGGTACTGAGAAAGTATGCTCTTTAAAGGAACAAATAGTTTAAACTAGTGGAGAGCGGGAGCCTGACTTTCCTTTAACAGGACATGTGTGAAATGGAGCAACAGAGAACTATTAAGCCGTGACTCAGAATACGGCAAACCCAGCAGGCAACAGTGAGCACGAGCAGGGTGTCGCGGGCCGGGCCCTCCACGCAGCTCTCGGGTGGGCTGGGCTGGCCTGGGGCAGCTGCAGCGAGCCAGGGCAGGCCCGAGCCCCTGTGGCGGCCCGGGCCCCGCTACTGGCACCGCCGTCGGGGGCTCAGACAGACCCAACGGTGACGCGTGCTCCCGCAGCGTGTGGGGCTGCAGGCACACTTAGTCTCTAACTCACAACCACAGGTCACGCGCATTCCCACCACTGTCCTAGGCATCAGCACGGCAACTGAGAGCACCTCAAACAAAACCAGCCAGGGAAAGAAGAGCGACAGAAAAACCGTGAACGAAAACCAACAGACTCTACCTAACCTGAAAACCATTTTCACTGAAGAGGTCAGTTCAGTTTTACGTGACATAAATACTGTTCTGCTATATTATCCATTAGTGTTTTCTGATATTACACTCAAGCTCAAGTCTGGCAAAACTGTTTATAAACAAATTAATCTATGCCACCAGAATAATAACCAACCACTAATAATAATGCTTTATATACAATTACTCAATGAAATCCCTGCTGACATAACCCTAAACCTTCTTCTCCTAAACATCCAACCAACTTGGTATCATATCCTGGTTTTCAGTGAATCAAATTTTTTCACGAATATGAAAGAACCACTTCTGCTATTCGACTACTGCTGCTATTCGGCTGTTAAATGGTGTCTCTGCAACTCCATGGACTGCAGCACGCCAGGCTTCCCTGTGCTTCACCATCTCCCAGAATTTGCTTAAACTCGTGGCCACCGAGCTGGAGAAGCCATCCAACCATCTCATCCTCTGTCACCCCCTCCTTCTGCTGCCCTCAATGTTTCCCAGCATCAGGGTCTTTTCTAGTGAATCGGCTCGTTGCACGAGGTGGCCAAAGTATTGGAGCTCTGTATTCTACTATTAACCACAATCAAAATCTGACAATTCTAGAAGGGCCTGTATTTACAACATCTACATTCCATTAAGCCCATAAACCGCATACAGCAAAATTACTGCTTCGTTGGCAGGAACACAGCAAAGTGAAGCTGGTTGAGATGCAGCTTCAAGTCAAGGTAAGGAGACAATGGTGCCCTGACCTCACACCCACAAACACAAACCACAACCAATTACTACAGAAGAAAAAAAAAATTTTTTGAAGGAATAGAGATGCCTATAAATACTAAAAACACATCACTGGCAACAGCCTATCTCATTACACACTAGTCACCAGCTCTTCCGAAGGACCAAGGTTTAATAATACAACGGCTGTTTCCAAAATCGTCTCAAATATAGTTAAGTTGTATGATAAAGCATGGTTACAACCTAAGCATTAGTCCAAAGTATAGATTAAACTCTAAACTCCGTGGTTATTTGCTCAGTCGTGTCCGTTTCTTAGCGACCCCAGGGACTGTGGCCCGCCAGGCTCCTCTGTCCATGGGATTCTCCAGGCAAGAATACTGAAGTGGGTTGCCATGCCCTCCTCCAGAGGATCTTCCTGACCCAGGGGTCAAACCCAGGTCTCCCACATTGCAGGTGGATTCTTTACCATCTGAGCCACCAGGGAAGCCCAGTTTAAGCTCCAAATTATGCAATTACTATGACCTCATCTGAAGACTTCCTACTCCACCTCTGCTGACAAACTACGAGTTATTTTTTACACGCACCTCTGGGTAGTCTGGGTAGCATCAAGCACCACATTACTTCTCAAGACTAATCCGAGTATTAAAGTATAACATATTCACCTTCAATAAAGAATAGAGGGGTGTCCACAAAAATTCTAGGTTAACCTTTTTCCCATCGATGCCGAAAAAAGGCAATGAATTCAGTAAGTAATACACAAAACAAGTATCTCACAAAAGTGAAGTGGTCAACTACGTAGCATGGGTTTTGCATTCAGGTGTAAAGTTTATGCACAAGAGTAAGACATGAAACGACAAATATTTAACAGTCTAACAGACAATTTCACTAAGTTTTTTAAAAGCTCATACCCTTGTGTAGTCAAGAATAAAGGTACACAAAAAGGAAGCCACACTCAGCGTTCTCTTCACAAAGTATTTACTGAGCACGCACCATGTGACAGACATAAAACTGACATTTCAAACAATAAAATGCTAAGCTCTTGCCTTCATGCAATCAGAGAATGATTCAGACAAAACCAATGCTTATAATGACAAAATTACTTAAACAACGGAACACCCAAAACAACATGCAAACTTCTGGGTAACCAGAGAAGCCCTCTTCTGAGGAAGTGACAGAGATTAGCAACAAGAACTCTGCTATGATAGATAACCAGAAACCCCTAAAAGAGAAGGCTTAACATTAAAAATAAGACAAGGACGGGGGGACTAAGAAGCTCTTATAAGCATTATCATGCACTAAAGCTCTCCATGGTAATCAAGATATTAACTCAGCTTAATATCAATTTCTTGGTGATAAAGCACTGACTCTTAAGTTTAGATCACCAACTTTCATTTTGAATATAATCGGGGATGAAAAATACAATGGTAAAATATAATCTGTTTCTTCTTTGGAAGCCCTTCTGAATACAAAGGTGAATATGAAGCAAACTTAATGAAGCTGAAGTTAAAACATTTCTAATTTTCTTTAAAACTGAGAGTAATCCAAAAAGCCAAGCTTATCGTCTCCCTAAACATAAACACCCCAGATCAGCAGTTAGCAATGCTGCCTGAAACCACCAATCAAGTTGGTCAACAGTTACGTAACATGGTAACAGAGGCTTCCCTGATGGCTCAGACCGTAAAGCGTCTGCCTGCAATGCGGGAGACCCGGGTTTGATCCCTGGGTCGGGAAGATCCTCTGGAGAAGGAAATGGCAGCCCACTCCAGTACTCTTGCCTGGAAAATCCCATGGACAGAGGAGCCTGGTGGGCTATAGTCCATGGGTTCACAGAGTCAGACACGACTGAGCAACTTCATTTCACTCACTGAACACTGTAACCCCTCCAAAAAAGCTGTCAGAAGAAAACAAACCAACAACTACACTCTCGTATATGTACATAAAAAAGATTCTCCAAATATATAAATACATGCATTGCATCTTATTTTTATAAATCAAATTTTGAAGTAAAGTTGCTCGACATATACTGACCATAATAAAGGCCAGTGTGATGCTACATTCTTACAAGGAAAATTATTTGTGATGGACAAAGAGAGTGAGAATTCATCATTTCCCGAATATTAGAAAAAGCTTAGATAAAGCACCTCGAATCCGCTGGCTTTAAAATACTGATTTAGGGAATCATTAACTTTAGTTTACCTTCATGATAATGAAAAATACATGCTAAATGTGACGCTTAAACTTCCAAAGACCAGAATAAACATAAATATAACAGCAGGCAAAGGTTCTCCAGAAAACAAAAAATCGAAGTGTAAACTAGGTACCAGACATAGTGTAAGAGCTAAGAAAACAACACGGATATTTTAAAAAGCAAATTTATTTCCTCAAGAAACCCTTTCTAATATAATCCTGGAGGATCATTTCTAGAAATGTTCAGGTGTCAGTATCAGTGGGGAGGTTGCTGTTTAGTTGCTAAGTCATGCCTGACACTTTCCCATCCCCGAGGACTGTAGCCCACCAGGCTCCTCTTTACATGGGATTGATTCTCCAGGCAAGAACACTGGAGTGGGTTGCCATTTCTAAATGAAATATATAATCATTTGCCTGAAATGTCCTTCAACTTTTGCTTTGCTTCAACATCTGCATAGCAACTTTTCACCCGCAGAATAACCAGAAAAAAACATTATTTCTCTGAAGGACAGGCCAGTTTTACTTAAAAACTACTTAGTGTATCTCAGAAAAGACAGAAGTCTCAACCGAGTGCTTAAAAACAGAATTTAATAAAATCAACTGTGTTTCTGATTCAGGATTTTTTAAAATGCCAATGCATTCAGAATCCCAAAGAGTAAACTGAATTATCTATCACTAAACTCAAACAAGATTCCTTTTCTCAACCAGACTTGGGAAATTTCTGAAAAAAAAAAAAAATATATATATATATATATATAAATAGGTCCATTCAAACAGAAAAACAAAACAACTATGTACCAAAATATTTTACACCTGAATTTTTGAAACCAGAAAAAAGAAAAATGAACTCATTATTCTGAAAGACAACATAATCCTGAAGGCTAAATGACTGCACGTCACTTTTCAAAGACCTGCTAATAAACCTATGAATGAACACAACTACGCATTATTAATTTGTTTACTAGCACCTAACTCGTAAAATCATTAGAGTAGATGAGTTGTGAACCAGGAGTAACTTATGATGTGTTCAAATTGGCGCCCTGAATCTAATAATTCATATTGGCATTCAACTACGTATTAAGTCGAATGGCTCTGCCAGTGCAGACGGAAGATACGGATCTTCCCCCCCATCGTGGGCAAAATCAAGACGCTGAGACGCTGAAAGTCAAGTTTGCTCAAAACTATAAACTGGGGTTTAATGATAAGGGATTGAATTTCATGAGAATGCTCAAATTCGTCCAACAGGATTGGGGCCCCAAAGACGGCATTTCAGTAAACAGTATTAACTTGTAATTACCTACTGGGACAAATCAGAAATAGATGCTAGTAAAATCATTCCCTAAGAGAACACGAGTCCCGGGTAAGGTGTCTCTCCCGCGGCTGGAGGATGGGCTCGCAGGGTCCCTCCCCGAGCCCTCCCCTCCAAGGCCCTCCCACACCTCTCCCAGACCGACGCACGGGGAGGAGACCTATTTAAAAAACAGAAAACTGCTGGGAATTCTTTCAGCCTCTCGGCCACAAACAACTACCAC
>SJYT01041639.1:558160-575938 GCA_006410635.1 Cephalophus harveyi
ATGCGGAGGCGGGTACCGGGCTCAGACGGGCGGGCCGGGTTTAGGTGGTACCGGCTTCGGACCGACGGCCCTGCGTCAGATGGGCGGGCCGGGTTCAGACGGTACCGGGTTTGGACCGGCGGTAGCAGGTCCGACCGGGGTGTGGGTGGGCGGGGTTCGGAGGGACAGTACTAGGTCCAATCGGGGGGCCGGGTTCGGACGGTCCTGGGTTCAGACGGGCTGGCTGGGTCCATATGCTGATGTGTTGGGTCGGCCGGCCTCGGGTCGGGCTCGTGGGTGGAGTTCGGATGGACGGTACCGGGTCCTCCGGGCGGGCCGGGTTCGGCCTGGCGCGCTGGGCTGTCGAGGCCCCCGGGCCAGGACGCGCGGAGCCCCTGTGCGCGCTGACCATACGGGCCCCGCAGCGTCCGACCAGGCCAGCTCCGGGGTGACCCTGTCCGCCCCGCCCGGGCTGCGCTCCCTCGTCCGTGTTTGTCCCGCGGTGTCCGGGTCACGTGTGGACCGAAAAACCCGTCCTCTCCCAGCACAGGCTTCCAGCCACGGGGGAGGGGGTCCCCCGAGGTGCCCCCGCGGGGAGATGCTGCCTGTCCACTGCACGGGCGCCTCTCAGGCACCCGGTGTCCGTGCAGACCCCACATTCATTTCAGTAGCAAGTTTTGTCCATTTTAGGACTGTTTATTTCATTAGGGATTTTTTAATTGCCTCTCCCCCGTGCCCCCCCCTTAAAAAAAAAACCTGGCCGCAGAACACCTGTCAGCAGACAGATCTCCGTGCTGCGCTCGCCAGGTAAAACCAGCTTCCTGCCTTATCCGTGATGTGTGGGAACAAAAAGCCCTCCTCTCTGAAATACCACGCCAAGTGATGAAAACAGCGAGCTGCGTTTGACAGAGCCTCTTTATTTGTGTCATTACTTTGTCTTTTGCAGCGTGGAGACGATTTTCCTCTCCACCAATTGGATTTCTTCTTTTCTGGGAACGATGAGAATTCTATCATCCCTGCTGGGTTTTGTCTTCAGCTCTCTTTTCTGCAGCACTGGTACAGTTCAGCTTCATAAGGAGGCTTTTCAGCAGAGAAGCCTGCGGTGTTGAACCAGTGCCACGGGGGGATGAATTCTTCAATAGATCTCTGGCCTCCTTTCTCAAAATTAAAATGTGGTGACTTGCAGAAAAGCATATGTGTGTAAACAGCACATCCCTGTTCCGCCATTCTGTTCCTTTATGCCTTTTAGCTCCTGTGCTTCTTTATCGACTCAAGTCGTTTTCTGTTTTGAGATTTTGTTTTTTTTGTTTGTTTGTTGTGGTGAACATCACAGTGTCCATACAGCTCAGAGCTGTCCAGCTAGGTTGCACGCATGCCATGTGGGTCATCAGCTATATTGTCAGATGAATTCTAACAGTAGGAGCTTTATTCCTGACGATGCTGTTAGCAAGGATCACTTGGCTGTTAGAGAAAAAGAAAAAAATGAGTTTGCAAAGCTGGCAGTTAGGTTGCTGGTGTCTGAAATAAGTACACGTGGAAATTTTAGTCTTGCTGGAAAATAAAAATGGGCTCCCCGTAGTGTTGTTTTTGTAATAAAAATATAAAGCATACATGAGATGCATACAGTTTGATGCAGAGAAGGCTCTGAATCAAAGCTCATTATTACCATTTTTTGACTCATTAAAAATCCCCATTGGTGTTATGAGTGTATGAGCATATAGCTCCTCTGTCCATGTAATTCTCCAGGCAGGAATACTGGAGTGGATTGCCATTTCCTTCTCCGGGGGATCTTCCTGGTCAGGGATCAAACCCGCGTTTTCTGCTTTGGCAGGAGAATTCTTTACTGTCTGAGCCACCACGTAAGCCCATACAGTTCATAGGAGGTCCCAACCAATGTTGAGTTTCTTGACGAAGGTTTAAAAGCAAGGTGAAACCCATAGAATATCTGATTCTTAAATAGTGTGTGTGCCTGTGTGTTAGTCGCTCAGTCGTGTCCGACTCTTTGTAGCCCCATGGACTATAGCCTGTCAGGCTCCTGTGTCCGTGGGCTTTTCCAGGCAAGGACACTGGAGTGGGTTGTCATTTTCTTCTCCAGATGATCTTCCTGAACCAGAGATTGAACCCTGGTCTCCTGCATTGCAGGCAGATTCTTTACTGTTTGAGCTACAGGGAAGTTCTTAAATCATGAAGATCCCTATCTATTTAGGCCGTGAAAATTTAAAGGTAACAAATTCTTCTACTAGTTGTTATTGTTCAAGGCCCAAGAAAAGGCCATATGTTAATTTTGATGCCACGTTATAAGAATAATAAGTAGGCATGCCATCCGGCTTCTGTTCTCATTGCGCTGCTGAATTCTGATACATTTCAGAAATCATATGTAAGTGCTATTCAGAGATGCTACATGAAAATTAAGTTGTGTGGGGTTTATGATTAATCCTGCCATGTAGATAAGAACTGAAGTAAGGAATGAGAGACCAGACCGAAGGTAAACAACTCTGCACTGTATGAGGGTGAAAAGATTTTTTAATCTGAGTCTATTTTTTAAAATTAATTTTCCAATTTATATATTTACCTTTTGGTTTCCTTTTTAAGTATTATTTTTAGCCACATTTTAAGAAAATTAAGAGCTCCTGTTTAAGGCAACACTGACCTACCAATAATTCTAAATATCTGTAAAACAAATCTACATAAATCCTTGCAATGTCATATCTTATATAAGGACAAATAAATGATAATTTTAAAATTCTGGTTAAGCTTTGAACATTTAGAAATATTTTTTGAAGCATTATGAAAACCATGTTCTAAGACCAACCAAACGAAATGAATTTATTCCTGCCCCAGTTTTCACAGGCTCTGAAAAATAGAAAATGCCAGGGAGAAGATCAGGAGCTTAATCCACCTCAGAAGAAAAAAATGATACAAATATATTAACTATGTGTAACTATATCAACTATATTTAGTGATCAATGGGTCATTTTCTAGCCACCAATAGATTTCGTATTTCAGTAAATTAACCAATTTTAAAATATTTCATCCTGTGATTGTACTAAGCATCTTATAAGCTTTTTCTTGTATATATCAATTCAGAGGATCATCTTTAAACGAAAAGTAAAGGGGTATAATAAAGGTTCAAATAGGAGAATTTCTAGGGTAGACCACTTTCCTTAGTAGGCTAAAGCAAGTGAAAGTTAACTTAGTTTGCTAATCTAAAAGTCAAGTAATCAGACTCTTTCTTTGCCTAACCCATGGCTAGGAAGGTCAGTGTGGTTAATTCAGTTTAAAAAAGAAAAAAAATTCCAGAGGATTAGGTCTCAAGAAATAAAAGTAGGATATGTGTTACCTTTACTGGGTAAATGGAGAAATAGATACTTATACTTGAAAGAAATATACTTTATACTCTCTTCATTATATTCCAATATTCCTGATATTCAGTTAAAGTTTAGATTACGTAGATTTCAAAGAAAGCAGAGCCATAAAAAGCCCTTAAAATGAGAATTTAAACTTATTTAAAAATATGTATATATACATATATATATTACTAATGCAGAAAGACTTCCGTGGTGTGTGTTCTCTAGCATTTTATAAACTAAAGATAATGCTGAAAAAAAAATCTAAAACAGATAAATAAGATATTTACACTGAGTGTAAAGAAAATGGCCCGTGTGTGTGTGTCTGTCTGTGTCTGAGTGTATGTTAGATTGTGTCTGTGTGTGTGTGTGTATCTGTTCTGTGTGTGTCGTGGTACATGGAGAATTTACCGCGTGGACACTGCTCGCTCCCCCTCGTGATGTGCTGTGGAGTGATGCCCTGCGGTGACCAGGCCTGTCTTGCAGTTCCTGACTCTGCGCCCTCTCCCAGCGCTGAGTGCAGCACAGGGCTCTGCGCGCAGAGGGTGTCGGACCCTCACCCCGACTGCTGAGTGAGGCACACTGTGGGCCGCAAACACAACATCCACAGCTGCCGACCAGCTCCCCCCGGCCAGCGCTCGAGCAAGGGGCCTTCACGAGGCAGGGTCCTCAGCCTGGAGGTCTGGGAAGCCTTCCATCAGCTGTTCCCTATTCTTGGGACCACAGTCCCGAACAGTGGAGCTGGATGAGGAGGGTGCCTCATTCCCAAAATTGAGGTCTTGAGCTCCTGAGCAGCTTCTGTAGGAGTCCGTTACCCGACTGATAGAACAAAGCAAAAGAAAATGTAGGAGACCTTATGGAAACTAGGTTCTGTGATGAGCTGAAAGTAGTGGACCTCAGGCTCCAGAAGATCCAAAGTGTCAGGAGAAAGACCAGTGACTTAGACCTAAGAAGACAAATGGTGCCAATACATTAACAGTTACTCTCCGTGTCTCATGCCATGTTCTGCTAGAAAACGGGTATTTATATATTGCATATATATATACACACTCATATATAATACTTATGGATATAAATATATAAACTTTTATATTATATATAATTGTATGATATATGCTGAGATATGGAATATGTATGATTTTTCTGGAAAACATATTTTTGTTTGTTATTTTTTATTGAAGTATCCCTGGATATGCTTCCCTGGGCTTCCCCAGTGGCTTAGCAGTAAAGAACCCGCCTGCAGTGCAGGAGGTGCAGGTTCGATCCTTGAGTGGGGAAGATTCCCCTGGAGCAGGGCATGGCAACCCACTCGAGAATTCTTGCCTGGAGAATCCGCATGGACAGAGGAGCCTGGCGGGCTACAGTCCATGGGCTTGCCAAAGAGTCTGACACGACTGAGCGACTAAGCAACAGATAGGCTGGCGCGTGTGGTGGTGCCACGTGGGGTTTGTGCTTCTCTCTCTGCTCTCGCTCTGACATCTCTAGCTGCACCCACGTCGCTGTGAACGGCCTCGCTTCGCTCTCTCGGTGTCTGGGCAGCAGTCCATTGTGTGTAGGCACTGCCCCTTTTTTATCCATTCATCGTCGGTGGGCATTTAGCTCGTCTCCGTGTCTTGGCCGTTGAGAGCCGTGCTGCTGTGAAAATACGCGTGCGTGCGTCTCTGGATCATCGTTTTCTCTGGGCATATCCCCAGGGGTGGCGTTGCTGGATCGCATGGTAACTCGGGTTTTCTGAGGACCCTCCATACTGTTTTCCCCAGTGGCTGCGCCAGCTTCCATCCCCCTCAGCAGTGTAGGATGTGCCCTTTCCTCCACACCCTCTCCAGCACTTGTTATTTGTAGACTTTTTAGTGATGGCCATTCTGGCTGGTGTGAGGTGGTACCTCATTGTAGTTTTAATTTGCATTTCTTTAGTAATTAGTGATGTTGAGCATCTTTTCATGTGCCTGCTGGCCATTTACATGTCTTCTTTGGAGAAATGTCCATTAAGGTCTTCTGCCCATTTTTCAATTGAGTTTGGTTTTTTTTTTGAGTGGGATGAGCTGTTTGTATATTTTGAAGAGTCAGCCCTTGTCTGTCATATCATTTGCAAATATTTTCTCTTATTCCATCGGTCTCTTTGGCTTTTTTTTTTTTAATTTGTTGGAAGGCAATTTAAAATGCAAACTCCCATTAAATTGTACTCAACAAATAGAAGCATACTAAATGAAGGGAATGCATATTATTAAGGCTTTAGCAGCTTCCCTGGTGGCTCAGAAGGTCAAGAATCTGCCTGCTATGCAGGAGACCTGAGTTTGATCCCTGGGTTGGGAAGATTCCCCTGGAGGAGGGCATGGCAACCCACTGCAGTGTACTTGCCTGGAACATCCCCATAGACAGAGGGGCCTGACGGGCTGCAGTCCATGGGGTTGCAGGGAGTCGGACGCTACTTAGCAGCTAAGCACAGTACAAACACAGCAGCAAAAATAAGATAAACCGAAGCAGAAAGTAGCCTGTAGCCTGCCAGGTTCCTCTGTCCACGGGAGCCTGGAAGCTCTTCCTCACTCACTGGCGTCTCTGGAAACCAGAAACCCTGAATCACAGGTGTTTGCTTGTGCAGCACAACTTAAGCAAGGCACACTGACGTCTGCAGTGATTCCGAGAAGTGGAAGGCTTGGGTCAGCTTCTGTTGTGATGGTGTTACAGGTTATGCTCAGAGACTCCAACTCTGATTATACACGAGTGATCGGTGAAAAATAAAGAGAAAAGGTAAGTTTAGAGGTCACTTGAGACCACGTGGCCATCACTGCAGATCGGCATCTGGACAGAGGTGCACAGCTGTGAGAGGGGCCTGAGGCGCCTACCTGCTGGACCTGGGGGCCTGAGGAAGTGGGTCTGCCAGGAGCTGGGCTCCGGTCAAGTCGGGAACTCCAGAGCACGCCCCAGGAGGAGAGGAGCCTTGATACACCCTCCGGCCTAGAACCGAGCCGAGCCCTGCAATGGCTTTCTCTGGGAGACCTCCGGTCAGAACGCGCTCCAGGAGGAGGAGCGCCCTGTGTGGGCCAGGGCAAGGCCTGTGTTAGCCAGAGAGAGGGGTGAGCGGAAAGGCACCGAGAGACCAAGGGAGATGGCCCCCGACCTGGGGTGAGCTGACAGACCCAACATGCCAAGGCCCGTGTGTAGACCAGCTGCTGAAGGACCATCAGAAGCAGCAATCTGAAGATGAGCTCACTGTAGGAAAAGTAGTAGAACATTCTAGAAAAAGTTTTAAGTGTTTGGGAGACTTTTTTACAAAATTATTTACTTGGCTGAACCGGGTCTTGGTTTTGTCCTGGGGCATCTAGCGCCCTGACCTGGGATTGAACCCCCAGCCCCTGCACCGGGAGCTCGGAGTCTCAGCTGCTGGGCCACCGGGGAAGTCCCGATATTTGGGAAACTTAAGGGAATATATGAAGAAGTAAAGTCCACTAAGAACGCAAAGAAATAAAGCAGCATATTTATAAAGAACCAAATAGAGATTCTAGAAATGATCCACGCGGGCGTTGCCGTAAAAAAACACCATAGAAGGAAGCGAAGTGCCGAGAAGCACGTCTGGAAAGCAGAATGGGAAGAAAGAGGCTTCCAAACTAAGCGTCTGTGAGCCTCGCGTTGACCGGCGGAGTTCAGTCTCATCAGCACCCCAGGGGACAGAGGAAGCGCAGAGTGGCCATAAATGCTGGGGAGTTTCCAGAATGGGGAAAATGAGCCTGCAGGTTAGAAGAATTTCAGACGGGAGCAGGTACAAAGCAGTGGAACTACAGGGCAAAGGTCAAGGTGGAAACAGACTAGAAGCAGAGGGAAAGGGGCAGAATCAAAGACAGGACCCAGACGACAGGTCCCGGCTTGGGGAAGCAGACCGTCCCTGAACGCGCGCCGCTGGCCGCTGGCCCTCCGCTGCCTTCTGCAGGCCCTCTGCGGTCACGCCGTCTCCGGTTCCTTAGGCGCCTGGGCGCGGGTCTGCAGCGGCCCCGCTAAGCGGCAGCTGTGCACACCGTCCAAGGCACAGAGCGCCGCTGTTGTTGGAGCTGCATCCTCACAAAGCGTTTGCTGGGAAGCTTTGCTTTCAGCTTCTTACAGAAGCTTCAGTGAGCCATACTGGAGTCATAAGAAGGCACTCTTCTTCGTGATCCAGCTCAGCGATTACCACAAGCCTGCTTCATGGACCCTCTGCCCTCTTCCCTCATCCCCAGATTATTTCAAAACAAGAACCAAAAAATAAACCAGAAAACTAGACGTATTGATTCATTACTATCTTAGATGTATTAATATCTTCAGAAGACAAGGACTATTAAATATTAAAATACATCAGTTCAGTCACTCAGTCATGTCCGACTCTTTCAACCTCATGGACTGCAGCACACCAGGCCTCCCTGTCCATCACCATCTCCCGGAGCTTGCTCAAACTCATGTCCATCGAGTCGATGATGCTATCCAACCGTCTCATCCTCTGTCATCCCCTTCTCCTCCCACCTTCAATCTTTCCCAGCATCAGGGTCTTTTCCAATGAGTCAGTTCTTCACATCAGGTGGCCAAAGTACTGCAGTTTCAGCTTCAGCAACAGTCCTTCCAATGAATATTCAGGACTGATCTCCTTTAGGATGGACTGGTTGGATCTCCTTGCAGTCCAAGGGACTCTCAAGAGTCTTCTCCAACACCACAGTTCAAAAGCATCAATTCTTCCGTGCTCAGCTTTTTTTATGGTCCAACTCTCGCCTCCATACATGACCACTGGAAAAACCATAGCTTTGACTAGACTGACCTTCGTTGGCAAAGTAATTAAAATACATATTCCCCTAATAATATTGTCATCCTGTGAAACTGAACAGTCATTCCTTACAGTTGTCAACTACCACTCAGTGGACTTTTGAAACCTCTGTTTGCTCTGCCTGATCCCAGACGCAGAGTCAAAATGCAGGGCTAGTACATGGCTCTGAGAGTCAGGTCAGATCATCACTGGCTCAGGCGACCACTGAGGTCCTTTCTGACCTTGAGACTGACTCTCCCAATGTCACACTTCTGCAGTGACACCTCTTCTTTCTCCTGGGTGAAGCTGGTTCCCTTGTATCACTGAACTAGCCTGGAAGTCGGTTTTACGCGTGTGATCAGAGGTGCTAGAATGAGAAGGTTGTTGGGGAAAGTCAAGCCCTCAAGTGTGAGGCCCGTCTCTGAATCATTGGATAGCAGACGGGGTCCTTGGAGCTCCCTTGAGGCGCAGTTTCCTCAGTGAAGAATAGATTTCATGATGGCAGTGACCTCAGCAACCCATCTTACAGAGCTGGTCACAAGCTTCCAGTTAAAGGTGCGCACATGAGTGTGTTCTCCAAGTGCCTGTGGCTGTAGGAACACCTTCGTTTTACTTTTGAACGCTAGCATGTCCACTCTTTGGGACCCCATGGACTGCAGCCCACCAGGCTCCCCTGTCCATGGGACTCTCTAGGCAAGAATATTGGAGGGGGTTGCCATTTCCTTCTCCAGGGGATCTTCCCCACCTGGGGATGGAATTCACATCGCCTGCATTGCAGGCAGATTCTTTACCCACTGAGCCACCTGGGAAGGCCATTGAATGTTGGTCCTGCAGGGTGTTAAAAAGGTACATGAAGAGCCGGAAAGTCTAGGGGAAAAAAAAATGTTTTTTAAACAGACTTGGATGGAAGTGAAACATTAAAGAAGTATTCATGCTTATGTGTGTGGATAAAAAAAAATCATTAAATTTTAACTTTGTATGCAAATTTGAATTATTAAAAGACAGCATATTAGCAGTTCTGTTTGCGCAGAGTGCTGAAGCAAGCCTTGGGAGGGTTTCAAGCACAGCCTGTGTAAGAGCTGACTGTATCGTCCTTGTCTGGGCTCTGGTTCCCTGAGATTGTTTGCACTGCGACACTGCGGTCGGTATATACTGTACATGTTTAAACTCTGCGTCCTAGACGTGGGGGAGAGCAAGCGCGTGCTCACCCTCTCCTCCTGAGTTCCTCAGCCACCTTTCCAGCTGGTCTCCATGTGCGGGATTCAGGGTGCCTTGCTGCCCACCTCCCACCCCCCACTGCCCGCACAGGCCTCCTGGGAAAGCCTGGCTCAGGGGCCTGTCCCTCTGGCCTCAGGGCCCTGCCTGCCTTCTCCTGCTCTTCCCTACCGGGCTCCCAGCCTTACAGCTCTGGTTATGACTCTCCCCACCTGACGGGTCCTTCACACACCCTCTCCCAGGGCCAGACTGTCTCCACCTTTCCAACACGCTGCTCTGATCATATCTCTGTCCACACCGATAAAACCAAGTTATCCAAGTTGACCTAGCCCAGCTCCTTTTTTTAGCTCAGTTCCTACTGTCTCACATGTGAGTTCCAGGCAGGTTGTCCCCAGCTCCGTCTTCCAAACACCCTCTGCCCCGTACCTGCCAGCTTCACTCATCCCTCCGGGGGAAGACCCCCTTCAGACCCACCGCTGGGGACCCTCACCAACCCCTTAGACCTTAGCACCAAGGGCTGGTTTCTGTTTTCCTCTCTCTAACATGCAGAACGTCACCTTTCATGTGTGGAGTCCCGCAGCTCACGGGGCTTGTTTAGGTCGATGAAGCGGTGTAAGGGGTGTCTCTTCTGGGAGGAGGGGCCCGTGCGTGGCCATCCAGCCCTGTTGGTGCTGCCGGCAGTGACTTCGTCCACGTGGGAATGAAGGCTCCATAAAGCCAAGCGGCCGTCTCAGCCCCCGCTGACGCTGCAGGGGTCCTGAGCCCCGCGGTGGGTTTGAACACGGCAGTATAGGGCCCTTATTTCCAGGGCACAGCCTGGCCTGTCTGCAGAACCGTCGGCGACCTCGAGTCACAGGTGGACGCGCCCCTCCCGCCGGAAGCAATCCCCACCCTCCCGGCTGCGGGGCCCCTTCTCCCGGGCCTGTTGCTTGGTTTGTGGACATAACCTGGGGTGACCCTCTCTGAATGTCAAACTGCCCTTGGCTACTAATGCGAACCCTCTTTTCAAAGTTTCTTTTTGACCTGCGGACCTTTTTAAAGTCTTTACTGAGTTTATTACAATATTGCCTCTGTTTTATGTTTTGTTTTAATAGTCAAAAGGGACAATGATTTTATTCATTTAAAAAGATTGTTACTTGCTTATACATTGATGTGGACCAAAAATCAAGACTATTTACAAAGGTATTGTAAGGAGTCTTATTTCTGTTTTCCACATCTAACCCCCATTTCATGTAAGTAAACTATTTTTTTTTTTCCGTTTCCTTTGTACTTCGAGGGTGTTTATGCGCATATGATTAAATTGCTTTCTCTACATTTTTACACAAAAATATCCCCTGTTCTGCCCCGTGTGGTTTTCATGTAAGAGTGTATTCTCTCGCTAGTTCTGTATCAATACATGGTTTCTGTTTTTTGGACCCTGAGTCATGTGGGGTCTCAGCTTCCCAACAGGGATGGAACCTGCTCCTCGCACTGGAAGGTGAAGTTCTGATCACTTGACTGCCAGGGGAATCCCCCGAACTTTTTTCTGAAAGCCTGTTTTCTAGTCTAAATATTTGACATGATGCCTCTGAAGCGTGACGGATGAATGAACTGCACTTCTGCAGTAATACCAACGCAGGGCTCCCTAGATGGAAAACCTTTCCATTGACATTGTTTTCTCTTCTTGGTATAGGAAATGCACAACCCTAAAATAATCCCACAGGTTAAGATTTTATTTTTATTTTTCTGCAATTTATAGAATAATTACAAGACTGAACAGATAAATTTTTCTACCCAGTAATTTTACCAGTGTGATTTCTTCTAAATAAGGCATAGATATTTATTTTTTAAGGTAGTTAACAAGGCAAATGATAGCTATAAATAATTTGATAACATTATTACACAATAATATTCTTATATTTCTAAAAAAATTTTTAGATTGATTTTATATAAATTTATAAAAAATCAATTTTAAAAAGCCAAGTATGTATCAGAAAAGTTGAAAATCATAGTCTGAAAAAGTTTAGTTGTTAATATAATGTCTACAATTACCTTTGACCTGAGTGAGTATCTGTTTTGAAATGTGGGACAATTTTTGGTTTCAAGGGTGTTTCTTTTTTTCTGGTTTGTTTAATGCATACTTAAATGGCAAGGATAGAATGAACAAATACAGAGTAACTCACATTTTAGATAGTTGTTGTTCAGTTGCTCAGTCGTGTCCTACTCTTTGCGACCCCATGTACTGCAGCACGCCAGGCTTCCCTGTCCATCACCAACTCTCGGAGTTCACTGAAACTTATGTCCATTGAGTCGGTGATGCCATCCAACCATCTCATCCTCTGTCGTCCCCTTCTCCTCCTGCCTTCAATCTTTCCCAGCATCAGGGTATTTTCCAATGAGTTAATTCCTTGCATCAGGTGGCCAAATTATTGGAGTTTCAGCTTCAGCATCAGTCCCTCCAATGAACCCTCAGGGCTGATCTCCTTCAGAATGGACTGGTTGGATCTCCTTGCAGTCCAAGGGACTCTCAACAGTCTTCTCCAACACCACAGTTCAAAAGCATCAGTTCTTCCGAGCTCAGCTTTCTTTATAGTCCAACTCTCACATCCATACATGACCACTGGAAAAAGCATAGCTTTGACTATACAGACCTTTGTAGGCAAAGTGATGTCTCTGCTTTTTAATATGCTATCTAGGTTGGTCATAGCTTTTCTTCCAAGGAGCATGCATCTTTTAATTTCATGGCTGCAGTCACCATCTGCAGTGATTTCGGAGCCCAAGAAAATGAAGTCTCACTGTTTCCTTTGTTTTCCCATCTATTTGCCATGAAGTGATGGGACAGGATGCCATGATCTTCGTTTTCTGAATGTTGAGCTTTAAGCCAGCTTTTTCACTCTCCTCTTTCACCTTCATGAGTGAAGTCACTCAGTCGTGTCCAACTCTTTGCGACCCCATGCCAGGCTCCTCCATCTGTGGGATTCTCCAGGCAAGAATACCGGGATGGGTTGCCATTTGCTTCTCCAAAAGATCTTCCTGAGCCAGGGATTGAACCCTGGTCTCCCTCATGCAGGCAGACGGTTTACCATCTGAGCTACCAGGGAAGGTGGAAGGAAGTTTTAGATTGGATGGAAGGAGTTTGTTGTTTGGATAGTAAATTCTCCTTATGTGTTAGACCATGACTTTTTCACTAGGTTAGCAGAGAGCTGCAGCATGGTCAGGAATACATACATTTCTAACTCAACAATACCAGGTACTGTGTAGTTTCAGTATTTCATGGATGTAGTTCTCATGAGAAGCTTAAGTATCATTAGTGTCTTTTAAAGCATAAATGTGAGCAGTTTATTAGAGAATTTTCTATGGTTGAGTCCTTCTATTTCCACTGGGATTCTGGAAATGGATTCTTTTTGTTTAATAACAAAATTTTTTTCAGGAAGCAATTTTAAATTATAAATTTCCCCATACCATTATTAATTGAAGAAGACAAGATTGCAGTTTGAATTTCAATATATATAGTAAATTGACAACAAATGACGGGAAATGTTGAGTATCAGGTTGAGAAAACAAAGAGACTCACATTATTAGAGTGGAAGATGGGCTTTATTGGTATTTTTCAGGAAGTTCAGCAAATTTTAAAAAAAGTCACTTTATTGAAATATAACTCACATCTATAAAATTCACTTTTACGAGTGTACATCTCAGTGAGTTTTTGTGCACTCACAGAGTCGTGCAAACATCACTAGTAATGTCAGATCATCTTTTCACCCACAAACCTGTTAGCAGTCAGTCCTCATCTTGCCCAGCCCCCACAACCACAGTAAACACTGACCTTGTCTCCACTGATCTGTCTCCACGTTGATGCCTGTTCTCTATGTTTCATTTAAAAGGCGTCATGCCGTATGTGGTCTTTTGTGACCGGCTTCTTTCACTTAGTATGTTTTCAGGATTTGTCCATGTTGCAGAACAATTTTGTTTTAAAATGAAAAAGGTTACCATACAAATCCTATACTGTGATCAAAATATAACCATTACAATAATAGACTTAGTTATCCCTACCCAATGTGTTTTGTACATAAGGTGCTAATATTTATAATGAATTTTATAGATTAAAACATTCTTGCCTTAGTTCATTTTGTTGAAAGGGGAAAAGAAAGTTGCAGGGTAAATGATGTACAATTAATTTTTATAAAATATATTCTTAGTCAATGAAGAAATCTTCCTAAATTATTAAATATAATTAAAATTGGATAATGTATTTTGAATGATGTAATTATTAAATTGAAAGCTTTCATTAAAAATAAAGGGTAACTTATCTTGCTTTTCTATACAAATTAAAAATGTGAAACTTCACAGCTAACCTGAGAAGCTTTAATTTGGCAACATTCAGGCCTGAGGTTTTATGAGATGCCAAGATTCTATTCAAGTCTCGAATATCCACAGCACACAAGTCTGGGGAGGGGAGGAAGTGAAGATTGCAATGGATCACAAGGCAATAGCTTGACTGTGGTGATATTTCTATGGGTGTGTATGTATGTGAAAACTTAAAAAAAGTATACTCTTTAAATATGTGCAGTTTATTGTATGTCAATTATACCTCAGTAAAGCTGGCAAAAAAGATTCTCCCCTATCGGAAACCCCGATCGTGTCATATGTCTACTAAACGTTGTGCCCTTGGTCAAAGTGGTTTCCTGTGTGGTTTTCACTTCTTGAAGTAGTTAAGCTTGGGCAAAAATCTGGCTTCTTTTTTTTCCTGATCCTTTTTAAGAAGATTTCGTTTTGCAATTTTGCTGCTTTTTTTTTCATGGGCAAATATAGCACAAACATGTTAGAAGTAAATCAGCAATCAATATTGGAAATAGAACATACATTTCAACTGTGTAGAATCTTTCTCTGTGTCTAGAAATGAATTATACTCTCTAAATTTAAATATATATATATATATTTTTTTTTTAAGTGTTGCCTGGTAAGAAATCCCTGCAGAAATGCACATGTAATAATGACTTAGAAATTTTGTTTAGAGACCAGAACAATCAAGCTATTGAGAAATATTAATATAATATTATTGACTTTGCAAGAACAAAGTTGCACAATGTGCCCACATTCAGGCCTGAGGTTTTATGAGATGCCAAGATTCTACTCAAGTCTCGAATATTCACAGCTACATCAGTGGCCTGGTTTGAAGAGTCCAGAGCTGGGGGCGGAGTCCCAGACCTGGAAGCAATCTCTGTCAGGATGTGCCGTGTTTCTGCCACAACTCGCATTCCCCTGCTGGTATTCCCTCCGTATTTCATCTTCTACATATGAAAAACGCAGGATGGTAGTGCCAGGCTGTGAGGCCTGTTTAAAAGCATTGACAGTAATAGACCTGTCACTGAAAAATCTAGATGCTCAGGAAGCTAGGAGGGAAGTTCTGGCGTCTGTGGTATACTGCCTTTTTGTATTACGATTTCTCGCTCACGTGGAAGGTTGCTGTGCAGCTGTCTAGTAGAGACGAGCGCAGGAGTCAGACCCACTTGCGCTGGAATCCTGACGCTTCAGCTTCAGCTCTGTGACCTCAAGCAGCTCGGGCGCCTTCCTCGGTGTTTAATTTGTTCTTGGTTTTCACTCGCTAAGTCGTGTCTGACTCTTTGTGACCCCGTGGACTGCAGCACGCCAGGCCTCCCTGTCCATCACCATCTCCTGGAGTCTGCTCAGACTCATGTCCATTGAGTCCGTGATGCCATCCAGCCATCTCATCCTTAGTCGTCCCCTTCTCCTCCTGCCCCAAACCCCTCCCAGCATCAGAGTCTTTTCCAATGAGTCAGTTCTTCGCATCAGGTGCCCAAAGTATTGGAGTTTCAGCTTCAGCATCAGTCCTTCCGATGAATAAAGAGTTGATTTCCTTTACGATGTGCTGACTGGATCTCCTCGCGGTGTTTGATTTATGTATCTGTAATAACCGGAAGCAGATTGCCTACCGTCGCGACATGGTTCTCGCACTGATGGAGCACTGATGTCCTTTGTCACAACCGTCTTTCCCAGGATGAAGGCGGAGCAAACAGTCTGGGGGGATGGAGCAGCTCCCTCCATCGAATCTCAAGGGGCGGGTTTTTGCTGATGTTTGTAGTAGACACAGTGTCTCCTTCTGGAGTCGGGGGCAGGTTGCTTGTAGCCCATCATAAAAGATTGGGGGACCCTGGGCTTGGAGTTGGTTCCCTGGGATGCAAACCTCCATGGGACTTGGGGGTGGGGGGCAGAGGTAGGCGTGGAACTCAGGCTGTCTGTTGAGCTGGGAGTGGTGGTCTCTTTGAGCTTGGAGGCTCCTGTCTTCCGCCAGCTTCCCTGGCACTGTGCCAGGCTAACCCTCCAGCTTCCACGGAGTGTGAAGCCTCACCCGTTCCCCATTGCTGACGCTCACCTTCAGGTTTTTGGGAGGATGGGCGGAAGCACTCGATCACCCTGGCGAACGCTAGTCTCTCAAAGTCATGCTCCCTTCCTCTCTGACACCAAGAGCTTTTTTTTTTCACTATAAATACTTGTCAACTCATCATTACTTTTAGGTTTCAGTTGATACCCGTAATTAGATTCAAGTTCCATATCCTAATTACACCTCCGGGACACACAGGCAGATGAAAAGGAAGTGCATTTTCCAGGGTTTTTCTCACAGCTCAAGTCGGCTGTTCAAGTACCTCCGAGGGTAGATTGAAGCCTTCCCTGCCGGGTGGTACCCAAGTATCTGGCGTCGGGACCCATTTTAAATGTTTTCCATCAAATGTGCACCTTGTACAGTACAGCACGTTTGTTTTAAAAAGAAATATACAAGCAAAGAATGTCTACCATGCATTAATTTTGTCCTGTGTTTCTTGTTGACAGGAAATAGAAGAGTAAGCTATGAATAGATCATGAAGAGAAGAGTGAGAACTCATTCTCATGGAGGTACAAGCTGACTCCCAGGGCTCACCTCGGCACCACAGCCTGACGCGAGACAAACCGGGTTGTGTTCTTGGGGTGGATTCTCCTGAAAGCCTCACAAGCGCTGTGGCGGCTTCCTCTGTTTCTAGTTTCCATTTGAAGACAGGGCAGAGTCCTCCTAACTTCTGTGACTGCATCCTTGCCTGCTAGACCTCTGCCAATATTGGATATTGATTGTTGTGAGATCAGTGCCCTACAAGAGTTCACAATGTTTAAGAATTCTTGCCAGAGCTTCTCGTAAAAAAAATTTCACAGAGAAATCATGAAATATTACACCACGTGATATAGTACTTCTTTGTCAACACATCTCATTGTAACTTCTGTTTAAGAAAAGCATCCAAAACCACCCAATTGTGCTGAGTTTGGTCCCAGTGGACGATGTCTTTGTAACGTGCTTCTGGGCAATTTCCTTTCGAGCTCCTCTCCCAGATCCTACACCCGTGAGCCTGATTTGCACCTTGTTTGTCAGAGAGGATTTGAGTTTCCCTCTTACCCACTCCAGTGTTCTTGCCTGGAGAATCCCGGGGATGGGGAAGCCTGGTGGGCTGCCATCTATGGGGTCGCACAGAGTCGGACACGCCTGAAGCGCCCGAGCAGCAGCAGCAGCGGCTTACTCCGGGACACGTTTCTGCCTGTGAGCGTCTGTGGCGGGTCTGGATGCAACCGGGCAACGAGCGACCCCAGCACGAAGCGTGGGGGTTGCCCGCCCTGTTGTCTGAGAATGGCGCGTGACCCGCCATCCGGGCGAGAACAGGCCAGAAGCGCCCGAGACCCGGCCGCCTGGGGCGGCGGGAGCCCGCCCCGCGTGCAGGCGCTGGGCGGACAGCGCCTGACTCCCAGCGCTCGGTTCCCGATGCTTGTGCCCGCTCCGCGCCCTCCGGGCCTGACTGCCCCGCGCCCTGGCTGGCCTGCAGAGGCAGGATGTTAGGAAGCCCAGGGCCTGGCCTCGCGAGGGTCCTGTGACATGTGCACAGTGGAGGGAGGACGTGGTTCCTGATTCCGGTGGCTGCGGGCTCTCGGCCAGCCTTCCCTGCCCCGCTCTGTGCCCCGGGGGGGTGACCTGCCCCCTGTGAACTGCAGGCGCCACAGGCTGGAGGGTGGGGGGCGGAGAGAGGGTGGGGCCTCTCCCCACTGCTCCCAACTTCCTGCCGCCTGGCAGCGGCTTCACCTCCGGACTCGGCTCTTGCCGCGGGGCCCCCGGGACAGCCGCCCTCTCGGGGTCCGGCAGCACTGGCCCGTGCCCTCCAGCCTGGGGCCGACGGGCGGCACCGCCTCCCGCGTTGCTTAGCTCCCAGCGGTCGGAAGCTCCATCCCCCACCCCGCCCTGAATGTTGAGACCCGTGCTGAGCTGCAGTCCGCATACCTGCGGCTCACCGTGTAGACGCCGCGCGTGTAGACGCCGCGCGGCGGGGAGCGCTCCGCTCAGGCTCGTGCAGCTGTGACCACCAGCAATTTTAGGTCGCTGTCCGCAGCCCGGAAGAAAGCCCACGCCGGCCACGCCACGCGCGCCCGCGCCTCTGGCCCGAGGGAAGCACTGCGCCCGCCTCC
>SJYT01041639.1:580696-693837 GCA_006410635.1 Cephalophus harveyi
AGGTGGCAGGGACCCCCAGGTGGCAGCCCCCAGGCTCGCTCTCTCCAGCTCATCCACCCTCTGGAAGTTTCCCCAGACCCTCAGTAGGAGTGGGCGCTGCAGGGGCTGTCTCTTATACACATCTCCCCTCCCCCTTCCTGCCTGCCCCCACCCACCACAATCCCAACCATGGTGCTGACTTCTGAAAGTTTTTTTTGTTTTGTTATTTTTCTATATTTTTCATTAGTTTTTTTCAGGTCTTAGTTAATTTTATTTTTTAAATTTTCTTATTTTCTTTTAGAACTCACTTATTTTTAATTGAAGGATAATTGCTTTATTACATACTGTATTGGTTTCTGCCATACATCAACATGAATCAGCCGTAGGTAGACAAATGTCCCCTCCCTTATGACCTCCTCCCCCAACCTCCCTGCCCTTCCTGCCCATCTAGGTTGTCACAGAGACCAGATTTGTGTTCCCTGACTCCTACAGCAAATGCCCACTGGCTGCATGGTGATGTATATGTTTCCACGCTCTTCTCTGCACGTGTCCCACCCCTCCTTCGTCCATTGGATCCAGAAGCCTTCCCTATGTCCGCGTCGCCATCACGGCATGTGTGCTGAGTCACTTCAGTCCTGTCCAGCTCTTTGTGACCCCATGGACTGTACACCACCAGGCCCCTCTGTCCATGGGGTTCTCCAGGCAAGAATACTGGAGCGGGTGGCCATGCCCTCCTCCAGGGCATCTTCCCGACCCAGGGATCGAACCTGCATTTCCTATGTTGGCAGGTGATTTCTTTACTGCTGAGCCACCAGGGAACGTTTTTGCATTTAGCAGTCTAGAATCCAAGCACACAAGTCCTTTTATAAAATATTTTATTTTTATTCATTTACATCTTTATACAATTCATTGAGTTTACCAGTAAGAAAGTTGCATTTTTCTTCAATTATGTTGTAATTCAGATGCTTAATGAGCTAGAGGGGCATTACTTTTATAATTGTAAATTGATGAGGTTTGATTACAATTTGCTTTAATCGGGTGTGAAAGTAGATAATCACGGGTGAAGCAGGTATTCGTTAAATCAAGCCATTTCACAATCATGAAAATTGTCTAGTTGAGGCTTCTCATTTGTGGGCGTGCAAGAGGGTGAGAGGGTCTGGCTGAGTGCTGAGCCCCCTCCGTCCTGCCCGATGCTTCTCCAGTGTCTCCCGGGTATCCCGGGAGCACTGCTGTGCCAGGATGAGGGGCCTGGCTGTGCTTCAGACCCCGAGCCCAGGGCTGGGCTCCTGCTCCCCTCAGACCACGCTAACCCACCATGGGCGGGCCGGCCCCAAACTCCAGACAGGCGAGAGCCGCCCTGGCCCCGGCTGCACCTGAGTGGTCTCGTTGTTGACTCTGTCCATCGGCAGGACCTCCCGGAAACGTTCAGGGCGACCTGCTGTGCCTCCTGGGAGCAGCCGGCACACTGGGTCCCCGGGACGAGGACCAGAACGCTTCCTGATCCTCCCCTCCAGGCTTTCATCACTATCGGGGGTTCGACTTCCTGCTTGAGAAAAAAGGGCCCTGGGACGCTGGCCTCCAGGCTTCCGTCCACAGCCCACCAGTGCAAAGCACGCGCACCCTTCACAGTCATAATTTAAGAGAAATCAGGCAGGATAAAAAACACGGAGCAAAATGCATTTAAGGGGCGACCCCTCTGACGTGGGTGAGCAGCAGAGAGCGTGGAGCCTCTGACTGGGCTCTCCGCAGGAGGGACGTTTACTGACACACCGCGTGCTGAAGGTTCCAGCCTGTGTCCTTAATTTTCAAAACACATTATTTTAGGAGGTTTAAAATCGAAACATTAAAATTTCTATGTAAAGAGGAAAAAAAGGAAAATTAAATTCCATGTAAGTAGAAAAAAAATCACTGCTAGGATTATGTTAAATGCCACACAATCATGTGCCCACCCTTCATGAAACACTGAGAAACCACACCCCCCCCAGTATGGCCACAGATCACCAGCTGCTCGTGCGGGAGGCGCCCGGAGGTGGGACGGGCCTGCCGTCCAAGGCATCAGTCTGAAAAGAGACAATCTCATCCATGAGCTGTAATAACAGGCGGAGAAGCGCATGTGTAGACAGAGATATACGCTTATCCTGAGCATCCATATAGGTCATCCATACGGGTCAGCTATGTACCAAGTTACAGATTCCACCTTGATTTCTGATTTGTGTTGAATTTATTCTCACCTCAGGAAGACTCTGTAACCACTAGAACCCAGCAGAGAACAGGGCGAGACATTGGGTCGGGGGATGTTCGGGGCCGAGGTGGTCTGTGGGAGACATGGGAAGGGATGTGGGAGAAGCAGGTGGGGCTTGTGCAGGTGGCCAGGAGAGCTCACGGGCGCAGGCCCCACTGGGCAATGAGAACACACGCTTATCCGAGTTCAAGTGGCCTGCTGTGGCCCGTGGTACTGGAGCGCGTGCGGCCCAGGCCGGCCCTCGGCCTGCTGGAGGGTCCCACTCAGCAAGGCCCCTGCACACACCTGCTGGGAGGTGAGGGTGTCAGCACCTCGGTTTGGAAGATCTCGGTCCACTGTGCATCAGGAACTTGAGCCGCATGTTTCCTGAGCTGCGTGATGCGTCTGTGAGGATCCGTGACTTTGCACCCGAGATTCTGAGCTTAACCAGGCGCCGGAGGATGACAGGTCTGGTGGGAATCAAGGCAGAAAAGAGGACCCGAGGTTTCCCTGGGGGTCCAGTGGTAGAGGATCCGCTGGCCGGTGCAGGAGACGTGGGTTCAATCCCTGATCCAGGAAGATCCCACGTAGCTCGGAGCAGCGAAGCATTGAGCCTGTGCTCGGGGCCCGGAGCCGCGACGGCCGAGCTCCCCGGCCGCACCTGGAGGGGGCCCACGGTCGCCACAGCCGGAGAAAAGCCAGCGCAGCGGTGAAGACCCAGCACATCCAAAAGTAAACAAGTCCATCGTGTTCAAAGTTAAATTAAAAAAATAGAGGATCTGAGCCAGATCACAGGGACCAGGAATCTAGAGCCGACGGCGAGCGCGGAGCTTCGGTCCTCAGGTTCAAACAATGGGTTGGATTTGGATAGAAAGAGAACATAGCTGTTAAACCGTTAGAGCTGGATCGATTATAAGCTGTTAGCCACTCAATAAACATGCTCTTTATACTGTTACCAAGGATGTCTGGTATTTTCGCTGCTCTGGGAATCAAGCTCTCTCAACATTTTCAAGGCCTAGTTCACCCAAAATCAAGGACATTTTTTAACATTTAAAAAATGACCCTCTTTTAAAATGATAAATGTAATGGATAGACATTATTAATAACTTGGAAAAATAGTGTTTTAAACTGGGATGAAATTGCCCGTTAATTCCACTTTCTTGGAGGGTACACAATACTTTGTGAATTTTGTTTCAATCTTTTCCTGTGCAATAGAACTGGGATAATACAGCGTGTTGGTGATTCTCAGGGGGGCGTGCACATTAGAATCAATGGGTGAATTTTAATAAATACAGAGACATGGGTAACTCTGACATGCATTCCTGGGGAAATCATTGTTATTTACAGAGATCTGAGCTTGTTCCTCTTCACTTTGTCACAAACATTTTCCAGGGTCAATAGATACTTTTCAAAATCATATTTCTTTAAATGACTATAGTGTTCTACCAAATGGAGAAAAAAGCACACTTCATTTCTCCCTTCTCCTGTTCTCGAACATTTAGGACCCATTATTGTTAGTAATGCTGCACAAATATTGTTATATCCAAAGCTTTGTACATTTCTAAAACACTTTTTAAAATCTTGGCATGCCAGGTCTTAGCTGCAGCCTGCACGCTCTTTACTCGTGGCTTGTGGGATCTAGCTTCCTGCCAAGGGATTGAGCCCTGGCCCCCGCACTGGGAGCACAAAGTTGTAACCACTGGGCCGCCAGGGAAGGCCCCAGACTGCACATTTCTGATTCTTCCTTGGACTCACAGAACTGGAGTAAACAGGTTATAGCGTCTGAAATTGTTGAGTCTCTTGGTAAATTCACATTCCTTCTACCTGTGTTTGAAAATGTCTGGTGTATCAGATCTTTACCAAAAAAGACCTTTATCAAAACAATAAAAACCAAATAAATACAGTATTTTCAATGACGAATGGATTTCTCATTGTTTTGATAGACTCTTCTTAGAATTTTAGAGAAGTTGAATACCATTTGATGTATTTGTTACCTACTTTTAATGAATCGCCAGTTAATACTCTGATCCCATCTGTGTCATGGGGATTATCTTTTACTCATTGATATTTAAAATAATCAAACGTATTAGAAATATTAATGCTTTGTTTATTATGTATAATTCAAATATTTTCTTCTAATTTGCTTTTAATTTTGTTAATTGAGATTTTGACTGCTAAAGATTTTATATTTTTAGGTTAAAAAAAAATCTGCTACTGTTTTGTTTATGTGTTCTTTCTTCACTTTTGTGTGTTAAAAAAAATAGCCTTTCTGGGAATTCCCGGGGTCCAGTGGTGAGGAGTCGACGCTTTCACCGCCTTGGGCCTGGATTCAGTCCCTGGTTGGGAGCTAAGATCCCGCAAGCTGTGCAGTTCAGTTCAGTCTCTCAGTCGTGTCCGACTCTTTGCGACCCCATGAATCGCAGCATGCCAGGCCTCCCTGTTCATGACTATCTCTCGGAGTTCACTCAGACTCACATCCATTGAGTCCGTGATGCCATCCAGCCATCTCATCCTCGGTCGTCCTCTTTTTCTCCTGCCCCCAAACCCTCCCAGCATCAGAGTCTTTTCCTATGAGTCAACTCTTCGCATGAGGTGGCCAACTTCTCTTGTGTTGTTGGAAGAGGGTGTTTGCTATGACCAGTGCATTTTCTTGGCAAAACTCTATTAGTCTTTGCCCTGCTTCATTCCGCATTCCAAGGCCAAATTTGCCTGTGACTCCAGGTGTTTCTTGACTTCCTACTTTAGCATTCCAGTCCCCTATAATGAAAAGGACATCTTTTTTGGGTGTTAGTTCTAAAAGATCGTGTAGGTCTTCATAAAACCGTTCAACTTCAGCTTCTTCAGCATTACTGGTTGGGGCATAGACTTGGATAACTGTGATATTGAATGGTTTGCCTTGGAGACGAACAGAGATCATTCTGTCATTTTTGAGATTGCATCCAAGTACTGCATTTCGGACTCTTTTGTTGACCATGATGGCTACTCCATTTCTTCTGAGGGATTCCTGCCCGCAGTAGTAGATATAATGTGCAGGGCGGCCAAAAACAAAACAGAACAAAAACATTTTCCATCAGAAGATCATGCAGACACCTAATGGCGTGGTCTTTCTTACATCTGACTTTTCACCGTCGGTGTACATAAATATTACTTATGATGCATAGTTATAGAATCCCTTCACAGCTATTAACAAAATGAGATTCTTTCTGAGATTTTTTCTGAGTAACTGAAGTGCTCTGAACACTGCGTGAAACTGGCCTTTGGAGGAATGTGGTTGCTGACTAACGGCCATCGGCTTGCTGCAGCCAGGCCGAGAGGTGAAAGTGAGGGCTGCTCGGTCGGGTCCGACTCCTTGTGACTCCATGGCCTGTACAGTCTGGCCTATTCTCCAGGCCAGAGCATGGAGTGGGTAGCCTTTCTCTTCTCCAGGGGATCTTCCCGACCAGGAATCGAACTGGGGTCTCCTGCATTGCAGGCAGATTCTTTACCAACTGATCCGCCAGGGATGCCCATAGGCTGAAGGGTAAATGCATGTGCGAATTTTGCAGACACACTATTTTGAACATGTCAGTTCTGAGCAAGCCTTACGAGGTTGGAAGAGTGGGAAAATTGGGGTGGGATGTAGCTTTTGAGCTTTAGACTCAACTGTGTGGATGATTTCAGAGGGACTGGCAGGGACGCCTCTGGGTAAGAAGTGATGGTGATCAGTCTCTGCAGTTATAAACTGACGGCCGCAGAGGATGAGAACCTCTGGGGACGCTCCCCCACGGGGACCAGTGCGGGTCAGACTCCTGGCTGAGGCTCCTTCTGGAGGCGACCCTGCGGGCAGCCTCACACTTAACCCAGGCGAGGTGGCGTCTGCAAAGCTCACCCCGAGTTGCCCTTTGTTAATAAGGAAGCAGAGTTTTTCTTTCTCTCCTTTTTTAAAAAGCCTAAATGATTTGGGTTGCTTGCCCTTCCGGCTCCAGAGTAAGTTAGTGGGCTTTCTGGGGACACTTCGTGGAGTCACCTCTGCTTACCAGGAACGTTGGGGGCTGGGGATTTCGCTGGTGGTGTCTGAGTGTAGGAATACAGGACCCACTCAGAAATGAAATGAAGATAGATATTTTTAAACATTCACAGGTAAAACACTACAAATATTGATTAGAATGACTTTGAACGCTCTCAGGTCAGCGGCTGGTGGAAGGTCCAGCTTGAGAGATGGACGTCCACTCACATGTCTTGGTCTTGGGCCGGGGTCAGAAGGAAGGAAGCCCACGTTAATCAGCCAGACACCAGATGCCATGAACTTCGGCTTGAAAATGGATGAAAACGGAAGGCCAGGAAAACACACAGGGAGAGAAAATGGAAGGCTGGGAAAATAATGGGGAGAGAAAACGGGAGGCCGGGAAAACATATGGGGGGGAAAGTTCTTCGTCTTCAGATGTCTGCGATGTTACACAGAAATACCAGGAGAGCGACTCGGTAGAATCCCCAACTCAGGACTGATTTGAAAATATCCTCCCTTTTCTTGATGTTGGAGTCGTTAAAGAAGCTGATCTTTGTTATCAGATTTTATGTAAATCTCCAGGCTTCTGATCGGATTTAACGCTTGCTTTTTCATCAGCTACTTTAAAAAGATAAGTTTAATTCAAAAACAGAAAGCTCTCCTTTCTGACTCAGTATTAACACTAGCAAATACGTTAATCTCTGAAGTGTTCTCTTCACTATGCTTTCAAAGGAAATGTACAGTAGAGGTGTAAACGAATTATTTCTTCTAAAACATGCCTTGGAGTATAGAAGAAAAAAAAACAGGTGAAACCACTATTTGTTACGGTAGCTTTTACTGGACTTGAAACAGAATATTCTGGTGCATCCTTTTAAATTTGTAAAATGTGCCCAAAGATGAGGTTTGTTTTTTTTTTTTTAATGACTGGCTCTTTTTTTCCCTCAGGCAAAGATGGCTCCTGGTCTTGGAGGGAGAATTAATGCAGCGAATTAGTTTTTCATTTCCAGCCTGATGGTGCAGTGGTTCCTGCAGAGATGAGCACTGTGGGTTCTTGAGGCCAGAGCCCCACACCACGGAGTCTTAGCGCTCACGGCAGGCTGAGGGGACCACTGCCCCCTCCCTCCCCCTCCCTTCCTCTCTGTCTCCCTCCTTCCCTTCCTTCTTACATTTCCAGCCTGATTGTGCAGTGGTTCCTGCAGAGATGAGCACTGTGGGTTCTTGAGGCCAGAGCCCCACACCACGGAGTCTTAGCGCTCACGGCAGGCTGAGGGGACCACTGCCCCCTCCCTCCCCCTCCCTTCCTCTCTGTCTCCCTCCTTCCCTTCCTTCTTTCTGGCCAGTACTTAACTGAGCACCGTTTGCCCATCTGCCTCTGGTTAGTCTCGGGACCCCAGGCACAGCTTCTGCCTCAAGGAGCTCACCACTTGGAGGAGGAGAACCAGAGGTGTAAGCAGGGAACAGGATTCAGGGTGACAGTCTGGGCTGCACCCTGATGCATCGCAGTTGAGAAAAACTATCTGTTCCAGTGACAGTCATCTCTGCCTCCGTTCGTCCGTCCATGGTGCCCGCTTGCATTCCCCGGGGGCATTTCCAGGGGATGTGGGGGGCACCCTGCCTGTGTAGCTCACCCCAGCCCTGTGTCTGGAACTCGTCACGGAGGCAACCTTCCTCCTGGGGAGGTGAGGGCCAAGGTCTCCCCGCTGTGAGTCCCTGTGGGGCCTGGCTCCTGTCCCAACCAGCGATGTTGAAGGAGGTGAGGCTGTGTGACCTTGGAGGCCGGGGCATGGGGGCAGCAAGCTTCTGCCCGGCGGTCTGTCCATCAGGACCCTGCCCTGGGAAGCTGGCTGCCATGCCGTGAGGGGGCCCGGGCTCTGCAGACAGGCCACGTGCTGGCGGTCCGGCCCCCAGGCCCCCAGCTGACACCATCATCCACTGACCGACGGGTGGGAGCCTCCAGAGACCCCAGCCCCAACCGTGAGGGCGCAGGGACCAGGCACCTCACAGCGACCTGACCCGGGGAGCAGGGCCGCGTCCTGGCCATGTTGTCCTTGAGCCACTGCATTCGGGGTCAGCCGTCACCCGGTGACAGATCACTGATATAAAAGAGCTATGAAGTTTTCAAAACAGTTCGTCTTCCGAAAGCTTAGATTTCACTGGAGGGAGAAGACGCGCTTGTGAAATAGCTAATGAACACGCGTGTGACTAACATGAATGGAAGAATTCAGAGAACACTTGCCTGTCACGCTCAGAGGCGGCAGAGGGAGGTCAGGCCGGCTTTGGAGGAGGAGGAGGCTTCAGGGGTGAGTTTGGGGCCCTGGGAATTCACTGCAGATGTGAGGGAATCTGATCAAAGCTGAGTCACAGCATGACAGAGTTTTTAGAGAATCGCTGCCTTTTTAGGCACAGTGGGGGACAAAGGAAGGGATGTGATGTTTATTAATGACACCCGCTTTACAAACATGCACGCCTTTAATTTTCACACTTGTCTGAGGGGGTAAAGTATTTTTACCCCTATGAGAACAATTGAAGATCATACGGCTTCGCTACTTCTCAGGTCACACAGCTGGTAACAGAGCTGGCGTTATGATGCAGGTCTGACTGACATAAGCGTCTTCGTTTTTTAAAGGTGGTGTGAGAAGTGGAATTACCAGGTAATCGGGGGAGGGGCCAGGTTCTGAAGGGCACTGGGAGTGAGGTAAGGAGTAGGAGGTAACAGGCCGCTGGTTCTCAAAGTGGGGTCTGTGGGGTGCTGGGGAACTCCAACATCCTCGCATGTCTGCGAGATCGAGACCGTTTCATCGTAATACTCCATGTGAGCATAAAGCTGAAAATAAAATTATATTCGTATTCTGGGGGCCACAGGCCCCGGGCACACGGGCTGGGGGGCACAGGCCCCAGGCACGAAGTCTGGGGGACACAAGCCTTGGGCACGCAGTCTGGGGGGCACAGGCCCCGGGCACGCGGTCTGGGGGGCACAGGCCCCGGGCACGCAGTCTGGGGGGCACAGGCTCCGGGCACACGGGCCTCCAGCAGCCCGCAAGCGTCAGCAGTTGCCGCTCTTGGGCCCTAAAGCAGAGCCCAGCAGTTGAGCTGCACAGGCCGAGTTGCCTGGGGGGAGGGTGATAAGCGCTTCTGGAAGTTTGTTCTGTGAGCCGCCGGGGAAGTCCCGCAGAACATCTTTTTTTACTTGAAAGAACGAATGATAGGATCTTTGGGTGCTTGGCAGACATTCGCCAGAGAATAAATGAAGTGAGTGTCTCCTCGAGGGAAATCACTGACGATATATCTCGGCAAGCATAACTGTGAGGCTCTGAGTGAAAATTAGAGACAGGAAAGGGCAACGGAGAGCAAGGGCTGTAGGTGAGACTGCTCCAGAGGCAGAGACGGTAAAGCTTGCAGAGAAGACGCCCGATAAAGGGAAGGGGCGGCGCGCCTCGGGAAGTCTGACATTTGGGAGGGTGACTGTTTGTGTCAGCTTGGTGAGACAGGACCTGCTGTTCTTTCAAACGCCTTCAGATTCTCGGACTGCTGTTTATATGTGATTAACATTTAAATAGGCCGGCTGTGAGCAAAGCAGGTGACCTTGGAATGAATGTGTTGGGCCTTGTCCAATCAGTCTTATGAGTGGAGACTGTGATTTCCTCCTTAGGAATTCTGCCTCCAGACTGCCTTCCGGCTCAGGACTGGCCGGGATCTCCAGCCTGCTGACCTGGCCTGTGTGCTGCAGACCCGCTGCCCTCGGGTCACGGGACCTAAAATCCCTTTCTATATGCGTGTTGGTATTGCCTACTGGTTTTGCTTCTCTGGGGAATCTTGACTAACACGGAACTGAATCACAACAGTAAAGCTCTGGAATCATTCCTATAATCAGGCAAGCCGTGGGCGATGCCTTAGTGGAGAGATCCCCAGGCACTGACCTGGGATTGTGAACTGAGGTCTGGCGGCCACCAGCTCGGCTGGTTGTGCAACATGCAGATGGTTGAGCCCAGCCCCGGCCTTTCCGGTCCACGTTTGATCTGAGAGGCGTGACCACGGTGTCTTCATTCAGAGACTGGAGTTCGGGGTCAGACCCAGAAGCTCGGGCCTTCAGTGGATGCCCACCCTCAGCTGAGTTCCCGAGCAGGGTGATGCTTGGTGTCATCACTTACGGAGCGCAGGAGAGGACACACGGCGCGTCTTCCGGGCAGACTGAGTGGCATTAGGTGGCTTCTGCCATGGGGTGGGGATGGGGCGTAACAGAGCCCCGACTCCGAGAAGCATTTCCTCCGGGGAAAGTGGGGGTCTGGCCATTAAAGAGACAAGCTCAGTGGAAAAAGCGCTTTGCTTTATTTCAGAGGCTGGCAACTGGGGATGGGAGTGGGGAGGGCAGACTCCTGTCCAAAGGCCGACTCCCCACCCCTGAGAGTCAGCGGGCAAGAGCTGTTCTAGGCGAAGAGAGGGGGCTCCCTGCAGAAACAGCGCAGTCAGCTCCGACGGTCATCTTGAAATGGGTCACCGGTGGTCTGAGCAGTGTCACCTCAGTTAAGACGGCTGGCATGCAGTTCCAGGGTCGGTGTGCTCCCGCCCCTTCGAGCCCGGCTCTGGGGACTGCGGCAGCTTACGTTACGGCTATGTCTGGCCGTCGTGTAGTTGACTCCCCATCTGGGGGCGGGTGTCAGTGTCCGCAGACAGCTCGCGGGACTCGCCGCCGAGGAGAAGCTGAGGTCCTTGGCTTTGCTCACCGGCTAGACTACTATTGTTTTGCCTTGTTTGACGGCTCTTCTTTGCCTCTGCATTTTCTCACTTCGCTGATTAAACTTATTCTTGGCTGAAGTTTTTCCACGGACAAAAGGCAGNACGGGACTCGCCGCTGAGGAGAAGCTGAGCTCCTTGGCTTTGCTCACCGGCTAGACTACTATTGTTTTGCCTTGTTTGACGGCTCTTCTTTGCCTCTGCATTTTCTCACTTCGCTGATTAAACTTATTCTTGGCTGAAGTTTTTCCACGGACAAAAGGCAGGCGGAGGAAAGGGGCTCTAGAACCATGGGGGCCTGCTCGGCTTCACTCCCCTGCCGGCCTTTGCCAGACCTGGTCCCTTGAGCCCGAGCAGGGCTGAGACCACGTCGCTTGGTGACTCAGCCCGTCGTTCGTTTATTCAGCCACCGAGCGTTTCAGGAGGGCCTGAGTCGCGACGGCGCAGAGTTCTGGGCTGGAAGGCGCCACTGGCCTCCTACATACACGTGGCCCAATAGCAGGGGTCACATACTCTGCTTGACGGGCTCCGTGGCGTCTGTGCAAGGACAGAGTGCCAGAAGGAATTTCAGTCTCCTGACGCTGGATCCTCCCCGCTCGCTCTGAATAGTGAAGCTCAACATCCTCAGTGCAGGTACCGAGCAGACAGAGCGATGCTCGGACAGAGATTCAGAATCTGCGCGAGACCACCTGACTCTCAACTGTGGGCAAAAGTGGGAGCCAGTCTCTTGAAGCAGAGTCACTGCTGGCCCCGCAGCTGCTCAGACGGAGACCCAGCACCTCTGTTCCCAACACTCTCCTCCGTGACGACTCGGGGCTACTTGCGCGGGCCCTTCTCTTTGCCTCTCAGGATGCCAAGATGGGTGGACTGCGGGGGCAGGCCTGGGAGCGGCGAGACAGGTGACTGGCCAGCCCCCCGGGGTCACGTGGCTCTGCAAGCGACGAGCAGCGCGTGGAAGGCCCACTCGCGGACTCTGCCCCCTGGATGAGGAGGAGGACGTGCGTGTTTCCACACTCGGGTGTGTTTGTGTCCGTAGGACAATCCCTCACGCCTCACTGGGGAGGCACGGCTAAACCTTAGGGGACGACCTGCAGCAACAAACACAACCCAGCAGAGAAGCCTGTGTGCGCAAGGTGAGGGGGCCTGGGAGCCGCAGGCGCCAGTGAGGACGCGCCCTTCCGGAAGCCGGCTGGTCCAGACCACAGGGACACACCCGTCCTTCAGGCGCAGCTCAGGTGCGCCTGCTCCACGACGCCCTGTCCGGCCGTCTTAGCCTCAGTGCACCGTTTCCTCCTCCATCGCTGCACGGGGGCTTCCACTCGAGCGGGGCTAAGCACTCACCGCCCGCTGTCACGCACACCTTCCTCCTGCAGCTCACGGCAGGCTCGCTCGGGCCGAGCACTTGCTGTGATATCTAGCGCGATTCCTGCACGCGGGGGCCTCTCACGCCTGGTCCAGGAGTTGGAGGAGAGGGGCTGGGCGGCTGGGGGAGGGGGCCTGTGGGCTTCCCAGGGGCCAGGCCGGCGGGGGGCCCTGCCGTGCTCTTCCCCTGGGGTGTGATCCCAGCAGGCCATGTGGCCACCCCGAGACCGGTTCCCAGTCTGTGCAGTGGGGACCCAGGCACACCCCTGGGAAGTGGGGAGAGGCCGGGGACGTGGTGGCTGCCGGAGCCCGTGGGACCAGGGCCAGGAGGTGAGGGAGGCAGGCGTGGCTGGTGTGCTGGGTGGAGGCAGTACCTGCAGGCTGGGGAACAGGCCAGGTGAGCTGGGGCCCCGCGAGGTCAGCAGTTACGAGGCGGGAAGCTTCCTGAGCGTGGGAGAGGCCTGGCTGAGGGGCGTCGGGGGGCGAAGCTGGCTGGGACTTTGCAGGGAGGAACTCAAGGAAGGGTGGCCGGAGCGGGGGTCAGGCTGTGAGCTGCCTGCTTGGGTTGGGGGGAGAGGACCTGGAGGCAGAGCAGGGGCCCCGCAGTGGCTGGAGGCCCCGCAATCCCAGAGGAGGCGGCGGCGTTTTCCTGGGGAGGACGGGGCTTCCCAGTGGCTGAGCACCAACCTGCGGGCCTGACGCCGAGAGGACCTGCCCGCCTGCCGCCTGGGGGCGACGGGGCCGGGAGCGGACCGCGAGCGTGGTCCCTCCTCGTCTGGGGCTCGGGGGCCGGGGGAGAGAGGCCCCTGGGACGTGAACGCGGCCCCGCGAGGGTGACCGGCCCTGCTGCCTGTTCAGAAGCAGGGGCTGGCGGGCCGGGGAGCTGAGAGACGCTGTTCTGCATAGGACGGGGGACAGTTCCCGCTCCTGCATGGCCAAACTGACCTGCGCGCGCTTCGCCCCAGTTAGGGCGTGTGTCCACCCACCAGGCAGCTGTACTTTGTGGGCTGTGTGACTGCGGGGAAGCCGCGTTTAGATGGACAGGCCGCACAAGCCGGTACTCCTTCGCTAGGACCACGGCTGGTGACCTGCTCACCTGCGTGTGTTTGAGCTGACACTTCCGCGTTCTCTATCTGAATTTTCTCGTTTGCATCTCCCCGGAGATGCTCTCCCTTCCCTGGGCCCCCAGGACTGGCCCCTGACTGTCCTCACTCTACGGCCTCAGGGAGACGCGATGTCCAGTCAGTCCCTCAGCCTCCTGTTCATCCTCCTCAGCCGGGGTCCTCAGCTCCAGACCTGGGGACCTCTGGAGCCGGTGGAGCCGCTGGAGCCTGGGGGAGCAGAGGGGGTGCACGCGTGGAAGGCGGAGAACTGCAGGAGCTTCGGGCTCCCGAGCTGTGGTCCCCAGGGTCAGCAGATGCTGTGGGTGGATGCTGCTACCCTGGAGGTCACGGGGACTGCCCATCTGATGCCAACCCCAGGATCAACACCCGAGAACTTCTCTAAGGCTGATAAAACCCTTGCTCCCCACTCGCCTTCAAAGAATAGTTATAGCAAGTCTCCCACTTCTGTAAAGAATCCTGCCCAGTTTAGAAAATCTATTCTCTGGGTTTCTCAAAAAAGACTTTCTCATTCCACTGTAAACAAAACGATCTCATTCTCTATTCGTGGGCCAAGCTGAGAACTAAGTAATTGGGGAAAGAAATATGTATAGTGTGGGTCCTATGCGTCTAAATATTTAGACAGTCGAGAGAGACAGCAAGAAATTCCAACCCTGAGTAATCACGGTGGTGCCATCGTCCCACGGCAAGGTTAGTCTGCAACTCACCCCCGTAACCGTCACGGCTTCACTGTTACTCTCCCGCCTGCCTTCTTCTCTTAGGATGTTGGGAACGTGTCCATGTGGAAGGTGCAGGAGAAACAGAATCTTTATTAAAAGCAAATACTTGAGTTGAATTGTCAGACCCCAGTTAGCAGAGAGTTGACTGAAGTCAGGCCTTTAGTGGGCAAGTCAACGGAATGAGTCACTGAGTTTGCAATCGAGCCTCAAGCATGCAGATAGGAGGTGCCCGGAGGGCAAAGTGTGGCCGGAAGAAGGCGCGCATCTGGATGGGTAGACCCAGTGTCGAGGGAGCGCTGCCGAGGATGAGCGTTTGGAGCGCGGGGCGGGCACAGCATCGCCAGAGCAACTGGTGCTGGGGGTTCCTCGGGGCTGAAGGTGAAGCAGGCTCTCTGGATTCATCTTCTCAGCGCATCCTCAAAGCATTCAAGGAAGGCAGCTGGGCAAATGGCTTGAGAAGTTTCACTGGTCCATTTCCTGACAATGTTGATCTAGTGCTCCTGGGGTGACGAAAATGACCTCAGGCCCTTCCCCAGGACAAGACGTGCAGTCTGGCCGAGTGCCCAAAGAGGCGTGATGGATACCAGGTCCATCCCACGCTAACACCCCGATGACCACAGAGCACGCAGACCACGCCAGCCTCTGGGCTAGAGCGCGGGGGCGGGCGAGGACGGAGGACTGCAGCCAGCTCCTCGCTCTGCTGGTTGGGTGAAATGAAAGAGCCACCTGCACGCTCTAGAGGCCCGCCCTGCGTAACTTAGTAATCTGCCACCCGAGCGCCAGCTGAGCACCCGGACTCGGCCCTGCAGCGACAGGCCCTCAGGAAGGAGCTGAGGGCGAGGACATCAGGCGGCCTCCTCGGGGGGTGGTCACCAGCACGCCAGCGGCTGTGACACAGCGATTGTCGTGTGACACCACAGTGGTGTGAACTCTGATGGAGACTCATCTCGGCCGCAGAAACTCGTTGCAGACGTTCCGACCCCTATGGATACACTCACTTCCTGTTTCACTGTTTTCTGAAAACCTTTAGGCTTCCCTGCAGGGGTGCACTGAATTTCTTATGTAAATAGTGACCGCAGATTCAGAATAAAGTATTGCCAGTGCTGCTCTGGGTAGGGGTGTCAATGCTCCCTTCCAACCTCACGAGCATGCTCCTCTGAGTCTTTCAAAGAGCAAGGAAGAGATGCTGTTTTGAGATCTGCCACCTGGAGCATCTTTGGATGCCACGTCATACCAGGCTGCTTGGAGCAGGATTTGACATATGCAAGAATGAACTAGGAAAGCTCTATTCCTGGAATTAAAAGCAGGTTGATTATTTCAACAAAACCATCAGCATTGACCTAAGTATGGGCGCAAACGGTGCCAACATTTGTTACAAATGAAAATGCTAATCACCCAGCTATTTTAACAAGAGGATAATCTTGTTCTGCTAAAGGCATAGTTTATATAAAGAATATTTGTGATAATTAATGAGGAAAAATTGTAAAGGACATAATTCAGTTTCATATCATAAATATTTAAAATAATAAAAGCATAAACATTTTTATTAAAGGGTGTTAATAATCAAATAAAAAATGTGGAGAAAGTGCTATCATAATCTCTCACACCTCCTACTCTGTGGCTGAAATCAGTCAGGCATTTCAGACATGATATATTTGCTAGAACTTTGAAAAAGTACCAGGGACGTAGCTGAATCGTTGTCATCTAGGTTTTTGACCCTCCTGACTGAAAATGTGCATCTACTGAAATGTGAAGGCAACTTTTAGAAAAATTTAGAAGCCAAACCAGCAAAATCTCTGTCCCTCAGTCATACTTCATCTCTTTCACTTGAGAATATTGTGGTACTATATTTGAAGTGCAAAACGCAGGGCTCTGGAAATGGTTTAATGGTTTGGTTGATTTTGTGGTTCTGGAAGGGGTAGATGTAGCTACCCATCAATCATTATTCTTAGCGCTTGAAAAAATAATTTCAGAGGAAACCCTTCCCACAGAGAATAAATTGTAAATGTATGATCGGTGTCCATGGGTCACGATTACACTGCAATTGTAGTTTAATTGCAATTAATTGGAGAGAGAAAATGGGTCACTTCTGCTAATTTTTATAAAAATCTCCAGGTGTTTTAATTTAGATCATCTAAAATGACCACATTCAATTATATCCGAAAGATATAATAAATATGTAAATTGATCACGTTACAGGTTTTCTCAAAAAGCTTCATATTTGTTTCATCCACCAAGGAAAGAGCAGAGTGATGAAATACTCTGTCTGAAGAAGTAGGAACAAAAATAAAGGAAATCGGAAGAAGATCTGGATCTTGGCCTGTCTCCTGTGTGGCTAGAGGTATTGCAGCATTTAAAAAACATATCAAGGTAAGTTCAGCCTCTCTGACAAAATTTGTCATCTGAAGGAGGATAAACATTTTAATATGGGCTTTGATAAACACTGCCCATCCACAAAGCTGCCAGTACTTTCTCTAGTATCGCAAGAAAGACGTTTCAGTTATGCAAGGATGAAGAAAGGTTTCAGACATGTGCTCTTGTAGGTGGGACCCGCCCTGAAGATTCAGTCTAACTTCAAAGCAGCCCCACTGTCTCCTGAACTCCCTTCCGAGCTCTGATTTCCCGCCTCACAGCTCTTATCGCCTTTAAACACGTGTTTTCCTTCCTGTTTTGCTTGTTTTTTGCTTCTTTTCTTTACACTGTGGGTGTCCCTGGTGGCTCACCAGTAAAGAATCCACCTGGAATACAGGAGATGTGGGTTCGATCCCGGGGTTGGGAAGATCCCCTGGAGGAGGGCAGGGCCGCCCACTCCAGTGTTCTTTCCTGGAGAATCCCAGGGACAGAGGAGCCTGGCGGGCGACAGTCCCTGGGGTCGCAAAAGGGGGAACAAGACAGAAGCCACTGAGCATGCACGCACTCCTCTGCATTGTAAGCCCTTCAGGGCAGAGATTTCTGTTAATGTTAATGTTGGTTTTGATCACTGATGTATCCCATGTGCTTAAAGTCTGCGTCACCTTGGCGGGTGCTCCATAATATTTCCAGAGTGGATGAGCACATAAAAGAAATGAATGGAGTCATGAAGGAAAAGGAGAAGATTATGCTGAAGAGAAGAAATGAGACTTGGAATTTCCAGTGAAGACGTACAGTGGCTGGTCCACGTGGACGAGCTAGCAGCTTGCCTAAAAATTATGTGGAAAGGCACTTGTGGTTTGATGAAAAAAGGGAAAAGATAAAATGAAATGTTAAGGCTCTTAAATTCGGCAATCTGAAACTAGGTCAAATGACACGTGTGAAGTTCCATGGAGAAAGAAAATTCTGCCTATTAAATACGACAGCCCAAGAACCAATTATCAAGATTTAGTTTAATAGCTGAGCTGTTGAATTTGCAAAAATGTCTGACAGCAGTCTTGGGGACAGAAGGAATATTGGCGTGTGATGGGTGTTAGTGTCACGGGTGATCACGCGATTTCTGCCCCGTGAGCCGTGTCGTGGGTGGTAAAGAATTAGTATTGCCTAACAACGGTGTACTTAGCAGGGAAGTTGGAAGGATCTGGGGGGCCCCATGGCTCAGTCAGGGGCATCTTATGGGAACAGCTTCGTCAAGTAAGCATCACACCAATGTTCTCAGCTCTCTTGGCGATTTGGAAATTATTAGGTTGGATAATGGCACCCCACTCCAGTACTCTTGCCTGGAGAATCCCATGGACGGAGGAGCCTGGTGGGAACAGTCCACGGGGTCGCAGAGTCGGACACGACTGAGCGGCTTCACTTTCAGGTTGGATAAACGATTCGGGCCACAATTCATGCATCTGGGTACAGAGGCGTGTCCACGAGATAATGATACAGTTTAGAGGATGGAGAGGAAGCTATCTGGTCCCTTTAAAGCATATGCTGGTTTCCGTATTAAACTGCTCTGCTGCTCAGCCACCTGTTTCGAGGCTTCCTCGCTGCCCTGAGGGTCTCTGAGGTCGGGACCAGGAGCGATGTTTGTGACGACTCACCCGGCGGGTCTCCATCTTTTCTGAAGGCCCTGCCACGCTCTGGGGCCACCTCCGTGCCTGCGAGGGGCGCCGGATGAAAGCGCCCACAGAGGCTCCCGGGGCGATTCGGGGCAGAAGCCACTTGGTCGGGCTGCTCTGGCCCGGAGGTGAGGGTGCCATCTGAGCTCCCACGGTGGCAGGACCTGAGGGCCTGGCGAGGGGCACCGGCTCGTCCTGTGAGGGGGCTGGGGGCTGGGTCGCTGGAGCCTCGGCCCAGAGCGTGCGCCGCCGACCACCCTCCCGGCCGGGGGCCTGGCCTGCAGGGGCGGGGTGCATCGCCGGGCTGGGCGGGCAGGGAAGGGCGGAAACCCGCTCGGGCGCGGGCGGGGTTGCCGGCCCGTCCTTCCTGGGAGGACGCCGCCTCCTTCCCGTCAGGCGAGCTCATCCTTGGAGGCCTGCCCGTGTGGGACTTGGGTCAGAAGGCCTGCTTCTGGGGTCCTGGCTGCCTCCAGGGGACAGGGGACACCGAGCCGTGCGCAGTTTGCAGGTCAAACAGGGGGGCCTAGCTGTATTAAGGCAAAATATTTCACTGAAATGGAAGCGTGCATGTTTAGGGACGTGCCATGCAGGAGAGCCACGTTAGACACACTTCTTAGGTTACAGCCGTGTGTTAGAAGGGAGCCTAACTGGGTATTTCTCGAGTCTCCACTTGGTCACGCGGCCTGTTTATTCAGCTGAAACTTGGTCCCCGCACAGTACTGAACAGACTCTCGGCAAATTATTCTGACGATCGTAGAAGAGGACTGGGGGGGGAGAGAGAGCATCTCCTGAGAAAGACGACGTTCACGGGAGATGAGACCAGCACCATCTCCTGCGGACTTTCAGATCCGTCCAAGTCCTAGCTACAGACTCATAACCTGAAGAAGAAAAGGAAGGCTCTGGAAAAATAGCGGGTGCATTTTCCAATCGTTTTAATAAACTGGGGAGGAAGTAAGCGGCCACCGAGGAGAACTTCCGAGGCTGGAGTCGGGGATGGAGGCGCCAAGTGACGAGGCGGGCGTGCTCGCCGTGCTGGGGGGAGGGGGCCGCGGGAGTGCTCCCGGGAGTGCTCCCTCTAGCCCTCATCGCACCCCGCCGGTTTGTGGAACGCTGGGGAGGCCTTTCAGGGCGGCCACCAGAGACCGCCCCGGGGAAAGCCCAGGAGCCCAGCATGGCTGACACGTGCTGGCCAGGCTTTCAGGGTCCTTCTGGCTTCAGTGATGGTGCCCCATGGGGACTGGGCCAAGGACTCGTGCCGGGGGGTCTGTCAGCACGGAGACTGCGAGCCCCGCGTGACTTGCTGTGACTGAGCAGCCCCGTCAGACCTGCTCTAGGGGCAGGCCCTGCCCTCCCGGCTGGCCCTGCTGTGCACACCTTCCCACAGGGCCAAGCGTACCCCCATTCCAGACGGGAGACCCCAGCAGCGGGATGGCCTGAGCCATCTTTAGCTCCCAGCCACCCTTTTGATACATAAACTGCCAGCTTCTAGGGCGTCTGGGGCGGTCGCAGCCCTGCAGGCTGAGAGCGCTGAGAGCCGGCGAGCATGGTCATCGTGAGTGCCCGTGGGGAGCACGGCGGTCACCCAGCCAGCAGGCATCAGTAATCAACACAAACCAGATGCCTGCTGGATGCCTCAGGGCACTTCACACACAAACACCGCAACACGACGGGGACGTTGCGTCCTTTCCAGTTTATGCGCCCGTGCTCCTGGGCATAAAGCAGCTTGTTCAGGCAGGTTAGCCCAACCAAAAAGCGTGAGCCTAGCAGACTAGAAGGGCCACCCCACCTGCCTCTCCCAGGCCTCGCGGGAACCGCAGGGTGTCCACCCATGTGGGAAGGCAAGCATGCATTCCCAGGGTCTGCACACGGGTGACGGTGGAGGTCAGCTCATAGCCTGGTCACTAGGGAAAGCGTGCTCAAAACGAGCTGAAATCTGAGGTTGTGGACGTCAGACTGATGAAGCCAGGTCAGCAAAAATAGTTGGGCTAAGTGCATGAGGTATCCCCTGCAGAGCAGGTGACTCCTGGCCATCCCTGGAGGGCGCAGTGGCGGGGGCGTGGTGCATGGTCAAAGAACAAACTCAGAGTCCACGTCGGAGCCGGATTTGGGGAGGTTGACCAGGAGACTTGACCGGTGCCTCTCCCCCACTGAGGGCTATGTCCTGTCTCTCACTGGCTGAGTCAGGTAGGGGCTTAGAGCACCCTGGTATCTCAGTCTCTGACTGGAGGACGATGGGACCCCCGCCACCCACCCTGTCCCCCACGCCTGGACTCGGGAGCAGAGCCGGCCAAGCGCCAGAGATCAGGAGACCCCGCCCGCTGAGCGCTACCTCCCCTGGAGCCAGACTCACCCGCAGGGACCAGCCTTGCTGCGGCGAGGACGCCTGCGGAAGCTGCGTCCAGTCTGGCTGTGCTCTTATGCACACGCTCTTCCTCTTGACGGAGGCCAAGCGAGTTCACGGTCTTGTTTCTGCCCCAGGTGCTGCTTCGTGATTTGGAGCCTGGAGGGTGAGATTCTTCTCCAGGAGACCGATTTTCTGATTAATTCAAATGTCGTGGGCCAGCGAAGATGGCCTTTGAAGATGACTGCGTTTGAAGTAACTCGCATAGAATTAGGAATCTGCTGGGATGGAGCACGAAGCCTCCCAGGAGTTCTGCCGGGATCCAAAGCCTGTCATCTTAGAACCTCCTTCGCCAGCCACGCGCTCTGCTCTGCTCCCTGCAGCTGAGCGAGGAAAGGCCGAGGACCCAGTCCGCCATGGCTGGAAGCGGCACGGAAGCCGCAGCGCCCTGGCCTGCTCCCTCCTCCGGTGGAGGCCAGGCCAGCCGCCTCTCCACCTTTCACACAGAGCCCTGCGCTGCCTCTTCCAGGAAGGCCGCCCTTCCAGGCCTGTGGACACCCCGGCATCCACCACCAGCCTTACGGTCCACACGGGGCTGGAGCCACTCCCCCACCTTGCCAGGTAGGCATGATTGCCCTCATCTTTCCTCTTTTTTGGGGCCGTGCCACATGGCATGGGGAACCTCCACACCTCGTCACATGGCCACAGCCCCGCAGGGGGTCAGGAAGGCCAGCCCCCCATGCACTGGGAAAGAGGAAGACCCTGTTCATGTCAGCGAGCAGCGCCAGCCGCCCCCTCCACACCTGAGCAGCATTAGCCCTTGACGTGATGTCCAGAAGAGCTCAGCTGGCCAAGCATTCACTTAACAGGAGATGAGGATCTTGAGATAGGCAATATGAAACGTGGATGACATAGGTAGTGACCTTGTTTTAAAATCAGGAGGAAGGGGCTTCCCCGGTGGTTCAGTGGCGAAGACTCCAGGCTCTCGATACAGGGGGCCTGGTTCAGTCCCTCGCAGGAAACTAGATCTCACAGGCCACAGCTAAAGACCCCATGTTCCACAGCTAAGATCCGGTGCAGCCAAATCAATGAATAAATATAAACACAAAATCAGAAGGAAAAGCAAGATTACTTTTTAGCTCTCTCATTCTCATTACTGGCCTTCGGGTTGTCCACTGGGCAGCAACCTTACAGAAGAATCTTAAGGCAGATCAAGTCCAGTACAAAGAAAGGAAAGGCAAGCATAGCTCTGCAGAACTCTAAGACTGTGCTTATTGGCGGTGCTGAAACCCCTGGCAACCATGCACGCTATCTAGCGACCGAAGCTGCTTCCTCTCCTTTGCACCAGAATGAAACACAGAGCCTCCATGGTGGACTGGCGCTCATGCTGTCTCCTGGCAACAGTCACGTGCTGACATGTGAATTTACGCTGCTGGTAACAAGATTGAGAAAGAGCTCATAGTTCATTGTTGTGTTTACAATGGAGAGCGGCCGGGAATGCGAGGCCCACTGTCACAGAGCCAGGGCTGTGGGGATGAGACGTGCTCGGCTGAGATTTCAGCCACTGAGGCAATCAAGGCCTGTGGTCACTCTGGCCCTGGTAATTGATCACAAAAACCCATTTAGTATCCTTCCGTCAATGAAGTTTCAGTTCAGCTCAGTTCAGTCGCTCAGTGCGACTCTTTGCGACCCCATGAACCGCAGCTCGCCAGGCCTCCCTGTCCATCACCAGCTCCCGGAGTTCACTCAGACTCACGCCCATCGAGTCCGTGATGCCATCCAGCCATCTCATCCTCGGTCGTCCCCTTCTCCTCCTGCCCCCAATCCCTCCCAGCATCAGAGTCTTTTCCAATGAGTCAACTCTTCGCATGAGGTGGCCAAAGTACTGGAGTTTCAGCTTTAGCAAAAATGCAGTGTTGTCCAGAACTAAGGTGGAGTTTGTGGGGAAAGGAGAAAGGCTTTCATGGGGAGTGTAAGGATGGGGTTAAGTGTGGAGCCAGCAGGAGAATGAGGTCGGGACGGGCCCTGAGTGGGGTCGATGGGGAAGACACCTGGGGAAGCTTCCTCCGGGGCCGCAGAAGGACGCTCACTGGGCTTCGTCTCATCAGACTTCCGTTTCATTTTTCTCCGTGTGTGCAGACTAACATGTGTGATAAGGCAGGCAGCCGTGCATGCCATCTCCTGTCCTTCCTTCTGTCAACTTGCTTGGACTGCCAGCTCACCGGTAACCCATAAGACCTTCTGATAATAGATATACAGATGAACGGATGGACCGAGAGATGGACAGACAAGCAGACGGAGAGATGGATTAACCGATGGGTAGTGAACAGGTGGGTGGATAGTTGCATGGGTGGATGGGTGGGTGGACTACAAACAGATGGATTAACCAACAGATAAAGGATAAAGGGACAGGTGAGTGGACAGCTGAATGGACGGACAGTGGGAAGAATGGATAATTGGATGGGAGAACGGATGGGTGAAAGACAGGCAAACAGATGGGCAGATGGATTAACGTTTGGATGGATTAATGGATGGGTGCTTGCAAGGATGGATAGACAGGTGGACAAATGGGTGGATGGATGGATGGGTGGACAGGTGGCCACTGAGTGGAAAGCTATAACCCAGTGTTCTGGGAGAAGGGAGACTCTAGCGTGGAGGTTGAGAGTGAGCCCCATGGAGCCACACGGCCGGGGCCTAATTCCCAGCGATCAGCGTGCTGACCACGGTCTTGTGGGGCTGTAAGGGGCTGGGCGTCTCAGTGTGTGATGTGAATAAAAGCAGGGCTGCTGTGAGGATTGCATGAGTTAACACGGGAACGTGTGTGGACAGTCCTCTGTCTCTTCATGGAGGCTAACCATTCAGCGCCTCCCAGCTATTTGTCTTCTTTGCGTCAGCTGGGCTGAAGGATGACCGTGCAAACCCCACTCAGGGAGCAGACCACATGGCCTCTGGACAGAGGGGCTGTTTTCCTAGTTTCCGAGTGCCCCTCTCCTTTGATCTTGGCACTCGGAGGCTGATGGGAACCGTCGAGCCTGTGGTCTGGTGGAGCGGGAATGGGTCTTTAGCTGGTCACTGGCTCCCACTCCACATGCTAAGGCTCCGGGTGGGCATTGAGCAGCTCTGCCCACCAGCTCCTGCTTCGCTCCTCCGTTCATCCGTTTGCCCCTCACAGATCCTTGCTAGGCGCCGGCTGTATGCCAGGTGTGGCTCTAGAAGCCACCGCCGCGGCCTCACGCCCTGTGTCAGGCCGTTTCTGTAACACCGTCTCCGCGGCTCCACCCCGCGTGGTCCTGATGCCCGCCAGGCATTCCGGCTGGGGTGTGGGTGGCCCGAGTCCGGGACCCTCTTCTCCCAGAACCGCAAGGAGGAGCCAGCAGGTGGCCAGACGGGGCTCACTCCCTTCCTTCCGTGTCTCCTCCGCAAACCTCATCTCAGTTTCCCTCCTTCATGTGGGGCCCTTGTCTGTGGAGCTGGGATAACTTTCCCAGGGGTGCAGGGGGTGACTTGCGCTCCCTGACACCCAGTTCAGAGGATGTGCTTGGGGAAGGGGTGCGGGGGTAGGACTCCCCGCCGGCGGTGTGCGGGCCACACAGGTTCTGGCCGGACTCTCAGGAGGAGGGCGCCCTGTCTGGATCGGAAGCAGAGGCCGGCAGCCCCCACGTGGAAGGCCTCCCACCTTGAAGATCCCTCCTTGGGGAGAGCCCTGGTGTGACTTCTGCTCAAGGCAGCTAAACGTGGAGAGGGACCCTCGGGGGCAGGAGTGAAATATGCCTGCAGGCTTGGAAAGAGGAAAGATAATTTGCACATTAAGATGAAAATAACCTATAAGCCTGCAATGAGCGGATCCGCGCAGAGCCATCTGTGTGACGGGCGGGCACACGACTTCTCAGCGGCTGCAGGTCCCGCCGCCCACATCCCGCTCCTCTGTCCCTGAGCCTGGGCCCGCATCTGTCGCCCTCTCCACCGTCATCCCGGGGACCACAGAGGCCCGGATGTCCCCTGGCTGTATCACAGCGTCCTGCATGTGGTGTGGCCGGGCTGGGGTGGGGGGTGGCATTAAACATCTGCCAAGTAAGTGCTTGCACCTACCCGTATCTCAAATGCCTCTACTGTGAACAAATCACCCGGCTGACCCCGTGGGGGCCCTGCCTCTGCTTTCATCTGAGCATCACAGTGGATCACGATTTCCAGATCGGGTGAGCGGCCCAGCTCCTCCGAGGCCAGACCCTTCCCTGAGCACCAAGCCTGCCCCCACCCCCCGGCTGCGCGGGGCAGGAAGCAGCAATTCCAGCCTCCTCGGCTGCATCGTCCCCACTTCTTTCTTTCCTGGTCTTTCCGACTCGCACACGAATTTGCAGCTATTTCTCTCCTCGCAGGGAAAAGCAAACCCCCAATTCCTCTTGGCACTGGTTGCCTGCCTCTCCGTCAGCAGACTCCCTGGCTTGTCTCTGCCTGAGGTCAGAAGCCCCCGTGTGGCCCTGCAGGCCCGGGCCACCCCTCTGCTCCGCCGCCGTCTCCTCCGCGCTGCCTGACCCCCGGCGTGAGCGCCGTCTTCTTGACCTTGAACCCTGTACCCAGCCTCCCCCGGCCCCCGCCGTCAGGCTCCTCCCTCTCGGCCTCCCCTCGGGCCCTGGGGTTCAGCCCCGCCCTCCCTGCTCGTCCCTCCTCTCTGCCTGGGGGCGGGCGGGTCTCCCCTCCCCGAGACGAGCGTCTCTCTGTGCTGGTGACTCCGTCTGAGCTCTAGGACAGCCCCTCTCCCGAACTCCAGACCCACCTGGGCAGCTGGCGGGGTCCCGGGTCCCTCTGCTCAGGTGCCCAGTGGACACCTCAGGACGCATGTCCCTTCCCACCCAAGCCTGCACCCTGCACCTGCCATCTCGGCGGGGTGAAGCCGTGTTTCCACCACACGGACCCCCTGGGGGTGCGTCGCCCTCCCATCGCGACCTCCCATCCCACATGCCCACCCGTCAGCAAGCGTGTTCCTTCCAGCTTCAGGAGACACACGAACCGAACCACCTGCAGGCTCTCCGCGCGGAAGATTGCAGTGATCTCCGCAGAGTCCCCCAGGCCTGGCCTTAGTGTTTCAGACGAGGAGGGAGACCAGGAGGCGCGCGGCTCCCGTCCCGGGGGCATGGGCCATGTCAGCCCGTCTCTGCTGTTCCCTCTCCAGCGTGTCCCCTCCTGGCCTGGGGGCCTCAGCCACGGAGCAGAGGTGTCCCGCCTGTGATGGGAGAGGCACCCGTGCAGTCTCAGGACACGTGACCGGTGCTCTTTCCCGGCAGCCTGGCCGTGGGCACTGAGTGCCCGCAAGGCCTCCGCGCGGCCCTGAGCTGCGGGGACCACCCCCGGGCAGCGGATGGCCCGGTGCTCGCAGACTGCTTCTTCCCAGACCCTGACGCTTTGCTTGTGTCAGAGACATTGTGGCTGAGTGCCAGCGCTCAGGGCGTGTAGCTGCTGACTTCCTGAAGCCGACAGTGGCCGTTTAGGAGGACGATAGATGAAGAACCAGTGAGGACCACCTGGGGACGGCCGTTCACCGTCGCAGCGAGAGAGGGAAAGGCCCCCGCACCCGGGTGACCCGCAGGGGTGAGAAGGGGTGGGGGTCTCTGGGCCCTGTGGGGAAGGTCTTCGGAACGCGGTGCTAAGTGAGAAGCAGGTTACAGACTGTCTGGGAGGGGTGCAGAAGAAGCTGTTATTACCACGACTCTCATCTGCTTACAGAAACACGGACAGGTGCAGGCCTCAGGCGGGTGCTTAGTCTCGCAGGGAGGTGAGGGCACTGGACAGACACATGTTTGGATGCTGTTTGAATAGCTCAGCAGTAAACACAGCTCTCCGGAGAAGGCAATAGCAAGCCACTCCAGTACTCTTGCCTGGAAAATCCCATGGATGGAGGAGCCTGGTGGGCTGCAGTCCATGGGGTCGCTAGGAGTCGGTCGCGAGTGAGCGACTTCACTTTCACTTTTCGCTTTCACACAATGGAGAAGGAAATGGCAACCCACTCCAGTGTTCTTGCCTGGAGAATCCCAGGGACGGGGGAGCCTGTTGGGCTGCCGTCTATGGGGTCGCACAGAGTTGGACACGACTGAAGCGACTTAGCAGCAGCAGCAGCAAACACAGCTCTCAGTGAGGTCGCAGCTCAGGACCTGGCTCTTGCGTCTCTTGCTTCTCCTTGCCCGTGGCATCCTCTGAGGCCCAGCCTAAACGCCAGCTCACTCCGACGCCTCCAATCAGGTCCAATCACTGGCTCTCAGCCCCTCAGTGAGGAACCTCCTAGACGTTTATTAAAGCGTTTATTTCACCCAGCCTTGCCTGAGAGTCAGTAATTAACCTGCCTGTCTCCCCTAAATGATAGATTTCTTGAGGGAGAGAATCGTGTGGTATTCAGCACAGCGCCTCGCATGGAGTGGCTGACTGAGCAAATATCTGCTGGGGGATGAATGATTCAGGAGATCCCGGGAGGCTCACACTTGGGTGCCTGGTTCTGAGGCTGAGTCCGTGGCTGGGTGCTCTCTCGGATGGACTGGGACGCCCGTGGCCCATCAGTGCCTGCCTCTGGCTGGACTGTGGGATGCCGAGGACACTGGGTCCTGGGACATACTCTGCCCAACCTTGGGGCTATGGGTGGGCAGGCTCCCTTTGAGCCGCTGAGTCCTGTCCCAGGGAACGGCCGTCCGATCTCCGTCATGAAGGTGGAGCACTCATATTCCTGTATTGCGCTTACCCAGTTTACACGGACATGTCTACACATGCCAAATAACTTGAGAATGTCATCAGTTAGAAAAAGTGTAAAGTTCAGCAAAGGAGGATAGCAATGGAAATAATGGTCAACGAGGAGGTGGCTCAGTGGTAAAGGATCTGCCTGCCAATGCCGGAGACACGGAAACGCCGGTTTGATCCTTGGGTCAGGAAGATCCCCTGGAGAAGGAAAGGTTACCCACTCCAGCATTCTTGCCTGGGAAGTCCAACGGACAGAGGAGCTTGGTGGGCTACAGTCCATAGGGTCACAAGGAGTCGGACACAACTTAGCACGTACACACTCAAAATGAGACATTAGTTAAGGATCAATACTTGATTGGCTTGACTGAATTCTTGTGCTCAGAAACTCTGAGGCCTTCTTCTGTGAGAGGTGGAGTGGGCAGGGTGGCTGGTCACCCCGCGGCACGGCCCTGGGCCTGAGACGGGAAGTCTCGGGAGGGTTCTCCTGGGAGGGTTCACCGAGGGGGTACCAATGCTGAGTGCTGTTCCTAGAAGACGTGTAACCTTCCCGCACGACCACATATCTTCCGACAGTGCGTCCCATCCTGAGACCCCAAGCGGCAGGGCCCGGGCTGACTGCCTTCCTGGTCGGCCTTCCGTCTGCCTGTCTCCTCGGCCCCTAAAGAAGGCCACGTTTGTCCCCAATCTGGCCAGCTCTGGGGGAAGCCGCCAGCCCCCGCTTCGGAGGTGCCCCCTTTTCTCTCAGCGATTCAGGGGTGTCTGACCTTCCAGGCAGGCGGGGCCTTTCTAGCTCAGCGCAGGAGCCCCGGGTCCCAGGGGACCTGTGGCTGTCCCTGGCTCTGCAGTGGACCCCAGTTCTGCAGGCCGGCTCTGCTGGGTCAGCGTCTTCCGTATACACCACCGTGTCATCTAAACCACATCTCCTGTTGGCTTCGTGTCTGGAACTCACCACCATTACTGATGTTTGTGCAGACCAGTTCCCACCCTCGAGTCTGTGATCCAGGCTGTGGAATCCCTGCAGGTCTGTGTAAGCCCCCCACACCCCGGGCACCAGCGGAGGTGAGGGGAGCAGCAACCACAACCGAGCGGCTTGTGTTCACGCCTGACGAGGGCTTTCTGCTCGTCGCACGCCAGCCCGGCATGTGTCACCCCTGGGTTCTCCCCGCCACACCCAAGGTGCCCACAGCCATCCGCATCTCACAGGTGAGATTGCTGAAGCCCAGAAACGCTGCCGCTTGGCCCCGGGCCACCAAGCCCCTAAGGGGCACATACCGCACGTCATCCCTTCCAGAGCCGCCTTCCTACACCGAACCCAATGACAAACTTCATTAACCTGAAGCATTTTGCCAACACTCTTCAAAGGGAGGAAAGCCCTTCTGAGCACTAGACTGAGAGTTGGTTTAAAGTTGTAAAAAGAATTAGCAAAGGAAAACCTGGAAGTCAGTTTTAAAAGCTCAGCATTTTGATCATGAACCTGCAGGTTTGCCGAGTCCCCGGCCGCGGCTGGGAGGTGGAGCTGCAGGTGCGGGGAGCTTGTCTGGGACCAGGTTGGCTGGTCCTGGTCCTCCTTGGGGCACGTGTGTCAGGACACACAGGGCAGTGAGCTGCACTTTTGGTCACTGGGGTCAGACCGGGAGTCCTGAGCCCACGCACAGTGAGGGCCTGCGGCCTGGGCCCCAGCTGGCCGGAGTCCCTTAGGAATGCAGTGTCTCAGGCACCCCGACACACAGCTTAAAATCTGCCCACAGGCTGGTGGGGTCCTGGGCACGTGGACCCTTGAAGGGCGGTACTTTGAGCACTGTGCAGATTTCTGAGGTCCCTCTAAGCCTTGAAGAGATTTCTTCAAAAAAATTTGAGATACCAGGAACAGTTCAAACAAAGATGGGCACAATAAAGGACAGAAATGGTGTGGACCTAACAGAAACAGAAGAGATTAAGAAGAGATGGCAAGAATACATAGAAGAACTATACAGAAAAGATCTTAACGACTCAGATAACCATGATGATGTGATCACTCACCTAGAGCCAGACATCCTGGAATGCGAACTCAAGTGGGCCTTAGGAAGCATCACTATGAACAAAGCTAGTGGAGGGGATAGAATTCCCGCTGAGCTATTTCAAATCCTCAAAGATGATGCTGTGAAAGTGCTGCACTTAATACGCCAGCAAATCTGGAAATCTGAAGAGGTGGTTTCAGGACTCGAAAAGGTCAGTTTTCATTTCAATCCCAAAGTAGGGTAATGCCAAACAATGTTCAAACTACCGCACAATTGCACTCATCTCACATGCTAGTAAAATAATGCTCAAAATTCTGTGAGCGAGGCTTCAACATTATGTGAACTGAGAACTTCCAGATGTTCAAGTTGGATTTAGAAAAGGCAGAGGAACCAGAGATCAAATTGCCAACATCAAATTGGATCCTAGAAGAAGCAAGAGAGTTCCAGAAAAACATCTGCCTCTTCTTCATTGACTGTGCCAAAGCCTTTGACTGTGTGGATCATATCAAACCGTGATAAGTTCTTCAAGAGATGGGAATACCAGATCACCTGACCTGCCTCTTGAGACATCTGTATGCAGGTCAAGAAGCAACAGAGCCAGACATGGAACAATGGACTGGTTCCAAATAGGGAAAGGAGTACGTCAAGGCTGTATATTGTCACCCTGCTTATTTAACTTATATGCAGAGTACAACATGGGAAATGCTGAGCTGGATGAAGCACAAGGTAGAATCAAGATTTTGGGGAGAGATACCAGTAACGTCAGATATGCAGATGACACCACCCTTATGGCAGAAAGCGAAGAGAAACTAAAGAAACTCTTGATGAAAGTGAAAGAGGAGAGTGAAAAACCTGGCTTAAAGCTCAACATTCAAGAAATGAAGATCATGGCATCTGGTCCCATCACTTCATGGCAAATAGATGGGGAAACAGTGGAAACAGTGGCTGACTTTGTTTTCTTGGGCTCCAAAATCACTGCAGATGGTGACTGCAGCCATGAAATTAAAAGACACTTGCTCCTTGGAAGAAAAGCTATGACCAACCTAGATAGCATATTAAAAAGCAAAGACATTACTTTGCTGACAAAGGTCTGTCTAGTCAAAGCTATGGTTTTTCCAGTAGTCATATATGGATGTGAGAGTCGGACTATAAAGAAAGCTGAGTGCCAAAGAATTGCTGCTTTTGAACTGTGGTGTTGGAGAAGACTCTTGAGAGTCCCTTGGACTGCAAGGAGATCCAACCAGTCCATCCTAAAGGAAATCAGTCCTGAATATTCATTGGAAGGACTGATGCTGAAGCTGAAACTCCAATCCTTTGGCCACCTGATGAGAAGAACTGACTCATTGGAAAAGACCTTGATGCTGGGAAGGACTGAAGGTGGGAGGAGAAGGGGACGACCGAGGATGAGATGGCTGGATGGCGTCACTGACTCGATGGACGTGAGTCTGAGTGAACTCCGGGAGCTGGTGATGGACAGGGAGGCCTGGCGTGCTGCAGTCCGTGGGGTCGCAAAGAGTCGGACACGACTGAGCGGCTGAACAGCAGCTCGAAGCCTTGCAGCCTCGTGGGTCAAGCTGTCCCTGGGGTCTGGGGGAGCAGAAGCCAGGCTGGGGGTCTCGTGGGCACTGCCCTGTCCCACTCCACCCCGGCTGCGGTCCACAGCCAGCCCAGAGCAGGAGCCGTGACTACTCTTGCTTTCTCCTCTGTGGTTTAAGGCTCGAGACGACTTGGATTTCGTTTGTAGTTTTCCTCAGTCACTATTTAAGTGAAAGCTCAATTGTTTGTTCACCAATAAAACTTGTGGGGCAGCAGAGCTGATGCCAAGGGCTTGTCCGGAAGTGCCTCGATGGGCCAAGGTTAAGGTGGGTGAGACGGGGTGGGGGTGGGGGTGGGCCTCTGCACTAGGCCAGACTGCTCCACGTCCAGATCGGACGCTCGGCCTGCCTTAGGGGTGTGGGGTCAGCGTCAGGGTCCGGGGGCGGCTGTCTGTCACCGACGGTGTGGGGGAGAAGGCAGGGTCGGGCTGGTCAGTGCAGACAGAGGAGGGTGAGTGGGCGCGCCGGGCGCCCTCTCTGCACAGTCAGCTCCAGGAGGGGTGGAGGACGGGCCGGGCTGTGACCCCAGTGCCTCCGGTTCCTGACCCCGGGGTGCAGGTGATGGGGGTGCGGGGTGGGGTGCGGGTGGGACAGGATGCGTCCGGGTGCCACCCTGCTTTGTGCTTGACAGGCCTTCAGACCCTCGTGCCCTGAGGGCTCCGGGTGCAGACAGAGGACCAGGGCCCCAGAGAAGGCCCACATCCCGAGCAGTGAGGCTGAGACAGGGAACAGGGCCTTGGGTCCACCTCCAGGCTTCCTGCCCAGCGACCTGGCGTAATAGGAGCGCCCAGGGCGCCCAGAGCCAAGCTACATATGGACAGACAGACGGAGGTCGCGGGCTGCGTCCTGAGTCAGCGGAGAGGCCTGGGTCCTGACCCCCCGTCCACTCCTGCCCGGCCCCCGCCTCCCCAGCCGCTCTGGACCGGCTGGCCCAGCCCTGTAGGGAGCTCTGCTCAGAGACGCTCAAACGACAGGCCGGTCTGGCCGGGTCTCTGGGAACAGCAGAGGAACCCACAGGCACTGTCTGGCCCATAATCCAACTCCTGTGGGGCTGACCCAACAGCAGCAGCCTCTGCTCAGAGGATGGAGCGGTGGGACGGCCCGCCTGGGAGCGTCTCAGGAGGTGACCCCAAATGAATTCACGCGCAGAGTCAGAGGGCAGGCAACCAGCTGCACGGAGAGGCGGGGCCTCTGCCCACTGAGCTGCACCTGGAGATGTGTATAAGAGACAGGTCCTGGGACATACTCTGCCCAACCTTGGGGCTATGGGTGGGCAGGCTCCCTTTGAGCCGCTGAGTCCTGTCCCAGGGAACGGCCGTCCGATCTCCGTCATGAAGGTGGAGCACTCATATTCCTGTATTGCGCTTACCCAGTTTACACGGACATGTCTACACATGCCAAATAACTTGAGAATGTCATCAGTTAGAAAAAGTGTAAAGTTCAGCAAAGGAGGATAGCAATGGAAATAATGGTCAACGAGGAGGTGGCTCAGTGGTAAAGGATCTGCCTGCCAATGCCGGAGACACGGAAACGCAGAAGCGAGGGGCGGTCCCGGGGGAGACTGGTCCCGGGGGGGAGGTGGGGACCCGGGCCCCGGCGCCCCGTCTCTCTGGAGGAGGAGGTGGACGCCACCTCCGTCTCGGGGTTTTCCGGGCTCTTCGTTGGACGGGCACAGCGGCTGGGAGCCCCGCTCTGGGGAGCACTGCAGGCTGGCGGCAGAGGTGGCAGAGGCGGCCGGCGCCACGCGTGTGCGTCTGACACAGGACCCAGGAAGGGGCCGTCGGCTGCTTCCACCTGCGCTGGCTTTTCTACCTTTCACTGCAGAAGTAATCGACACCTTCAGCCTCGCTTTTTGAGGACTCTGTTCATTGAGCTTATCCACTTCGGTCTGCATTTCACCTGAAAAGTTTTGTAATAACCCCTGGAACACAGAAATCCATTTTCTCTGAGCACAGAGGGAAACCTGGCTGGAGTCGGTAGAGACTAGGGCCCCTGCGGGTCGGGAGGACCGCTCTGCCCCGTGGAGAGCCCCCAGCAGGCTGGGCAGGGGCAGAAACCCACTGAGAGGCCCCAAGACCGTGCCCACTCCCCACGCGTGAGCAGGACCTCGGGCCTTCTCCACAGCCCGGAGCAGAGGAGACCGCAGACCGTGCCTTGCTCACGGTGCCGCCAGCCCCGAGGGAAGGGCCAGGCCTGCGGTCTCCGGTGGTGGGAGGGCTGCCCCAGGAAAGCCCAGCCCTGCTCAGCCCGCTCCAGGAGCTGCGCCCCCACCCCGCCCCCTGCCCCGACCTCTGCCTGCTCAGCAGCACCCCGGGGCCCTCAGGGAGGCGGGTCAGCGTCAGGGGGCCGGGGGAGTTGGTCAGAGCTGCAGAGGACTCTGGGAAGCCAGAAGCGACGGGAGAACACTGAAACAGCGGTCTCCAGGCCGCGGGTGTAAGTTTCTAAGCTTCCTACCTGGGGAAGGAGCTGGTCCCCTCACCGCGGGGGTGGGTCCAGGTCTGGCCAGGGCTGGGGGTTTGTGAGAGATAGATCTGTACACACGCCCTTCAAGGGTGCATCCATCCAGATCACAGAGCCTCACACCTGCCGCTGTGATTCTTTGTGAAGAACAGGGAGGGGGAGCAGGGGCCCCTGGAAGTCAGGAGAGGGGAGGGCAAGGGGGCAGAGAGGGCGGCCCCGGCCCCACACCCTGCCCTTCTGCCCTTCTGCCCCTCTGGGCCCTCTGCCCTTGTGCCCCTCTGCCCCTCTGCGCCCAGCATCTCCAGTGTGGCCTCCAGAGTCACTATTCCTCCCTTGGAAGTGGGCATAGATCCCTGAATGGATCCAGCTGGGCGGGACCTGGTCACTTGCGCAACTTACTCCTGAAATAACAAACGTCCGCCTCCCCAGTCTCTAACCGGCCCTGCCTCTCCCGTGGGAGTCAGAGTCCGCGCCGGGTGGAGGCGTGGACACCACGTCTGGCACTTCCAGAAAAGCCAGTCAGGCAGACCCGCCCTCGGTCCTGGGGCCGCCAGCGGGCTCCTCGCCCAGAGACTCTGTAGAAACCCAGGGAGGGAGTCCACGAGGCCCCCAGAACACAGGGGGTTTGCAACCCCAACCTCACCCAGGAGGGAAACCCAGGAGGTCATGGCTGTTCAGAGGGTGAACCGGAGCCTTTCGGATCCTGAAGGGACCCCGGCTGACCTCACGTTCTGATGCCCCCCACCCGCCGCGTGCCCTCTGCCTGGCCTGTGTGCTGGGCTCGCAGCCTCGCAAGCCTGCCCCCCACAGAGCAGGAGGCACACGCACGAGGCTGAGGATGTTCCTAACAAAAAGCTGCCGAGACAGAGCTTACAGCTCGTCAGGATGGCAGTTCATTGCAGGTAGTGAAACGTACAAACCGTGGGTTCACAAGGGTATGTGGAGGCCTTCATGGGACGGGTAACTTGGGGAGGAGGAAGCTGGTAAACAGAAGGTCTTAATCCACATGGAATTCCAAGGTGAGAATAAATGATGCCACCTGACATTTATGCCATCAATTCTTTAAAAACAAATGAAAGTAAATTGTGAAATTTTTCTTTTTCTTCCTTCAAAGACCTCAGAAGGGAGAGAGAGTCAAAAATAGGGGACATGTGTACACCTATGGCTAATTCACGTTCATGTATGACAAATCAAACTGATGGAGTAAAGCAGTCATCAGTCAATTAAAAATAAATAAAAATGATTTTTTAAGAAGGCCTTAGAAGATGCCGCTGAGCCTGTCCCTACGCGGCCTGTGTCTCGTTTCAGCAGCTGTCCTGAGGACGCGCCTTTCTGATCCGGCGAGGCTGCGGCCTGCACAGTCCCCCGGGCCCCGCACACCTGACCCCCAGCAGGGCTGCCCCCGGGTCTCAGGTCCGCAGAGACGCTGCGGCGCGGTCTCCTCCCCGCTCTGAGCCTGATCGCGTCTCCAAGGGGGCGGCGGCCGAGGGCTGGTCCCGAGGCCCCCAGGGGCCCCGGGGCTGACCCCGCTCCCCTCTCGTCCCCCCGCGGCGCTGTTCTGCCCTGTTCCTTGTGGGGCCGGCCCTCCACAGTGGGGGCAGATGAGCAGCTTTCGCTCCAGGAGGCTCGGTATCGCCTCCGAGGGACGCGGACAAAGGGCGTGACGCAGCCCGGCCACGCGAGCCCCTGCATGGGAGGAGGCCTGGCCGGTCTGAGGGCTCCTCGCCGCCCAGGGTGCTTGACTCTGGAATCCCTGGGGCCCCCTCCCTGTGGAAGCCCTAGTCTCAGTCCCAGGCTGGGGACTCTCAGGCCTGGGGCCCCAGGGCTGTGGAGCTTTGGCGAAGACATTCCCGGAAGGCGCCAGGAGCAGGCAGGCCACAGAGCCTCCCGCTTCGCTTCCGTCTGGGCCAGTGGGCAGTGAATAGAATTAAGCGACATCAGCAAGCACAGAGAATAACAGCTGAGGGCTTGCCGCCCATGTGCTGCGGGTCCCAAGATTCGAGCGCTCTGAAGAGCGGGAGCCATGTGGAGACGTGGGCTTTCCTGGGGTTGGGGTCACGGGGCGCACGGGTGCAGGGCATCCTCTGCCCGACGACAGGGGGCTTTTCCCTGGACAGAGTCACTGCCCCCTTTCACACTCACTCCTTTTCCCTCCTAGTCTCACTCATGCATGCACACACACTCAAATACACACATGCGTGCACACACACGCACACACACACTCTCTCACTTGCATGCACATGCACTCACACGCACACACAAGCACACACGTGCACGCACACACATGTGTACACACACTCATACTCACACACATGCACATGCGTGCACACACACGGGCACACACACACTCACACACGTGCGTGCATGTGCACTCACACGTGCTTGCACACACTCATATGCACACACGTGCACAGATGTACACGCACACTCACACACACACACGTGAACCCCCCCACCAAGTCTTACTACGGGAGCAGAATAACCACCACGATCACGTGTCCCTCCTCTCTCTGTTCCTTGACACCCTCCTCCTCCAGCTCCCTCTTCTTTCTTTTCCTTTCTTCCATCTTCCCCCTTTCCTTCTTTCCTTCCCTCCTCCCCCTTCTTTCTTCCACAGCACAGACCCTAGTCAACCCAGTAACACACGCACAAGAAGAAGTGTTTAAAAGTAAGGCTTTGTTGTTGTCTCTTTACCGAAACACTGTTAATTCAAAAAGAATATTTTTACGTTGAGTTCAACATTTAAACCACCCGCTGGTAAACAGACAAACTGACACTGTTCTAAATACATTATTTATTTTGTTTAAAAATTTACAACAAGCCCATTAATAATGCATCTGACTGGAGAACATTCATTTGCTTCAGGCCAAGCACCAAAACGCCAAATTAGACTCAGATTTCTCACCAGTCCACCCTCTGCAGTCAATATGCTCGCGAAACCGTCCAGACAAAGGCGGGCAGAGCAACCCCAGGACGGAGCAGAAGTGCTTCCCCTGCCCGCTCCGCCCACCAGAGAAGCCTCAGGCCCCCCGAGCTCTCCGTATGCTTGGTGGTTAGTAAACACGAACACTGAAGGCTGAGCTCCTGAAGAGCTGAAGTCTGCACAGTCACGTCCAAAGGAGTTAAGACCTTTTCTGGGGGAGGACTGTCCAGGGAAAGAAACGTACACAGATAGCTATTGGTTTTTTCCCATATAGAAGTTCATAAGGATCATCTTAAAATTGCTCTTTACTAAAAAACCCCAGAACACAGGTCACGTAAAATCCAGTCATTAAAATATTCTAAACAGCGAGGAGTCATTCGATAAACTATCTGCTCACAGCGGCTCGGGCATCTTCCCAAGCCCACGTGTCAGGGCCGATTGTGAAAGAGGAGCTGGCCTTGGGCACACTCGCTGTCCCCAAACCACCGGACTGTGACCAGCCCCCCAAACCAACCCCCTCAGAACAATTCCCGAAAACCACGCCACCCAGAACGAGGCATGGCCCCGGAGGCGGGAGGGGCGTGGCCGGGCCGAGACAGACGTGGGGGTCGGGGCTGCCCCTGCCAGCGGAGGGCGCTGCTCCGGGGACCACTCTGACATGCCCGCCCCCATCCGGCCCGGGTGGAGGAACGCCGGGCCAGTGCCGGCCCTCCTGGCTTGTGCCACTGAAGAGATCCCTGGCTGCGCGTCCGTGTCCCCGCAGCAGGTCTGCAGCACACGCGGACACGTTTATGGCTGGAGGCCTTGGGGCGGAGGCAGGGCACACGTTTTCTGTGAAAGCCGAGGGTCTCCTCTGAGCTGGGCGCTGGCGGCCCTGCTTCCCACGGACGCACTGACCCAGCGTGCCGGCAGCCGTCTGGCTGGGGACCAGGGAGCCGTGGGGGGCAGTGCTGGCTGGGATCGTGGTCACCGCCAGCCCCAGGGGTCAGGCCAGCGTGGCCTGCGGGAGCCCCGAGGAGGGTGACGGGGGCCCGGCCGGGGTTTGGGGGGCCGGCTAGATAAAGCGAGACGGACGGGCCTGTGTACTGAGCGCCCCCTTCTTTAATGTGGGCTTCCCTGGGGCTCAGACGGCAAAAGATCTGCTTGTGATACAGGAGACCTGGGTTCAACCCCCGGGTTGGGTTGATCCCCTGGAGAAGGGAATGGCTGCTGCTGCTGCTGCTAAGTCGCTTCAGTCGTGTCCGACTCTGTGCGACCCCATAGACGGCAGCCCAACAGGCTCCCCTGTCCCTGGGATTCTCCAGGCAAGAACACTGGAGTGGGTTGCCATTTCCTTCTCCATTGTGTGAAAGCGAAAAGTGAAAGTGAAGTCGCTCACTCGCGACCGACTCCTAGCGACCCCATGGACTGCAGCCCACCAGGCTCCTCCATCCATGGGATTTTCTAGGCAAGAGTACTGGAGTGGCTTGCTATTGCCTTCTCCGAGACATCAGCAAGCACAGAGAATAACAGCTGAGGGCTTGCCGCCCATGTGCTGCGGGTCCCAAGATTCGAGCGCTCTGAAGAGCGGGAGCCATGTGGAGACGTGGGCTTTCCTGGGGTTGGGGTCACGGGGCGCACGGGTGCAGGGCATCCTCTGCCCGACGACAGGGGGCTTTTCCCTGGACAGAGTCACTCCCCCCTTTCACACTCACTCCTTTTCCCTCCTAGTCTCACTCATGCATGCACACACACTCAAATACACACATGCGTGCACACACACGCACACACACACTCTCTCACTTGCATGCACATGCACTCACACGCACACACAAGCACACACGTGCACGCACACACATGTGTACACACACTCATACTCACACACATGCACATGCGTGCACACACACGGGCACACACACACTCACACACGTGCGTGCATGTGCACTCACACGTGCTTGCACACACTCATATGCACACACGTGCACAGATGTACACGCACACTCACACACACACACGTGAACCCCCCCACCAAGTCTTACTACGGGAGCAGAATAACCACCACGATCACGTGTCCCTCCTCTCTCTGTTCCTTGACACCCTCCTCCTCCAGCTCCCTCTTCTTTCTTTTCCTTTCTTCCATCTTCCCCCTTTCCTTCTTTCCTTCCCTCCTCCCCCTTCTTTCTTCCACAGCACAGACCCTAGTCAACCCAGTAACACACGCACAAGAAGAAGTGTTTAAAAGTAAGGCTTTGTTGTTGTCTCTTTACCGAAACACTGTTAATTCAAAAAGAATATTTTTACGTTGAGTTCAACATTTAAACCACCCGCTGGTAAACAGACAAACTGACACTGTTCTAAATACATTATTTATTTTGTTTAAAAATTTACAACAAGCCCATTAATAATGCATCTGACTGGAGAACATTCATTTGCTTCAGGCCAAGCACCAAAACGCCAAATTAGACTCAGATTTCTCACCAGTCCACCCTCTGCAGTCAATATGCTCGCGAAACCGTCCAGACAAAGGCGGGCAGAGCAACCCCAGGACGGAGCAGAAGTGCTTCCCCTGCCCGCTCCGCCCACCAGAGAAGCCTCAGGCCCCCCGAGCTCTCCGTATGCTTGGTGGTTAGTAAACACGAACACTGAAGGCTGAGCTCCTGAAGAGCTGAAGTCTGCACAGTCACGTCCAAAGGAGTTAAGACCTTTTCTGGGGGAGGACTGTCCAGGGAAAGAAACGTACACAGATAGCTATTGGTTTTTTCCCATATAGAAGTTCATAAGGATCATCTTAAAATTGCTCTTTACTAAAAAACCCCAGAACACAGGTCACGTAAAATCCAGTCATTAAAATATTCTAAACAGCGAGGAGTCATTCGATAAACTATCTGCTCACAGCGGCTCGGGCATCTTCCCAAGCCCACGTGTCAGGGCCGATTGTGAAAGAGGAGCTGGCCTTGGGCACACTCGCTGTCCCCAAACCACCGGACTGTGACCAGCCCCCCAAACCAACCCCCTCAGAACAATTCCCGAAAACCACGCCACCCAGAACGAGGCATGGCCCCGGAGGCGGGAGGGGCGTGGCCGGGCCGAGACAGACGTGGGGGTCGGGGCTGCCCCTGCCAGCGGAGGGCGCTGCTCCGGGGACCACTCTGACATGCCCGCCCCCATCCGGCCCGGGTGGAGGAACGCCGGGCCAGTGCCGGCCCTCCTGGCTTGTGCCACTGAAGAGATCCCTGGCTGCGCGTCCGTGTCCCCGCAGCAGGTCTGCAGCACACGCGGACACGTTTATGGCTGGAGGCCTTGGGGCGGAGGCAGGGCACACGTTTTCTGTGAAAGCCGAGGGTCTCCTCTGAGCTGGGCGCTGGCGGCCCTGCTTCCCACGGACGCACTGACCCAGCGTGCCGGCAGCCGTCTGGCTGGGGACCAGGGAGCCGTGGGGGGCAGTGCTGGCTGGGATCGTGGTCACCGCCAGCCCCAGGGGTCAGGCCAGCGTGGCCTGCGGGAGCCCCGAGGAGGGTGACGGGGGCCCGGCCGGGGTTTGGGGGGCCGGCTAGATAAAGCGAGACGGACGGGCCTGTGTACTGAGCGCCCCCTTCTTTAATGTGGGCTTCCCTGGGGCTCAGACGGCAAAAGATCTGCTTGTGATACAGGAGACCTGGGTTCAACCCCCGGGTTGGGTTGATCCCCTGGAGAAGGGAATGGCTGCTGCTGCTGCTGCTAAGTCGCTTCAGTCGTGTCCGACTCTGTGCGACCCCATAGACGGCAGCCCAACAGGCTCCCCTGTCCCTGGGATTCTCCAGGCAAGAACACTGGAGTGGGTTGCCATTTCCTTCTCCATTGTGTGAAAGCGAAAAGTGAAAGTGAAGTCGCTCACTCGCGACCGACTCCTAGCGACCCCATGGACTGCAGCCCACCAGGCTCCTCCATCCATGGGATTTTCTAGGCAAGAGTACTGGAGTGGCTTGCTATTGCCTTCTCCGAGGGAATGGCTACCCACTCCGTATTCTTGCTTGGAGAATCCCATGGACAGAAGTCCCTGACCGGCTACAGTCCATGGGGGTCAGAGTCAGACAAAAAAGAGAAGCCAAATATTTAAGTTTTTAAATGGAATTTCATCACCTAAAAGCACTGGCAAACCAGCAGGCCTATGGGGGAGATGCCCTGCCTGGGGCCCAAGTCCAGCCTTCCTCCCGCAGACGGGACCCCGAGGCCACGAGCAGGGGGCGGCCTGTCCCGGGTCCGCAGGCGGGTGAGGCCGGGGCCGGGTGGAGATCCGATCTCTGGGGCGAATGCCAAGTTCTCTGTGCGGGGCTGGCTGATTACTGTACTTGAATCAGTCATCTCTTCCCTGGAGGGGGCAAGCTGACTTCCACATTCAGTGACACTGGTAGACCATTGCCCTGAGTGCTCGTGGTCTTTAAGATTTAAATATACAAAAATATTTAAAAAATATGTACGCATGTTAGTTAATATGCTCACATACTATGTAAGATTTTACTAGTTAGCGTTAGCCGCTCAGTCATGTCCAGCTCTTTGTGACCCCATGGACTGAAGCCCCCCAGGCTCCTCTGTCCACGGGATTCTCCAGGCAAGAACCCTGGAGTGGGTTACCGTTCCCTTCACCAGGGGATCTCCCAGCTCAGGGACTGAACTCACGTCTCAGCATCGCCTGCATTGCAGGCCGATTGGTCATCATCTGAGCCACTAGGAAAGCCCCTAAGATTTTACTATATTCTAAAAAAACAAACAGAATAGAAGGTTTTACTATATTCTATTACTATTATATATGGTTTAGATATGTAAGCTCCTGTTACAGGTTTGAAGGGAAATAAATGCCTCAGGTCCCAGCCCCTGGTCCTCTTATCTGCAGTGTTCCCACACCCCCTTGGGTTTCTTTGCAGATGAATGAAAGACAGGGGTCATGGAAGACTTCCATCACCGATACTGAAAAAAGAGATAACTGGAGCCTGACAAGCGCTCTGATAAGGAGGCGGGTGGAATGCCTGGAATTCCCTGAGTCCACATCCTAACCTGCAGGCAGGCAGCCGGGCCCAGGACAGGGAGACCGGCCTGGGGGCTTCCGTCTCAGCCCCGACCCAACCTCACCGTTCTGTGCGACTTTCTGTGGGTGGGGCATTTCTGGCCCTCATCTCTGAAATTAGAAGGCTGGGCTGCTATCTCTCTATCCCAAAGCTGGTAATCTCTGGGGTCTGGGAGATTTCAGATACCCGACCCGGGGCCTGCCATGTGACCCCAGCAGGCAGCGGGCCTTCTCTGCGCTTTATCTGTGAGAGCCATCTGTCTGGATTCACTGGAAGGACCCGGCCGTGCCTGCCTCCTGCACCCGACCCCGCGACCCAGGGACCCGCCTTTGCACAGTGCTCGCCCCAGATAAAAGCGGACTGCAGAGCGAGAGTCGATGATGTATCGCAACTGTCCGGATGCTAGAATGTGGGGCAAAGACCGCGACACCCCACACCTGCCAGGAGCGCCGCGCTGCAGTCTGGGGGCGGGGAGTCCCACTGAGAGCAGCTGGCGGCCTGGCTGCCGGCTCCCTCCACGGGCAGAAGGAGGTCAGGGTTTGCGGAAAGCGGCGGAGCCTGTCCACAAAAACAGGCGCGTGCGCACGCACACCCTGATTTGCACCCGGAGGCTTCACGGACGCGAGGAAACCTGACCCTGGGCCTTGGCGGCTTTGGGATGTCCCCAGGGACAGCTGGTCACTTACAGCTGCCGCGGACCCAGGAGGGGCTGACGCTCAGCACCCTCACCTGGAGATGGGTTCGTTGTGGGTGATTCAGGGGACCAAGGGTGAGTCCCCGCCACTGTCTGTGGCCTCCTAGAGGTTCATGGGTCCTGGTCTGGGGGGCCCCCATATGTGGGACACGTACGCAGAGCAGTAACACCCGAAACCTTGACAGCTGTTAGCCACGGAGTGTCCTTTGTCCTCAGAGCCCAGGATTCAAGTTCAGGGCCTTTGGACTCCGAAGCAGCTGCCCAGCGTCCTCATCAGTAACAGGAGTGTTTAGCATCGGGCTGGAGTCGCCCTGCTGTAGAGAACCTCACCGCCTTTCCGCTCATGGCTCCCCGGAAGGTTTCTCAGCCGTGAAACGGATCGTGGCGCCCTCTTTGTGCTGGTTCTCAGCTCCCAGCCGGCTCTCCAGTCCCAGGCTCCTCCAGGGTCTGCCTCCCCACAGGGCTCGCCTGCACTGAGCAGCGGATGCCGGCAGGGTGTCTGGGGGCCCAGGCCCGGTGACTCCCGGAGACTTGGGCACAGATACCCTGGGTCGGGGAGCCCCTCCAGGCCTGGTGCCTACGCAGCGTGGCAGCTGGCCTGGGGAGCCAGCAGAGCTCAGGTCCTCAGCAACCCGCCCCCAGGCCAGAGGTCTCTTGAGAGCAACTGACCCTGAAAGATGTATTGTGTTCCATTTGTCTACATGAAAACAAGAATCACTATCGCTTTATTAACTCCAGCGATACATGCAAATCCCAACTAAATCAACTGTGCTGATTAGCATAGTGAAGAGGAAGGTTCTTAGACAAAAGCGGGGTGGACCCTGTACCCCGACCCCCCCAACCAGAAGGGGTGTCCCCGGGAGGGGAGGCCTGGCTGGCAGGGCATCACTGCCCGGGGCGGCTTCTGGGGCTTCTCCCTTGGCCAGAGAAGGAGACAGGTTCATGCCGCCCTCGGGAGGGGCATCTCACAGGTCATCGCGCGACCCTTGCTGGGGGCAGGTGCTGAGTGGGCGCCGGTGGGCGCTGCCTGGCCCAGGAGGGGAGACACAGGCACAGACCTGCCCTGTGGGGAATCTGGCTGTGACCCGGGGGGCGTGGAATGTTCCAGAGCTCAGAGAGGGGCATTTCGGGCAGTGTCTACAGACGCGCCCCGGGAGGACAGAGGGCAGTGGTAAGTGTGAGGGCGTCTGAGCTGCTGAGGGGGAGGCAGGGCGGGGCAGAGCCGGCCTGGGCTCGAGACCGGAGCCGCCGGGTCCAGCTCCTTGAATGGGGGTTTGTTTTGGGGCCGGGTCCCAAAGTGACTGGGGTGACACGCTCAGGGAAGCAGACTCCAAGGGCCTCTGGGGACCCCTCCCCTCCCAGGAGGGGGATGTGCGGCTCCCGCGGGGTGGGCAGAGCCGCAGGAGATGCCCATTGGTGGGGACAACCAGGGCCCAGGTGACTGCCCCCATCAAGGCCGCGGGGCCGACCCCGAGCCCCGGTGAGCGGGCCCAGAGGGGGCGATACAGAGGGCAGCTTCCTGGCCGGCCACAGGCCTGCTCTGAAGCCATGTGCAGGGGTCTGGCGCTGCCTCCCACATGAGGTGGGCGGGATTAGAAGGCCTGGACTGGTCACCACCCATCCACACTGGCTCGCGTCTGCAGCTGGGCTTCTCCCGTAGCCCCTGCAGAGCTGTGTCCTCCCCCCACCCCACCCATCCCCAGCTGTGGATAAGAGAACCCTGTCTCTTATACACATCTAGATGTGTATAAGAGACAGCCCCCACCCCATCCCCCACTGAGAGATCACGGAGCTGCGTGTCCGTGGTTACAGCCCAGGAAGCCAGCCCAGCGCCGGGAGGCCCAGGGTCACCCCTGCCTGCAGCTCAGCCCAGGGTGGGGCTGTCTTGGTCCAGGCCCCTCCCGGGACGCAGGGGATTGCTGGCTCGAGAGAGCCTCGTGCAGCAGACCCGCAGCCTCCCAGTCGGGTGGGAGGGTGTGCTGCCCGTCCATCCCCGCCCCATGAAAGCCGGGGCATCCGGGAGCCCCCCACCCCCAGGCTGCAGCCGTGGCCGCCACGCCCTTGGCACCGTGGAACTGACACTCAGACCCCGCCGTCGGAGGCTGACTGGGCAAGCCGTCTTTGAAAACACTGTAATTAAACCCGAACCGCCCAGGGGCACCGGGAGTTCACGGCCGGGCCGGAGGAGGTGGGGTGTGTGGTGGGGGGGGTCCAGCCCCTCCCCGCAGGGGGCACGGCCCTGTAGGAAGTTGCACAATGTTCTGCCCGGGTCCAAGCACACGCAGAGTTCAAAGGCGGGGAACAGTGGGTCGAATGTCAGTCTCCGAGGGATGAATTTAGGCCATTGTTTAAAATAAAACATTTGGTCAGAAAGCCCACGCTTGTCCAAACACTAGAGGAGGGCAGGGGCCCCAGTGAGTCAGCGAGGGCAGCTCTGCCTGGGACGGGCCAGCAGCCTCACTTCGCCCTAGGGAGGGAGGCGTCCTGGCCGCGAGGCAGAGGATCAAACGCGCGGGCTTGGGGTCAAAGCCCTGGGAGGCTCCCGAGGCACAGGGTTCCTTTCCGGCTCTGGCTCTGTCCTGCGGGCGGCTGGAGTCGCTCCCAGGAAACCGTCCTGGGCACCCCCATGCAGAATTCTCCCCCAGGGTTCCCCACTCACAGGACCCTTGGGGGCTCTTACGATAGGGGCAGGGCAGCCCATGGGAGACAGTGGGTACTGTTCTCCAGGCCATAGTGCGAGACAAAGACGACGTGAAGCTGGCTTGTGTCCAGGTGTGGGACTGCTGAGCTTGGGTGTAGGGGGGAAAGGGTGAGTCCAGATGTCTTCCAGCTCCAACAACTGGACGCTCGACTCGGCAGAGCCAACGGGGTGGGGGCAGGGAAGGTGATAGGCACAGTTCTGACCATGTTGGACTTGAAACCACTTGGACCAAGTGACGGGAGGGGCAGCTGGGGACCCTGTATGTGGTTCAAAGCTCAGTGAAGAGATCAGGCTGGAGACACTGATTGATTGAAGATTTATCAGCACTTGAATGAATGATAGCTCTGGAAAGAGGTGGCTTCCCTGTGGCTCAGAAGGTAAAGGATCTGTTTGCAATGCAGGAGACCCTGGTTCGATCCTGGCATCAGGAAGGTCCCCTAGAGAAGGGCATGGCAACCCACTCCAGGATTCTTGCCTGGAGAATCCCAGGGACAGAGGAGCCTGGAGGGCAGCAGTCCATGGGGTCGCAGGAGTTGGACACGACTGAACGAGCAGAACTTCACTCTCTGGAAAGAGGAGGCCAGGTGGGCAGGGACGGGGGAAGGGGGTGGAGCGGGCTGCCCAGGACCGCTGAGAGAGGGCCGCAGGTGAGGGCCCGGTGGGGCTGAGAAGGACCTGCATTGAGACCCTCAGCCCTGCACTCGGGACACGCTGCTCGAGCTGGAACCTGCCCCCCCACTCCTCGTCCCCTGCTCCCCCTGGGCTGCCCTGGCTGGAGTGGCTCACTCAGCATCTCTAGGTGTCCCATCTGGGGCTGGGTGGGTGATTTTAGAAAGTCTCATGGAGAGGAACTCAGCTGATCATGTGTGGTTTGTTGGCCAATGGGGTCCAGGGCGAGGAGGGGTGATGACCAGCGTCCCCAGCACAGGGGGGACCTGGGATAACCGGGTGCAGTAAAGGAGCTCAGATCCCATCTTGTTCCTCACCAGCCCAGTGGTGCCCAGCCCTGCCCTGCTCACCAGGCTTCAGCTGACAGTCACAGCGGTCAGCTCCTGCCAGCTCAGGCAGGGGCGGGGGCTTTGTCCCCTCGCATCCCTGGCTTCTGTGTTGGTTGTCTCCCAGGCAGGCTAGCTCCTTGGGGAGGGTGGTGGTGGGGGGGGACAGGGTCACCCAGGGCAGGGGTGCCAGAGGGGAGAACCTCTCCCTGTGGGCCCTACAAGCCTTGCGTGCCCCTCTCCAGGTGGGGAGAGGACGCACAGAGCCACGTGGGCAACAGGGCAGCCTGGAGACGGGGGGCTTCCTGAAAGGGTGACCCTGGACAGCCCAAGAGCTACAGGCGAGCACACGCGTGCACACACGCAGGCACGCTTTCCTATCAGTTCAGTTCAGTTCAGTCACTCAGTCCTGTCCGACTCTTTGTGACTCCATGGATTGCAGCACGCCAGGCCTCCCTGTCCATTACCAACTCCCGAAGCTTACTCAAACTCACGTCCATTGAGTCGATGATGCCATCCAACCATCTCATCCTCTGTCGTCCATTTCTCCTCCTGCCCTCAATCTTTCCCAGCATCAGGCAGGGTCTTTTCCAATGAGTCAGCTCTTCGCATCAGGTGGCCAAAGTACCGGAGCTTCAGCTTCAACTACAGTCCTTCCAGTGACTATTTTCCAATGACATATGGCATTTCGCATCCCAACCTCAGCTTCCCCATCTGTGGAAGGCAGCTGCATACTGGCTGAGTGCTGAGTGAGCTCGTGCAGGCGAAACTCTGGGTCCAAGTTGGCCGGTGGCAGTGTTACAGCGGGGTGAAAAGCCTTGAGAGCTCGTGGCACTGAGTGTTAAGGGGTATGGGGATTTGTGCAGCGCACATCCTGGAGCACTGTCCAGGACCGCTCGCCAGGTGACCTCCAGCTCCAGACGAAGACCTGGAGGAGGTATGATTAGCCCCAGAGCTGCTCGGGGTCTAGGGCAGATGGACCCAAGGGCCTGGCGGTCCAGGCCTTCTCTGAAGAGCTGCATCTTCAGTTCTGATGGGAGAGTGGGGCCCAGCGGAAGGAGGACCCAGAGCGAGCAGGGGCCACGGGGTCCAGAGACAGTGTGCCCATCTGGCTGGTCCTCCCAACCATCCATCATCTCCCAAGAAGCGCTGTGTCTCCAGAGCCCACGGCTGCTTCCATGACACGGGGTGCTGGGAAATTATCCACCAAACGGGTGAGCTTTTTATGACCTGACGTGTGAGACACGCCCTGAATGTTTTCTGTTTCATTTCTGCCTTGAAAGAGGATCTCAAGGAAGACAGAGAAGGAAAGAAAGGACTGGTTTCGGTGCCGATTGCCCCCTGCCAGCCCCACAACCTGCTCGCGCGCCCGGAGCTGCCGCAGACGCAGGCCTCTGACAGCCTCATCACAGCCCCAGTGCAATGCTGATTTGTCGTCAATCTCCATTTAATAAACATGTTCTGGAAATTTTCGTAGAGAAATGATCAAAACACTGAAATTATAGAAGGACAAAGCCTGTTTTCCTCTCTCAGTCTCCCTAACAAGGAACTCCCCTGGGCCAAACGCTCGTGCCAGCCTTAAATAATATCTGGGCTTTTGATATAATCAGCTCAATAATAGTGCCTGTCTTGCCACAATTGGAAAGGTATTGTCCTGTAAAATCCTCATTCTTCAGCCAGGATTTCCTTTTCTTCTTTTGAATTCAGGGTGAATTCTAGCCAAACAAACAGCTGTGAAATCTGGAATGTCCCACTTCTGTTCTAAGATGAGGGTCTCTCTTTGTGAGGCTGGATTAGTGAAGCCGCCTGCTCTGGGCGTCTTACTGATTTGTTTGCAAATGGGGAGGAACTGGCATGCAGGCTCCAATTTGCTCTGCCAGTCACCCAGCGCCCTTCTGTGCACTTCCTATCGAGACAGACAGATTTTAAACGCTTGAGCAGCTTTCAGCAGGGGCTGAGTAGCCAGCAGTGCGACCCTGAGCCAAGCGGGCAGGGAGGGTGTGCCTGCCCACGCCCAGGCCTCACAGGCTCCAACCAGGCTCAGCTCTCGTCCCATGCCTAGAGCTCAACCATGCGCCGTGGAGGAGCCCAGATGACGCAGAACACGGGCACAGGGCCTCCGTCCTGAGCCAGGGACTCCTGCCTAGAGAACACCGAGCCCGCGGTAACGTGCGGCTTACCAAACGGAGGCGGTGGGAGGCTGGGAGCAGCTCGCTGAACAGGCCAGGGAGGCAGAGCCCGGCCGAGTGACCCACAGGCCAGACCCCAGGCCTGAGCGCCGGGCCCCCTGCCATCGCGTCGTCTGGCCAGCAGCCTCTCTGCGTGTCGTCCCGTTTGTGAAAACGAAAAATCAAACATGATCCTGGATTTGAAAACACTTTATAGAAACTGCTCATTGTACAGGATATGCAGGTTGAAGGTAAATTACTAGGGTAAAAGATGATTGTGTTGTGTTATTGTTGGATAGATGTTTAAGAACAGCAAAACCAAAGACTGTAACAATGTGCACTTATGTGGCAAGAATAACCAAATCAAAAAGAACTAACAGGGAAAACTTGCCCTCTCAGGTATTACAACCCAGTATGAGGTTATTTAAATCAGTGCGATGAGGCAGAAGTGAAGAAAGGATTTTAATGGCCCAGAATGGAGAGTCTAGATTCACTTCGAACTAGTAAGAAAACTTGCAGATTATTCAATAGGTGGTATTGGGACAATCACTCATCTATTGAGGGGAAAAGTTGCATTTCAATTCACAATATTTACAAAAATAAAGTTCAGATAAAAAATTGAATGTTATAAAGATCTTAAAACTAATGAAGGCAAATAACTGAGTGTATTCCAGTTTTCAGGAAGAGATAAGGCCCTCCCAAGTAAGCGAGACCCAAAGGAGACAGTGGAACGAAAGACTGATGCGTTTGACCACAGATAATTTGTGGTTTAATTTTCCAATAGGCTTTTATTTTCGAATCACATACTTGGAGCAACATGCACCAGTCTGTGACTTGCTGTGATCAGCAGATACCACACGACCTAGAGGCTGCACCTTGAGGGGTCTGTGGATTCTGCTGCCTCGGCTGGAAGATTCCCTCGTAGACGCAGACCTGAGACACCCAGGTCCCGGGTCGGAGAAGCGAGGACCGAGCGGCTGACAGCCAGCATCCGCCGCCTGCGAGCGAGGGAGGTGCCGTCCAGCAGGCCGAGCTCGGGACTGCAGCCCAGAAAGCAAGACTAACCCTGGATGGCTTTCAGCTGCTACATTCTGGGCGCCCGTCACTCATCAGCAGACCTCAGAGGCACTCCTCCCCACAGCCGTGCAGACCCCTCCCGCGGGTCCCTCGGGACTCGATTCTACCCCATGGGAGCACGTTGCTGTGTTCCACTTAGCACCGCCGGCTTCCGGGAGAGCCCCGGGGCGTCTCCGTGTTCAGGGACAGCAAAATCGAGCGCATCGCTCCTCCTCCTTTCAGGCCGATGCTCGTGGACCCCGGGATAGCTTTCTCTGTCCCTGTGTCTGTTTCATGTAGGAGAGTGAGCCCCACAGGGGGCAGGCCAGAAGCAGCCCTTTGTGAGCAGAGACACCCAGCTGCGTGCTGGGCTTCAGGCACAGGCGGATCCAGGGCACGAGCGCAGACTCAGCAAAAAGCAAAACCAAGCCACCCCAGGACACCCGGTTCCAGCTGAACTTCAGATAAAGAAAGTATAGCTTTCTAGCAAAGGTGTGTTCTCCCTCCTTCACCCAGGAATTCAGCTTTATCGGGGCAATTGTATTTACCAGGCAACTTCAGCCCAGGGGCTGAGACAGGCATGGCTTCCCTGTTTATTGCTTTATTCTGTAAACATCTGCTTCTCACCCTCCTGGAGAGGTGAGGCCTTTGCTTTCCTAGGGCTGCAGGAGAACCTCAGGAGGCAGCCACGCCCACCCCTGAACTCACCAGGCGGCTGGAACACTGAGCCCCTGGAGGTGGTTGTGCCGGGAGTGGGTTCAGCCTCATTTAAACTTCAACCCTTTCCCGTGGGAGAGGAGGGTTCTGGTTCCAGAAAACATTGGGGAGGGGGGGCATCATGACAGTTGGACTCCTGACCCACTGTGGGGACACGGCCTTCCTAGAAACAGGCAAAATCCAGCCCACCGAGATCATTACAGGCATTGCTCTTGCTTTTAAGGGTTTCTCTCATTTTGGTTCCTTTGTGTCCTAAAAGAACCCTTCTGGGTCAGCAATAGCACCCTGCCTTTCTGTTTTGTAAACTGGCGCAGGCGGGTCTGAGGCACGTGGTCCTGGGGGACAGAGCCCGCAAGGCTGAGCCCTCGAGGATGGAAAGTCGATGCCGGTGATCACAGAGGACGTGGGAGAAGGCTGATCAGCTGCTGGTCTGAGAGCCGTGGTTAAATTCCAACTTGACAGAAAATTAGCCACCTGGAAATTCATATAGCCAATGATAATACTAATAATTATTATAATCATTATAATAATAGTAAAAGAAGCATGTTCTGGGGTCAGAGCCAAAGCACGCGGGAACCACAGAGTCCCGAGCGGCGAGTGCCCGGCGGCGCCCTCCCGGGATGCAGGCAGCTCTCCACGAGGACGCGGGCCTCGCTGCTCTGTGGGGAGGTCCCCGGGGGAGCCGGGTGGGGGCTCGTCCCGAGTCCGCAACACAGGCGGGGCAGCAGGCGGATGCAGGAGCCGAGGCAGAGGTGGGCCGGGAGCCTCGGGGGTTCGGAAAAGCGGGCCTTGGGGAGGGGCGAAGGGTTCAGCTCTGTCCCCCAGAGGCCTCTCACCATGACCTGCTGGGGAGACAGGGAGGGGAGACCCCGGAACCCCCCAGGCTTGGGGCCTCAGCTCACTCGTGTGGGTGGGAGGTTGGATAAGCCCACTCTTCTGTGCCAGGCGTGGGGCGTGGGCAGGGGACATCAGACACACCCCTCTCCCTCCTGGGGCCGTCTTCCGAGCCGTGAGGGGCGCGCACCAGCTTCCTGCTCATCCTGGACCGAGCCCTGNCAGGCTTGGGGCCTCAGCTCACTTGTGTGGGTGGGAGGTTGGATAAGCCCACTCTTCTGTGCCAGGCGTGGGGCGTGGGCAGGGGACATCAGACACACCCCTCTCCCTCCTGGGGCCGTCTTCCGAGCCGTGAGGGGCGCGCACCAGCTTCCTGCTCATCCTGGACCGAGCCCTGTCCTTGGGGTCCCCATGGCAACATGTCCACCAAAGATCAAACATGAAGGGTGCAACAGAAGGGCTTTGAGCTCTCCTGTCCTCTCATGCAAAGCCCACCCATCGCAGTTCTTCTCAGAGCAAAGCTGTCCAGTCAAGGGGGCAGGGGCCAAAGTCCCGGGGGCTGGGATGCCCAGCGGGCTGCACCGACTCTGCCATCTGCCTGCTTCACCACCGGACAGCAACTCATCCTTCTGGACCGTGGTCTCCTCGTCCCCTGTGGAATCAGCACCAGCATCACTGGTTGAAGAGTAGAAGCCAAGCTCCCTTTCCCCGCCCTCTGCATGCTCCCCGTGAATGAGAAGAAGGGGGGGAGGCCGCAGTGACCTCTCCAGCTGGCCCAGGGGGCTCCAAGCCCCCAGCGGGCGAGGAAACCATTCCTCTCCAGGCACAGAGCTTATGATCCTGCAGTAAGACGGGGGTCATCTATCATGCAGTTGGTTAATAAATAATACATATATGTATAACTCAGGGATAAATTATTTAGTGCAAAGTGTAAATATTGCAGGACTTTAGGGAAATAAATAGCTGACTTTTTAATAAAAATTTTTTAGTTGTATCGTTAAGGATTAGGTTCCGTCGCATGTAGCAGAAAACATATATTTAATATAAGAGAGACTTCAACTAGGTAATGATTTACTTTTCTTTTCTGTAAATCAAATCTGGAGGTAGGCTGTCCAGGGCTGGTTTCTTTCACTGGCCTTCTCCCATACTGGGGATCTGGGCCTCTTCCATCTTTCTGCTCCAAGTTTCCTCATGGTTGCAAAACGTCTGCTGTGGCTGTAGCCATCACATCTGCATTCCATCTAGCTGACTCAATCACCTTTACATAGCTTTTCTGGAAGCCCCACCCAACAACTTCTCATCCTTGAAGCAAGGATGGCCATCCTTATAGCCAGAGCTGGGAAGTATACACATTTCTGCTTCCAAGTTGTAGGAGTTCAGAGACCCAAAGGAAAAGGAGAAGAATTGCTCTTGGACTTAGGGTCGTGGGTGCCTGGTGTGAGCTCCCGACAGTGTGAGACGCAGAGCTGGTGTCCTCCTTGTTCCCTCTGCTGCGTCCCCTTTCTTCCCACCCGCCCCGCCCCCCGTCCTCTGGGCTCTGCCCAGGGTGTGTGACAGGCTGCCGCTTGCTGACCTGCCACCCGGACCACCTGGCTGTCTGCCCAGTGAGCTGCCTCCTTCTCCCTGGTGTCCCCGGAGCCCCTGCAAAGCCTGCATGAGTCAGGGGTCTGCGGGCCTTTCCTGCTCTGAGCAGTTCAGTTAAGGCAAGGGGGCGAGGAGGGCTCAAGGGCTCCCGAGCCTCGGGGCTGCGGGCGAATTGTTACTCGACCCAAGGCCTTTGTCGGTTTGGTTTTGTTCTGAACGCTGTAATCTAGTCAGGCTGCCTTTTCCCGGATCACTGACCCACTGGAAGAGTGACCACCTTCTCCCTAACAGAGGGCAGCTTTGACCCTGTGGTCCCTTCTCGAATGATTTTAACTGGATGGGGATGACAAGGTTCTATGTCCGAAACAAGATGGAGCAGACTCCTCACAGGTCCACAGGTGACGCGCACCCTGGTCCTGAAGAAGCCCTGGGCGAGCCTGTGGACGGTCTGGCTGGACCACGGAAGTGATAGACTTTCTCTTATCTTTGAGAGAAAACTCTCGCATTTATGAGACTGCTCAAGGGCTTCCCAGGGAGCTCAGTGGTGAAGAATCCAACTGCCAAGCAGGAGACACGGGTCCAGTCCCTGGGTGGGGAAGATGCCCTGGGGAAGGAAACGGCCACCCACTCCAGTACTCTTGCCTGGAGAATCCCGTGGACAGAGGAGCCTGGAAAGCTACAGTCCACGGGGTCGCAGGGTCCACACGACTGAATGACTAACACTTTCACTTTTGACGCATGTAACTGGGCTTCCCTGGAGGCTCAGGTAGTAAAGGATCTGCCTGACATGTGGGAGACTCAGGCTCGATCCCTGGATCGGGACGATCCCATGGAGAAGGGAATGGCAACCCACGCCAGTGTTCTGGCCTGGAGAATCCCATGGACGGAGGAGCCTGGTGGGCGAGAGTCCATGGGGTTGAAAAGAACTGGACAGGACTGAGTGACTTTCACTGCATCTAATTAGGTCTAACCATAAGAAACTGCCATCTTTGGCCATTTTTAAACCCACAAGCCTGGCATTTTTTCCTGGTTCAGTGGATCTTTGTTCTCACTGTGTGAATGTCTCCGTGGAAGGTGGCCAGCTCTTCCTCCGTGGAACTAGCCAGCTGTGGGCTGTGCCACCTGCCGCTTCCAGTTCTGCCCCAGCCCTCCCCTCTCTCACCAAGAATCGCTGGCCTCGGTTTGTCTCTGTGTCTCTGCAACCTTCCATGTAAGAATTTATTAGTGAAACACTTCTCCGAGAGCTGGGCCGGCGCACTACGCGCGGCCGGGAGGAGCTGCCCCATGTCCGAGGTCGGGGACAGCAGCCTGGAGTGTCAGGCTGCGACGGCGCAGGAACGGCCAAGGGGAGCTACCCTGTGCTGAGGTCAGTGGCGGCCCGGGAGGAGACACCCGGCGTCCGAGGTCAGGGTGGCAGCTGGGTGGAGCCACCCCGCATCCGAGGCCAGTGGCGGCCGGGGGGAGACACCCCGCGTCTGAGGTCAGGGGCAGTCGGGAGAAGCCACCTCGAGCTTGAGGCCAGGGGCGGTGACCCCGGGGAGCCACCATAAGCCCGAGGCCAGGGGTGGCAGCTGGGAGGGTCCACCCAAGGATCGGTGGCTGCGCAGGCGCAGGAGGGCCTAGAGGAGCTATCCCACGTTGAAGGTCAGGAACGGCGGCAGTAAGGAGATACCCCTCATCCAAGGTAAGGAGCAGCGGCTGTGCTTTGCTGAAGCAGCCGTGAAGAGATGCCCCACACCCAAGGTAAGAGAAACCCAAGTAAGATGGTAGGTGGTGCAAGAGGGCATCAGAGGGCAGACATACTGAAACCATACTCACAGAAAACTAGTCAATCTAATCACACTAGGACCACAGCCTTGTCTAACTCAATGAAACCAAGCCATGCCTGCAGGGCAACCCAAGACAGGCGGGTCATGGTGGAGAGGGCTGACAGAACGTGGTCCACTGGAGAAGGGAATGGCAAGCCACTTCAGTATTCTTGCCTTGAGAACCCCATGAACAGTATGAACAGGCAAAATGATAGGATATCAAAAGAGGAACTCCCCAGGTCATTAGGTGCCCAATATGCTACTGGAGATCAGTGGAGCAATAAGTCCAGAAAGAATGAAGGGACCACCAACTCCCGGAGTTCACTCAGACTCATGTCCACTGAGTCAGTGATGCCATCCAGCCATCTCATCCTCTGTTGTCCCCTTCTCCTCCTGCCCCCAATCCCTCCCAGCGTCAGAGTCTTTTCCAATGAGTCAACTCTTCACATGAGGTGGCCAAAGTACTGGAGTTTCAGCTTTAGCATCATTCCCTCCAAAGAAAACCCAGGGCTGATCTCCTTCAGAACGGACTGGTTGGATCTCCTTGAAGTCCAAGGGACTCTCAAGAGTCTTCTGCAACACCACAGTTCAAAAGCATCAATTCTTCTGTTCTCAGCTTTCTTCACAGTCCAACTGTCACATCCATACATGACCACAGGAAAAACCATAGCCTTGACTATTTGGACCTTTGTTGGCAAAGTAATGTCTCTGCTTTTCAGTATGCTATCTAGGTTGGTCATAACTTTTCTTCCAAAGAGTAAGCGTCTTTTAATTTCATGGCTGCAGTCACCATCTGCAGTGATTTTGGAGCCCAGAAAAATAAAGTGTGACACTGTTCCCACTGTTTCCCCATCTATTTCCCGTGAAGTGGTGGGACCAGATGCCATGATCTTCGTTTTCTGAATGTTGAGCTTTAAGCCAACTTTTCCACTCTCCTCTTTTCACTTTCATCAAGAGGCTCTTTAGTTCCTCTTCACTTTCTGCCATAAGGGTGGTGTCATCTGCATATCTGAGGTTATTGATATTTCTCCCGGCAATCTTGATTAGGCTTGTACTATTTAACTTTGAGAGATTACTACTTAGTATACCTGCAAAAGAGAAAGTTTGCAAAATGGATGTAAGCAACTTGTAAACTACTATTTTTTTCTCTGTGATTAGTCTGTTGAATGATAGTGAATTCTCGGGTTCTGTGGTTATATAAGTTTTATAGATTTTTAAATTTGTATCCTGCCTTAAATTACTCATTAACACCTCCAAAATAGGATGGTTTAACAGGTGTGTGTGTGTGTGTGTGTGTGCGCTCAGTCCCTCAGTTGTTCCTGACTCTTTGCAACCCCGTGGACTGTAGCCCACCCAGCTCTTCTGCCCATGGGATTTCCCCATTAAGAATACTGGCATGGGTTGCCAGTACCTCCTGCAGGGGATCTTCTCAACCCAGGGATCGAACCCATGTATCCTTCGTCTCTTGCGTTGGCAGGCGGATCCTTTACCACTGAGCCACCTGGTGTGACAGAGGGAAACATTAAATACTTGCAAGCATACATATATTTTAAAAATTCATGTAATAAAATTTAAGACTGGAAGGAATCTAAAGATCCTCCAACCCAGTATTTTCCCTCCAGCCCGCTCCCCTGTCTTATCAATGAGGAGACCGAAGGTCAGAGAGGTTAAAGGCTGTGTGCAGAAGCACATAGCCACAGAGCCGGCCAGTTGCAATGTGAACAGGAACCTGTGTGTCATAGTCCTGTTGGGGACTCTTTCCAGAGGAAACTAGAACAATGGAAAACCTTATTGTCCCATAGTTTACTGTGAACTCGAGTTACTTCCCCAAGGAAAGCATGCCTAGCCATTTCCAAAGGTTTTGAAAGTAGGTGGGTAGTAGGGAGAAACAGTTACTATAGTGGGTCCACAGTGGGAAGCTAAGGACAGAACAATAGCATACTGTTTAGAATGCTGGGAACTTGCTAGGAAATTTATTTTTTAAAGCAACATCCGTAAATTGATTCAACTATTCTTTTAAAGTCATAGAGAAAATAACTCCATTTCTTCATGCATTCTCACTCTTAGATTCATCTGTCACATTTGATTCACAAATCTATGAGGTAACTCAACAAGAATGTTATAGTTTTTCCTTCTACCACCAAGTGTATAAGAAAAGTAAGTTATCATATAGATCATTTTAAGTCACCTCTTCCCAATTATTGCCTAATTTAGATAGTACTTTGGCCACCTCATACAAAGAGTTGACTCACTGGAAAAGACTCTGATGCTGGGAGGGATTGGGGGCAGGAGGAGAAGGGGACGACCGAGGATGAGATGGCTGGATGGCATCATGGACTCGATGGATGTGAGTCTGAGTGAACTCCGAGAGATGGTAATGAACAGGGAGGCCTGGCGTGCTGCGATTCATGGGGTCGCAAAGAGTCGGACACGACTGAGCGACTGAACTGAACTGAACTATTACTCAGAGTAGGAAGGAGGTTTTAAGCGGAGGTGTAGCCGCTATGCTTTGCGTGCGGTTTCCCCCTCTCCGCTTCTTCTCTCTTTCCTTCACAGCTTCGATGTGGTGAGCGGCCCCCATGCCGCCCTGCCTCGCCTCCCCCAACCCTCTCTCCCCTCCCCAACACCCAGTCCTTGGGAAGTGACCCCACCTTCAGCATCCAGATCCGGGGACTCACAGTCCTTCCATCTTTCCCGCCCCCGTCATTTTCTGTCCACGTGGCTGGAAGAGGCGTCCATGTCAGTCCTCCAGCTTCGTGCCCTGCCTCCTGGAACGGATTCTCTGCCAAGCAGCTGTCACCCCCTCTTGTTGCCCCGAGCTTCAATTAATGACTACTTTTGGGGAATCCAGAGGGGCACTCCACTTGTGACAACTCTAAAAATTTAATTTTGTAAAGTGTTTATTAGATTGAGTATTCCATCTATCACTGAGAAATTTCAATGATCTAGACTCGGTGACTACTATTCAACTTGCACGTGGAAACGCGATCATTCAGCTTAGCTTTGGTGGCATCAGGCTGTTTTCTTCCAGTACATAATATCACTATCGTAGTGAGCATCATGGAAGTTCCGAACAAGGCTCCAGGCCTCAAATCTGACGTGACACACTTACAACCGACCGTCTAGAATGCCGCTTTCCTTCCTTGGTGGTATGCGGATCCTAGATGGTTGGGATTCATTTCCGTGAGCGAGTCTTTAACAGCGTTTCTTTGAAGGACAGAGAGAGAGGCTCTAATCTGCCTCTGGCATCACTGAATCCCACCTGGAGGGCCCCTGGCCTGAGTGGCCAGGGCCGGAACTCGAGCCCACTTTAGACGTGAGGGGCCCGGGGGCATCCCGCCCCCTGGGGAAGGAGGCAGGACCCTGTTCTGTGTGTCGTCTGGGAGCACAGGCCCCCGCCCCGCCGCGATGCCAACCTGCTATTTGTGAAGCCCTGGCACTGTTCAGAATCTCAGGGCTATAAAAAATAAAAATTAAAAGAGTAATAAGAGCCGTATTAGCACAGAATGAGGGTAAAAAGAAAAAAGGGGGGAAAGTGGGGGGAGAAAACGAATAAATTTTAAAACAAATTTTAAAAGTTAAAGTTATATATGGACTCCAGAGAGATGGTACTGACGATCCTACGGCAGGGCAGCGGAGACACAGGTGTAATGATCAGACTTCTGGGCTCAGTGGGAGGGGAGGGTGGGATGGCTGAGAGGGACCCAGAGCACCCGGTGTGAGCCAGGGAGCGGGCGCCTGACGCAGGGCACCGTCAGGTGCTCGCGGCAGCCTGCAGGGGCGCGGCGGGGAGGCGGGGGACCCGTGTCTGCCCACCGCCGACTCATGCCGACGTATGGCAAAAGCCATCACACACGGTGAGGTAGCTGTCCTTCTTTACAATTGAAAACAGAGATTAAAAACCAGAGGGAGACTCTCAGGGCTCCTGAGCGTTATTTCAACAGGACGAACACACGGAAACAGGACTGAAACTGGAGTGAGGTCACTGCGTCCTCGCTCTGCCTCGGATGAGTTGTCGCGAGTGAGTCGCCGGGCAAAGACGCTTCAGAGCCTTAAATCACCCGTAATGACACCCGGCCGACAGCCAGGGCTGGTTTGCTGCAGGCTGAGGACTCGGCTCATCGTGATGTGGCCTCCGCGCTCCCGGTCGCCTTCTTCCTTGTCTTTCCAGCAGGTATTCCTCCTCCTCCTCCTCCAGCCAAGCCTTTGGCCCGGGACGAACCCCGTCAGGAAGACACACCCTCCCGGGCCCCGCTCACCTGTGTCCTCCGGGAACCTTCCAGAAACGCTGGGAATCACTGGCCGTGCAACTCCCACCCAGCCATGTTTCGGGTAAACTAGCGGAGGTCCAGAGTTTCCCTCCCCTTTAATCCAGAAGACACTGTCTTTGAAAATACGGTTTCTCGTACAATTGCAGCCATCTTATCAGCAGATGTCAAGGACTCGTCCCAAGAAGCCTCCTTATTTGGAGCACAGGTGTCGGGAAGGGTCTGTGTTCACACCCGATGTTCCGTGGATGTGGCTGCTTCATCCCTGCAGGACGCGCCGGGCGTGTTTCCACCTGCACACGGGCAGCGCCTTTACCTCAAGGACCACCCGGCAGCCTCCCGGGGCCCAGCGCCTTGCTGGCCATGGGGAACATGAGGAGGAAAGGGCCTGGTCCTGCCTTCGGGTCCCCATCCTCCCCCCGAAACCCATCACACCCTCCTGCCAGCCCCCAGGGCCTTCAGCTCTGCTCCCGGGGTTCCTGCAGCCTCCCAGCACCCGAGCCACCAGGGCAGTCAGCCTGTTTATACGTTTTCCTGATGGGGGAGTTTATTAACATGAGCCGTGTTTCGAGGATTCACAGACGGTGCCTCAGCGTTCTGCCCTTGAGGACTTCCTTTGCCGACAATTCTCACACCAGAAACAGAAGTTCTTGGCGAGGCCCGGGGCCCAGGCTTTAATGAGCCAGCCTTGGTGCCCTGTCACCTCCAGGAGGCTGGCACTTGCTCTCCTGCTTCCCCGTCAGCCTCTGGACTTTGACAGATGCCTGTCCTATATTCTCAGCTCATCCTGAGCTCTTAAAACGGGGCATGTGACACCGCGCACCTCACTTTATTAACCCCCATGCCCATCACGAGGGAATGAATGAACGGGTGAGGAGGGAGTGCCCAGAGCCCAGGTATTGGCACACCTTTCTCTGGGTCAGAGTTCAGGGATCAGAGTTACTGATGCTCAGGGCCCCCCTCTCTCACGTGTTTTTCGCTCACTGAAGTAAAGAGAGCTGGCTTTGGGGTCACATGGGCCTGGGTCTAACTTCCAGCTCTGACCCTTGTGAGCTGTGGCGTCAAGTCAATGACTTCTTGGAAGCCTGGGTTTCGCCATCCCTCTCCCCCTTCCTGAGTGTTCACCCCAAAGTCAAGACTGATCCAGGACGCTTGGAGAAGCCCCCTAACCACATCCGGGATACAGCCTGCCATCCTGCACCCAGGGGATGGAAGGGAAGTGTGGGCTCTTCCTGAGCTGCAGGGCAGCTGCTGGATGCTCTGGTTTAATCTCCTCTTAGAGCTGGGCTATGAAACGCATCCAGAAAAAGGTGCAGGTGGGCTTGCCTGGGAAGGATAGAAACATCTGCCTGAAGTTCAGCAGGTGGGCTTGCCTGGGAAGGACAGAAACATCTGTCTGAAGTTCAGCAGGTTCTCCCAAGGGCGCCTGCCAGGGCCAGAGCCTGCGCTCAGGCCGCCCGCCGGCCAGCTACACCGTATTTCTAAATTAAACAGCAAGTCAACTGAAGGAAAAATAAAAGATAACGATGCCACATGTGGTAAGAAAATATGGCTGAAATTATGGGAAATGTGAAAGTCTGAGGATTGTAAAATGTGAATATAATATGTTCCCTGGTTCTCACAGCTGTTGCTGTTCAGCTCTGTGACCCCAAAGGAAGCACGCCAGGCCTCCCTGTCCTTCACCATCTCCCGGAGCTTATTCAAACTCATGTCCATCAAGTCGGTGATGCCATCCAGCCATCTCATCCTCTGTCGTCCCCTTCTCCTGCCCTCAATCTTTCCCAGCATCAGGGTCTTTTCCAATGAGTCTGCTCTTCGAATCAGGTGGCCAAAGTATTGGAGCTTCAGCATCAGTCCTTTCAATGAATATTCAGGCCTGATTTCCGGTTTAATTGCCTTGCAGTTCAAGGGACTCTCAAGAGTCTTCCCAACACAGCTCGAAAGCTTTGGTGCGCAGCCTTCCTTATGGTCCAGCTCTCACGTACGTACGTGACTGCAGGGAAAACCAGGCTTTGAGTATACAGACTTCTGTCAGGACAGTGATGTGGCTGTTGTCTCGGTTTCCCATAGCTTTCCTTTCAAGGAGCGTCTTTTAACTGCGTGGCTGCAGTCGCTTTTTTTTTTTAAGTTTCTGTGTTTTATTCGTTTATCTTATAACCTCAATACAACCCATATAAATCGGCTTATCTTCTTTGCTGTCACTGTTTTTGGTGTTTGAAAAAGTCACATATTTTGTAATATACTAGTGAGTATATTCATGATTTCAGAATAATTTATATATTTGAAATGGCATGCAAGGTGGGTTTTGTGTGCACACGCGTGTGCATGAGTGTGTGGGGGGTGCAGGAGAAAGGCTTTCTTGCTGCTGCTGCTGAGTCGCTCAGTCGTGTCCGACTCTGCACCCCATACACGGCAGCCCCCAGGCGCCCGTCCCTGGGATGCTCCGGGCAAGAACGCTGGAGTGGGTGCCACTTCCTTCTCTACATGAAAGTGAAAAGTGAACGTGAAGTCGCTCAGTCGTGTCCAGCTCTTCGCGACCCCCTGGGGGACCCTTTATTTTCCTTCCTGCCCCGCACCCTTCTGCCCCACCTCTTGGCTTTTGTTCATTTAATCTGGGTGTTCTGTTCCCGGTAGCTTTGATGTCCCTTGTATATTTTGCAGATTTGGGGGAACTTGGTAGATGTAGGAGCTTCGTTCTTTTCTAAGCCGGCCTCAAGGGCCTTGTCAGTGTCTCCGTGCATGACCTTCCCTTCCTTGAGCTAAGTTTTCCTTCTTATCTCAGCGGCTGAAACATATTTTCAAGTAAATTTTCCAGGAAGGTGTATGCTTTGTAAGTTCTTGTGAATTTGACACGGCTCCTGTTGCTTTTAACTAAATTATCTTTTTTGAACAAAGGACAAGAATGTGATTTAAGCATGCAACCCCGCCTTTACACAGGAATCCAAGCTTGACTGACGTTGTGGTGTGAGGGCCGCGTTTTGTCTTCCTTCTAAGGGATTTTTAAAATACGTGGCTTCCTTATATGCTGGCGCAGAGGGCTGCACTGTAGAAATCTAAGGTAACCTTTTTTTGGGAGATTATTTACTTGACTTGGCTGTGGCGGGCCTCCTTGCTGCCCGCGGTCTTTCTCCAGCTGCGGGCGTGAGGGGGGCGCTAGGACTCCCCACTCTGGGGCGCCTCCTGCTGCAGCGCGCTCAGTAGTCGGGACGCACGGCCTTAGTTGTTCCTCGGCATGTGGGATCTTCCCGGACCAGGAATCGAACCACGGTCCCTTGAGTTGCAAAGCAGATTCTTAGCCACTGGACCACGAGGGAAGCCCTGAGATGATTTTAATCTGTTTCTTTACATGCGATTTTTTTACTCCTTCCTTCTGAGTGTTGCAATGTTTTGACTATCACTGCAATTGGGGAATATTTCTAAGGATAAGTAAGATGTACTGTGTTGCTATTCACAAATCCTTATTTATAGCTCCTAAAGTCAAAATCCATGGAGACAAAATCAGACACTTAATATTTCAATAGGCCTAAGAAATAACATTTCAATGCACTGAGTTCTTAAGAAAGACATTCTATGTAAGGAAAACACTGGGCTGAGGCAACTGTCTGTGGGTTTTCCATCCACGGGGAGCGGCAGGGGACACAGAGCCTGGAGGAGGGGCCTGGCTATCTGAGGCCCCACCCCGGGAGGGCTGGGGGAGGTGGACCCCTGAGTCCCTTCGGGCTGTAGCACTCTAGCTTCTGCCGTTCTAGGCTGTGGGTTCATGGTTTTACCCATGAAAGGAAATAGGTGGTGCCTTCAGCTATAAGGACAGAAACTCTGACTCAAACTGGCTTTAAAAGAAAAAAGGAAATGCATGACCTCACACATCAGGAAACGGGAAGTACCGGGTGGATGGGGGGGTGTGGGTGCTGTGAATCAGTGGCTCGTCTCGGTCATCGGTCATCACAGCTCTCCATCCCAAGGCTGGTTTTCCCTGCTGCAAGATGGGCAGGCCGCTCAGCTGGGCTGCGTCCTCCACGCTGCCCCAGGGAGAGGGCCCCGCCCACCCCGGGACTGGGAAACTTCTCCTGGCTCTGATGGGCTCTCTTCCCACAGGACCTAAAGTGCTCCCAGAGGGGGTGCCAGCCACGTGCCCCGGGTCTCGTGGCGGTCCTGAGCCTCAGACCCTGGGATGGGGCCCCGACACACCAAGGCTGCGGACTCCCAGTCAGGCTGGCCTGGTGCCGCCCCTGCTGCCGGAGGACGAGCTGACGTGGGGAGGGGACCGAAGTAGAAACAAGATCTCGATTCTGCGTCTACAAACACAGACAGACGCACGGACAGAGCAGGCTTGTGGTTGCTACGGGGGACGAGGTGGGGAGGGTGGCTTGGAGTTGTGGATTAGCGTATGCAAACTGGTACATATAGGATGGGCAAGTAACGAGGTCCTACTGTAAAGGCCAGGGAACTGTTTTCATAATATCCTGTGATAAACCAGGATGGAACAGTACGCAAATGAATGTACACATATAGACATAAATATGTGTGAGAGAGTCACTGTGTGGTACTGCAGAAATTAACAACGTTGCAAACCAAAAAAAAAAAAAAAAGTAAACAACTATAGCTCAAAGCTTTAAAACACTGGCTCTGCCAGCAGGGAAACAGGGCCCCAGGGGATGGCGCTGGGACCCTCCGTGTTCTAACTGGTGGAGACGAGGAAAGGCCCAGCGGAGGCAGAAGACTCGGCTCCACGAACAGAACCGGTGCCTCGGAGCCCCAGAGGGAGGATGGGGCGCTGTGGTGGGCTCGGGACCCCCCGGCTCTCCCTGCCTCTGGGCCGGGGGGCTGCTTGTATAAGCGTGAGTTCTGCAGAGCTGCGTCCAGCGGGACCCGCCCGGCCCCCCGCCCTGCGCTAGGACACTGACCTCGGGACGCTCGGCCTGAGGAGGGGGCAGGGCGGCCTCGGGCATGAGGTGGGGTCTGTGCAGACTCCGCCCCGGGGCAGTGCCGCGCAGCCCCGCAGCCCGGGCCTCCCTCCACCGGCTCCTGTCCGTCAGCCAGGCAGACGGCGCCCTGGTTAGCAAGCATCTCCGCGGGCGGGGGCGGGACTGCACCCTGCCCCGCCCCCAGCCCCGCCCCCGCCCATCCCACTCAGGCTCCCGCCCTTTCCGTGACCCCCGAACGTCAGACATCAAACTCTGGAACAGCGCCGGAGGGGCAGGTGGTGACTGTCCCCGAGCACGTCCTTGTCCAGCAGGGCAGCGGTGTGTGGCCAGGCCCCTCCAGACTGCTCGCTGCCTGTGACCCTCCGCGGACGCACCAGAGCCTCCAGTGAAGCCCCGTCTCTGGAAATGGATGGCCTGGGTTCAGATCTCTGCAGGGGGGCAGAGTTACTGGGACCCACATCAGGAATCCCAGAGCAAATCATGAGCATTGCAGCTTCTGGGTGCCCAGCGCCCCGCCCAGTGGGAAATTAATGCTGTCTCTAAAATCCCACAAAAACAGAAGAAAGAAAAAGAAAAACAGAAAGGAAAGAGGAAGGAGAAGAAAGAGAAAGCAAAAGAGAGACACAGAAAGAGAAAGAAAGAATGAAACAAAAGGAAAGCGAAAGAGAAAGAAAGGGAGGGGAGAAACAGAGAAAGAGAAAGAATGAAATGAAAGAGAAAGAAAAAGAAGAGAGAGAAAGAGAAAGAAAAAAAGAAAAAGAGAAAGAAAGAGAAGAAAGAGAAAGAAAAAGAAAAAAGAGAAAGAGAAAGAAAAAGAGAAAGAGAGAAAAAAAAAAGAAAGAAAAAGGCAAAGAGAAGGAAAGAGAACAGACAAGAAAGGAAGGGGAAGAAGGAAGAAGGCCAGGGAGGGCGGGGAGGCCTGCCGCAGGAGCAGGCCCGCAGCCCAGGACGGGGCTCCTCGGCGGGCAGCGTGGCTGCAGAGACAGCGAGCGGCCGTCCCGAGACGGCCTGGCGGCAGGTGCCGACCGGGTCTGACCGAGTGAGCACGCTCCTGCCGTCCATTCAGGGCACAGACATTTTACAGGACTTGACGTGTGGTGTGAGGGTGGTGAAGGCTGTGAAGATGTTATTTAAACGGTCTCATTAGTTTTGTTTATCAAAGTAAAAGTTGCTTTGTCCATAAATACTCTGATAAATGAAACCACTTTGGAATTTCTGAGTGCTGTTATACGAGTAAAAATACCCTGTGGTGTATATTCCAAACTAACTCCCCCCCAACACAAAAGGAATCCTTTGCCAAGCGTGATTTTCAGAGTCCACATCCCTCCTCCCTGTGAAAAGGCCATTAAAAACAAAGCAAAACAGAAAGCCCTTGGCACTGCCTAGGTGCTTAAGAGTCATAATCCTGAAAATTCCGGGTAGATAAACAGAGCAGATACAGCCTGGGATGTCAGGGTAAATCCTTTCATATTACAAAGAACAAGAGCAATTTAAAAACTCATATTAAGTTAACGTTAATTTAAACACAACAACAACAATAAAAACCCCTCTTTTTATTGCTCCCCCCCAAATCTGTACAAATGCAATCTAGTGAAAAAAATAATAGAGAAGCAGGAAAAGATAGGAAAATAAAAATGTCCATAACCACCATTCCTGCCCACATTCCATTCAAAAAACCACGATCAGAGACTGCAGACACCCTTCCTGTATTTTTTTCCTGGGTCTGAATGGAAATAAAGACCGCGCATGAACGCATTCTCATGAAACAGGATTCTGAGGTTTTCGGACCAGCACCGGAAGGGTAGATGGAGGATGTGTAAGCTCTAGTGTTCAGAGAAGTGGGGACACGGGAGACTTAATCGTTTCAATAAAAAGGCAAAAAATTAAAGTCTTACTGTCTTTCACTAACCAGCTCGTCTGGGACGTCTCTCCGCCTCGAGAGACTGTGGATTTCCTTTATTCTTACCAACAGCTGCCCTGTGCGCACTTGTGGACCAAGCTCTGGCTGGTTCACACCTGTTTCCCCCGACTCTCGCTACTATAATACGCGCTAGCCGCTCGGTGGTGTCCGACTCTTCGCAACCCCACCGACTGTAGCCCACCAGGCTCCTCAGTCCACGGGACTCTCCAGGCAAAAACACTGGAGTGGGTTGTCATTCCTCTCCGGGGGTCTTCCTGACCCAGGAACAGAACTCGGGAATCCTGTATGGCAGGCAGAGTCTTCACCGTCTAAGCCATCACCTTGCCTTTAGCTATTGTATCTGTGTACGTAAGTCGTTGGGAATTTAGCTGAGTATTTTGGGGTGCATATTCCCAGGAGTCTGTGTGTCTTTTCCAAGCCCCCTTGGAGGATGGGAGGGGCGGGTAGGCCCTGTGGGGCTTCGTAGGCAGCACAGCGCTCAGTCAGGGGGGCAGCCTGAGGAGCCGTGTGCCCCGGGGGCCCACAGCCTGGAGGAGGCTCAGTGCCACAGAGGAGAGGGAGAATCAACCCTGGCTTCCCTGGTGGCGCAGAGGTGAAAACCCACCTGCCAATGCCGGAGATGCAGGTTCGATCCTTGGGTCGGGAAAGTCCCCTGGAGGAGGAAATGGCAACCCACTCCAGCGTTCTTGCCTGGAGAATCCCACGGGCAGAGGAGCCTGGTGGGCTGCAGTCCCTGGGGTCACAGAGAGTGGGCCGTGACTGTGACTGAACACGCACTCGTGCACGCGTCACTCAGCAAGAAGCCTCTGCAAACTCCGAGAGCCAGACGCTCCGTCTTTCCTCCTGGCGTTAGCCATCCCTCAAAGCCTGCTTCCCGGCCGTCTGAATTAAAAACTGGCGGACAGGATTCCGCTGGTGGCAAGTCGGCTCTGCCGCCCTGGATCCGGACGGCCCCCTGAGAACGCGGATCAGGGCTCTGCTCTCTGCGCATCAGCTGAGTTTACGTCGTGGGTTGACTGAACTCCTCCTAGAGGTGGACTCTGCGGCCAGCTCACGTTGGTATTTCCTCATATTTTTTTATTTTAAAGATTTTTTTGACGGGGATCATTTTTAAGTCTTTATTGAATTTGTTACAAGATTGCTTCTGTTTTTTCTATGTTTTGGGCTTTTTGGCCCCGAGGCATATGAGATCTTAACGCCGTAGCCAGGGGTTGAACCCATACCCACTGTGTTGGAAGGTGAGGTCTTAATTGCTGGACGGCTAAGGAAGTCCCTTGTGTGGTTGTTTCTCTTTGCCGTGATCTTCCTTGGCTTTCTTTAGATTTAATTTTTTGCCTTTTTATTGAAATGATTAAGTCTCCCGTGTCCCCCCTTCTCCTCTGAACCCTAGAGCTTACACATTCTCCATCTACCCTTCCGGTGCTGGTCCGAACACCTCAGCGGGCCACTCCACTTAACAAGACCTGGGGTAACTGGTGCCCGTGTCCTGGTCTGAAGAGCTCAAGGACGCGGGGACCTCTGGGCTCCACCTCCCTGGCCTGGCCTCCCTGATGTTGGTCTAGTTTTCCGTTTATTGTTATTACCCGCCTAGTAGTCATTAATATCCTTGTTCCTGTTATTTGATGATGGATTTTTACTGTGTTTATTTAAATTTTCCATTATTTTGTATACACTTCATGGCTCCCCTTTCCTACCAAATCTCATTTTTCCTCCAGTCTAATTCTCTTCTTACTGAAGTCCTTTCGCAGTTATTTAATGGGGGCCTGCAGGTGGATTTCTTTTGGTCTTTGTCTGAAAACGTCTTCTCTCCCTCTGCTGAATAACAGTTTAATTCAGTGTAGTTTCATAAGAAATCTGGTGTCAGCCTAATTGCAGTTAAATTACTGTTTTTTTGGTGGTAGTATTAATATGTCTTTTTTCTCTGGTTGTTTTAAAGCTTTTCTCTTTGATGTTATTCAGTTTTGCCTTTATATATTGTGAAAAAATAAATGTACAGGAACTGGGGAGCTGGAGAAGACTCTTGAGAGTCCTTTGGACTGTGAGGAGATCAAACAAGTCCATCCTAAAGGAGATCAACCCTGACTATTCATTGGAAGGACTGATGCTGAAGCTGAAGCTCCAATACTTTGGCCACCTCATGCAAAGAGCTGACTCATTTGAAAAGACCCTGATGCTGGGAAAGATTGAAAGTGGGAAGAGAAGGGGACGACAGAGGATGAGATGGTTGGACGGCATCACCGACTCAATGGACGTGAGTTTGAGTGAGCTCTAGGAGATACTGAGGGACGGGGAAGCCTGGCTTGCTACAGTCCGTGGGGTTGCAAAGAATCAGACACGACTGAGTGACTGAACAGTGACAACTAAGTAGGCACACCTTGAAGATGCTGGGGGGTCCTGCTCCAGACCACCAGGCTAAAGTGGGCACTGGGAACAGTGCGCCACACTAGTGTTCTGGTGCCTCAGGGCCTATGGCAGTTATACTTACACAACCTCATAGCAGCCTCTGCTGGTTCTCCTGGAATGGAACTCTTCCAGGTTCTCCATCTTGCAGACAATCCTGGTGGGCCTGGAGCCTCTTGTCAGCCCAGCTCACCTTCTTGGCTCCGGTTCTGCAGACCCTGCTGGTCCTGAAGGCTCAAGAAGGACCAAGGGGAAGGAAAGAAGAGGACCAATACACACCTTTCAAGAAAACAAGAAGGGAAGGAAGGGGAAGCAAGGCCAGAGAGAAAAGTGTGCGTTCTTTGTTCTCGCCTGGGGTTCGCTGGATCATGCTCTGCAGTTAAGCAAACGTGTAAGGAAGGCTTCCCAGGGACCTTCTTTCCCGAGGCCGTGCGTGAGATGGAGCTGCTCTGTCGTCATACGTGCAGACAACACCAGGGCGTCCTTGTCTGTGTGCACGGGTCCCTCTGTCTGCACACGACTGTCGTTACTGAGGATAAGTCTGAGGCTGCTGACGGTTGTCTGGGTAGGGACTCTGCCTCTGATGCTCAGCTGTCTGGTTTAAGACCGTCTTCCCCGCCCTCGCGTCTCCTCTCACCTGCCTCGTGAACATCCAGTGTGTTCTCCACCCGCCTCTCTCTTCCCTCTTCCCCGCCCTCTCTTGTTCTGATGAGGACACTTCTCCCTTCCTTGCTGGATTTTCCCCTTGATCTTTCATCTCTGAATGGGGAAGTTCTATTCTAGCCTGTTCTCCTCCCAGGAATGTTGTTGCTGATTCTCCATCATTAACTTCTGTCTACCTGGACCAAATTTGAATTATTCCTATAATCATGGCCCAAGGACTGCGTATTAAGAATTCGTAAGCCGTGTCTGAAGTCAGCTCTTCTGGGAGATTTGCTGTGGGGAGCTGAGTTCTGGTGATCAAGGGGCTTCTGGGTTCTCTGTCACAGGGGTGTGCTTGGGAGGGTGTATATTCGGGGGTGTAACTGAGAGCTCTCTGTGGGGTGGAATGCTCCTTGCTGGGAAGGTCTGGGTTCTCTGAGGCCCCACGGCTCACAGCTCCTGGGTGCGGTTGTCATATCTGGCGTTTCTGCTGAGTTCGCCGTGAGCTCCTGCGAGCGGACCAGCAGATCACTGCTTCAGCGGCTCTCGAGGCTCTGGGCAGTAGTATCGCTGCTTGGTGACCTGATGTTGGGAGGCAGATCACTCCAGTGCAGCTGGGAGACACAAAAGCAAACTCAGCCAGGGGTGAGTCAGCAAACGGACCCGGATCAAGTCCCCATCTTGCGTCAAGTTCTCGTATCTGAACAGTTCAGCTTCAGGTCCTTTATGAGGATAAGAATGATAAGAATGTGAATTAAGCTTATCAAGATGATTTCAGATTAGTGGCACGGTGCATGCGCAGTCATGTCCGACTTTTTGCAACTCTGTGGACTGTAACCCACCGGGCTCCTCTGTCCATGGAATTCTCCAGACAAGAATACTGGAGTGGATCGGCTTTCCTCCTCGAGGGGATCTTCCCGCCCCAGGGATTGAACCCACGACTCTTGCGTCTCCCGCGCTGGCAGGCGGGTTCTTCACCACCGCGCCGCCGGGAAGTGTACAGTGTGGCACTGTATGCTTGACCGATGGCTTTGGTCATGTTGGCGGTAAACTTGATGTAAGAAAATGAAGATGCTCTGATCTGACGGTTTATTTGGACAAGAACCCGGCTTGGTGCACACGGCTGTTTCCACAGCACCTCGTGACGCTGCAAACCCGAGGAAGTCTGTCTCAGGTCTTCAGGTCTGTTCCTGGTGCAGAGCATCTGCTCCGCTGCAGACGGAGGTCCCGGAGCGTGAGCCGGAAGGTGGAGATGGCATCGAGACAGTGGGAAGTGAGTCTGGCCCCCGAGGAGACAGGCCGGTTAACAGGAGAATGGAGAGGTGAGGGGCGACAAGGAGAGCTCAGAGGGATCTTGGCACGCTTTCTCTCCACCCAGAGGCAGGTTCAGAGTCCATTCAAACTGAACAAAAGTATCACCTTCAAAATCACAGGGAGTGATTTTGTACTTAAAGCTTCGTGTTCGCTGTTGACCCAGGAAATCGGGTGGGTGGTTAGCGGTTACTGAAGGTCAGCTCTGCAAATGGGTCTCCATCTGGGGCCTGGAGCTCCCAGTGCCCAGCACTGACCTTTCCTGATTTCTGACCCCTGTGGTCAGCAGCCAGTGCGCAGCCTGGGGGCTCGCAGGGGAGGGCTCTGCCTCCCCGCTGGGGTCTTGAGGGTCCCTGACGGGCCCCGTGGCCAGGGGAGCCCGGACTTTTATCTGCTTACTGCTGTGCATCTCAGAAGGCAGCGTCCTGTCCTCCCGAGTCAAACTCCCAGCGGCGGCGGGCTTCACAGACCCCATACTGAAGAGTGGTGCAACCTCCCTGAGCCCCTGATGCCCCTCAGTCCCTGTTGATTCCACTCACCGAGGCAGAAGCCTGCTTCCCCTGTAATCATGAAACCCAAGCTCACGCCACTGGAAAGGAGGCGACTTCAGTGAGAGTCCAGCAACCCAGAGCCACAGGCCAGCAATGAGGCAGGCACCCACCGCTCGGCTCGGAACGAAGGCTCTCTCTGACCTCTGCCTTCGTTCTGGGGGGACGCGTGGCTGCTCCTCCAGAGCTCCCGTGTGTGCACTCACACTCACATACGCACACATCCCCACAGCTACACACAGCCAAGTACACACGCATGCTTGAATACACACACTCACATACCCACACATACACACATATACATACACACCCACCCACATTCCTACTTGCACACTTGAGTATACACACTCACATTTCACATGTGTTCACAAATATACACATGCACATACATGCTCTCACACATATACCCACACACATACACACAAGCACACACTCACATGCACACATGCTTGAATACACACATGCACACACGTACGCAGATGAGTACATACACGCATACACATGCACACACATGTACACGCACACTTGAGCACACACATGTACACACACATACACACTTGAGTGTGCACACATGCACACATATGTACACACACTTGAGCACACACTTGAGTGTTGCACACATACACACATGCGCACACACATGAGTACACACATGCACACACTCATGCACAACTACATTTGTCATTTCCTGGACCAACAAATGCAATGTTTCCTGCTCTTGGCCATGAATGGCATGAAGCTGAATGCAGGGGGTCATCCTTTTTTGCATCACTGCCCAGGCCACGTGGTACAGGGAGGCAGGGACAGGCTTGACCAGGCCCCTGTGTTCTCTGGTCCCTGGCTGGGGGCAGAGGCTGGTAGGGGCCCACCTCCCTCTGCCTTCTCCCTTCCTGCTCAAATTTGGAACGACCCAGCGGCAGGGGTCGGGAGGTGAGGCTGGTCAATCACACATGTTTACATATTAACCAGCCCTGGCCCACTGCCTGTAGGACATGGCTGCTGCCATCAGAAGGCAGAGGCTTCCCGGGAGAAGAGATCTGAGGAATGTGTGGTGACTCTGAGGGCTGCCCCTCCCCACCCCCCAGTCGGGAGGAGGCTCCACCTCTGACATGGTAGCACTTCAAATGAAGGGAACGGGGTCCCCTTGCTTCTGGGAGTCCTGGCCAGCCACTCCTTCCCTCCCCTGCTCCCCATGGGGAAGTGAGGAGGGAGCCGGGCCAGGGAGGCGAGGCCTGTGGGACTAGGCTGCAGTCCTCAGGAGCCCCGGAGCCGGGCGGACGTGTGCAGGCACAGCCTGGGGCCAGGGAAGACAGCAGGGAGCAGTCTCCTTGGGAAGCTGACCTCCAGTTCAGGAGGCGAGAGGTAAAGCGTGGACAAGGCAGAGTAGAGATCAGCCTCGCAGAGTCCCTGCCGGAGCGTGGGCCATGTGGGCCGTCTGGGCATGACCAGCGGCCAGTGTGCCCACGTGCTAGTTGCCCAGTTGGTCCGACTCTTTGTGACCTCGCCGACTGTAGCCCGCCAGGCGCCTCTGTCCATGGGACTCTCCAGGCAAGGAGACTGGAGTGGGCCGCCATGCCCTCCTCCAGGGGATCCTCCCAACCCAGGGATCAAACGCGGGTCTTCCGCATCGCAGGCAGACTCCTCATTGTCTGAGCCCCCAGGGGAGCCCCTGGTAAAGGCCGTGGGCTCCGGGCTTGCAAAGTCCACACAGTAGGCCCCCGCCCACCGCAGGCGGCCCTGGGGCCGGGCTTCAGGGCCAGACACGGAAGGCCGAGGAGGCGAGGGGCCTGGACGTGTCCAGACGGATGGGGCCGAGCCGTGGAGCCCGTGTGGTCTGCTTGCGGTGATGGAGGACCCCAGAGCCCTGGACGTCCACTCCGGTCCCTCCTCTCTGAGAGCAGACCCGGTCCGGAGGCTGCACAGGGCCGCTGCCGACCCCACCGAGCCTGGGCCGAGGGCCCGTTTCTTCTTGGCAAGGTTCTCAAGGTTGTCAGGGGACCTGAAAACGGGCCTTTTCTCAGGAAAGAGTGTGCCGGCTGGTGCCGGGGCTCGGGCTGGTGGGACAGATGCCTCGGGCAGCCCAGGAGGCTGGAGCGGCCAGCTCGTCGGGCCCTGCACTGAGGCCTCGGCTCCTGGCCACTCCGCGTCCTGCTTTCCCTCGTGTCGGGCACAGGGTCAGAGTCCCCCTTCTGCCTTCAGGAGGTGTCACCTGGCCTCTGTCGTCAACCACGAATACCGAAACCGTGTTAGAGACTGGGCACCACCTCGGTCCTTCCCACTGAGTCAGGCAGTGCGGGCTGACACCGTCAAAGGGAAATGACAAGCGTGCACTCGGGTGGGTTTCATCTGGGCCAGAAACGTGGGTGGTGTTGCCTCGGGGAGCAGGGGCCGCCACAGGAAGCCCTGTGAGATGGAGACGGAGTGAGAGCTGCGGGCCAGAGGGCCTGGTCACTGCAGGGCTGGATGGTTGCCCGTGTCGGGGGCACGCCCTGCCTGGAGGGCACCGGGAGGCACCGGGCACTGAGGAAACATTCCCGGGAGAGCCGTTTGGGACAGGAAAACCCACACGCCCACCGCAGTGGACCTTGACCTCCTGGCCAAACAAGAAACAAGACTGTCTTGTCCTCAAGCCCCGAGAAGCGGCTGGGAGAACACGACACAGTTGTGAGTCTGGAGGAAGACAAATGCTTGATGGTTTTATTGGAGCGGAAAAGACAGGGCCCAGGGCTTGGCCGTCGCTGATGAAACCATACCCCCAAGTCCATCCCGACCCGGGCAGCTCCCGTGACAAATGCCCTGGGGACACAGATCCTGTCATCAAAATACTTTAGGGTTGATCAGTGGTTTTTAAATCAAACCCACATTCCCCTCTATCTAGAACAGTGAAAATATATCACAACTTTCTTTGTCCCAAACAACCTCTTGGCAGATTTTGCCCGAATTTGCTTTGATGAAAATGGTCATCGTGTGTCTGACATCTGTACATCGCCTGGTCGTCTGGGAACCCAAGAGGCTGGGGAACCAGTGGGTCTAACGCAGGTGCTGACCACACAGCATGCGGGAGGCAGGCATCCTTCCCCTGCAAGCTCTGCTGGCGCTTTCCCCTGGATCTCCCCACTGGACCTTACCACCCACGCTGACTCACTGGGCCTGGATGAGACTAAGGCAGCCATGTGTCCTCGGGGCTCCCAGGAATCAATGTTGACCGGCTTCGCCCTCCCTGGGAAACACGGGGCCCCCAGATCCCAGACTGTCCTCACGGAGCCTCTCATTCCTCCAGCTTTGCCCAGATCACTCAGATGCAGTCCCAACCCACGAATTCTGATTCCTGGAGACTGATTCCTGCCCTGCCTAGCGACCGCCTGTCTCTGTGATGGGCACTGTCTCCGGACAGATGCCTGCAGGGCTCACGCCGAGGCCTCGTGGTCTCCTTGGGCCCCTGGAAACGCGCTCCGGGGTCTGCACGTGCTGAGGCCCAGTGTCGGCCGGGGACGGGGGCTGGGAGCTTGTGCTCTGCTGGCTGGGCGTGAGTGTTCCCCACCTGTGACCCTCAGAGAGAGGGGAGAGGGGCCCCAACCTGCCAGCAACGTCGGCAGTCTCAACCCCCCTCTTGCAGGAGCGCTGGCCACAGCAGAAGCGTCCCTCCTGGACAGACGGACAGTGTTCAGGTCACCAAGAACGACCACGGGGTCACTCAGTCGGCGTCCCTGGAGCTGCTGTAACTGGGGGGCTGCTGAAGGCAAAGCTTTAACGCCTGGTTCCCCACTAAGCAAACCGTGTGAGGAAAATGAGGTGGACGAGCTGGCCCCGAGCTTCCCCCCGAGACGCTGGGGACCCGGCATCCTCCCGAGGGCTTTCCAGTCCCTGCTGACGGAAGGACGGATTCCGGCAGAAGCTGAGGCTGGCTGCGCTGGGCCCTGCGGGGAAGGGCTGAGCGTGTGTGGGGTGCCGTGGCAGTTCGTACCTGAACACCCCCTTCCCATGTTCAGACCCCAGACCACGAGACCCTCAGACCTCTTGAACAGTTTGTTCCCATGATTCTTAAAGTGGAGATAATGAAAGACCGGTGTGGAGGGTTAGTTTCTAGGAAAATCGTGTAGTAACGACCTACACTTTTCCAATAGCTGATGTTAATACAAACCCATTTACATGGACTGGCCATCAGCTAGGTTCAGGCCCCTTGACTGGCATTATTGCAGGTGTGATGGCATCGCTGTTCTTGAGTACCTCACTGCTTCCTCTCAAAACACAGTTGCTTTATCCAACGTAACACACAGCGTAGGCAGGACCAGCCACCGCAGAACATGAGCTCATCTTCATCTCCCAAATGATGATACAGACAAGCCTGGGCCATGGGACTTTTGCAGGAAACCCAAGGGGCACCCGTTCTAGAGGGAAATTCCTCAAGTCGTGTGACCCAGATGAATCCCCAGCCTCCTCTTTGGTTCTGAATCCCAGGGAGCTGGGGAGGGGTATTTCAGCAGAGGCCTCTGCCTCCCAGTTGGTGAGGATTCCAGGCCACTTTGGGATTCGCCACTGTCTGGGCCAACCTCCCTCCACAGGGAAGCTGATACCTGCTCACCCCCTGGAGCCCTCAAGCCAGGCAGCTGTGGCTTCGTCCATGTGGGAGCCCAGGAGGGCTGTACAAGCCAGGCTGACTCTGGGGCACCTTGATCCACAGGCTAAGCAGCGTCTTAATCAGTGTGAGAGAAAGTGGTGCCGGCCTGAACCGCTGTTTGGAGTCGTCTTGCAGGGAGCCCACGTCCTGGGGTGGGCTGAGCGGGGGTGAGCCGGGGAGGGGCGCCTGGCGGGAAGAGAGCTGTGGGTGGGGCTGGGGGGTCACAGGTGGGAAGCAGCGGGGGCGGGCCCCCGTGGGTCGATTCCTGAACCTGTCCACCCCTGAGACTCCGTGTTCTCTTGGGCTGATGGGACTAAAAGCGCGGCTGCTGAGCAGGTGGGAGCGAGTGTGCATGTCCAGGCCCCGGCATGGGCTTGGCGTGTGGCATCTGTCGTCTCGGCACTGAGGGCCCTCCCGGGAGGAGAGGCAGGAGCGCCGTGCGGGCCGGCTGGGAGCTGCAGAGCGTGGCTTCCTCCTGCCAAGGCTCCCCGCCCACCCTGAGGCCGCAGCGCAGGCGGGGCTGAGGGCCTGTGCTGGTGGCCTGCGCTGCGGCCGCTGGGACTGGGCCTGCTGTGGGGCCTGCCGCGGGGGCTTTCCCCGGTGGCCCGGCTGGCAGAGAAGCCGCCTGTAGTGCGGGAGACCCAGGTTCGGCCCCTGGGCTGGAAGATTCCCCTGGAGAAGGGCATGGCAACCCACTCCAGGATTCTTCCTCGGAGAAGTCCAGGACAGAGGAGCCTGGCGGGGCTGCAGTCCATGGGGTTGCAAAGAGCTGGGCGCGACTCAATGACCAACACTTTCACTTTCCTGCTGTGTGTGTCTGCTGTAGTATTTGCACAGCTTAAGTTCTTAGAAAAATTCTTAGTTTATTAAGCCTCATTCCTATCAAGGTAGTAGTTCAGCTCAGTCACTCAGTCATGTTTGACTCTGTGACCCCGTGGACCGAGCACGCCAGGCCTCCCTGTCCATCACCAACTCCCGGAGCTTGCTCACACTCATGTCCATCAAGTCAGTGATGCCATCCAACCATCTCATCCTCTGTCGTCTCCTTCTCCTCCTGCCTTCAGTCTTTCCAGCATCAGGGTCTTTTCAAATGAGTCAGCTCTTCGCATCGGGTGGCCAAAGTATTGAAGTTTCAGCTTCAACATCAGTCCTTCCAATGAATATTCAAGGTGACAAATGGCATCTAAATGCAACGTGATAGCACCCACTTCCATTAGAGGAGGGTGTGTGACTTCAGCCAGGTGGACGTCACCACGGCAGCCCTGCGGCCCGTCTTAGAGCCCCGGTCACGGCGTCTTGCACCCAGGATGTTTATTTACATGTCAAAAGTTGGGGCTGAAGTGAAACAGGCTGGTGCAGAGTCAGCAGGGAAGCCCAGCAAACACGCCTGGCTGTGTGTGTCTGTGGCAGGCAGGCAGGCAGGCGCCCGGCCGCCCCCAGCTGCGGTCATGGTAGGGGGCAGTCAGCAGGCCTCCGGCTGCAGGAGCACCAGGCTTGTCGGCGTCCATCTCTGGCAGAGCTGCAGTCTCTGCGTCTGCAGCCCCTGATCAGCTGTAGCTCTGTTTCCCTTGGTGAGTGGGTGGCTCTATGTTGCCCTGAAGGAGGAGGGTCCATGTGTGAGTGAGCTGCCCGTGTGGAGGGAAACACAAGTCAGTGATGAGACTAAACATCGGCACCTGCCGTCTGCTCTATGGGGCTGAAACCACAGCAGCTGCGGCCGCTGGCCTCCAAGAGCCCTGAAGGAGCTCAGGGAGGCGACCAGGGTGACCGGAGTGCGGGGTGGGTGGGCAACCGTCAGAACAAGCCTTCAGGGAGGTGTTTTCAGGAGCGGCTCTTGTGAGTCCAGTTTCTTGCATCTCTTTATATCTTGAAAAGCACTAAAATCAGCAGTCATGTCCACTCCTTGTGACCAGCAGAAGCCGTCTGCAAAAACATGTGCTTGATTGAACGGACTTCCCTTCAGCAAAGTCACGTGTGTCCTGACCTCGCCTCCGCCTCTCTGGAGCAGCTCCCCAGAGCCGTCTGTGATGCCATTTCCCGGGCTGTAGTCCTCATTTTGCCCCCAATAAAAGTCGCCCCGCAGCTCTCGCGTGGTGCGTGCGTCTCAGCTGCTGAGGGGCCCTTGGCTGGTCCCGGCCCGGGAGAGCCTGGCATCTGCTGCAGGGTAACCTGAATGCGGCTGCCTGGCCTGGCCTGGACTTGGGGAGTCCGGGCTGGTTGGCCGAGGGCCTCGCTGCTACATGTCGGGGAGGGTCCTTTCTGGAGGTGTTGGTGGGAGCAGTCAGAAGCCACATTCAAGGTAACGCTCACAGGTGTGAGCTCCCGTGTGGGCAGACAGAGGATTCGAGAGAGTGGTCCATAGACAGCACCTCGCTCACACAAGCCCTCCCCCGGGCACACGGGTCCTCACCGGGCAGCGGCCCCAGGGCTAGAGCCCAGGCTCTGAGCTCCATCCCAGCCCCCAGCTGCTCCCTCTGCCCGTTCCTAGCGAGATGACATGGTGAAAATGAGGGCGCTCTGGGAACACACCTGCTCCCAGGTCATCAGGGTCTCCTGGTGGGGGGCCTGAGCATCCGTATGCATTATTGATGATCTTCAATGTCATCAACATGGTTCCAGCATGTAGCCCAGTTTGGGAGCCTTTGCTCTGGAAAGATGTCATTGGATAGAACCCCCCAGAGTCCTGTTCATAAATAGCTCACTGCGTTTCTCATCTGTGGGGCGCCATGAGGTGGAAAACACAGCCCTGACCTAACACTCATTTTCAGGGAAAAACCATGGCTCGTGTTGCATGTGAGCTACACCCGGACCCTAGCAAAATTGCAATAAGGAAATTACAGCTAAGAGTCAAGGAAATATGCTATTTGAATAAGAATTCAAAGAATTCTCATTTGAATAAGAATAGCTTATTGAATAAGCTTAATAAGAATTAAGCTTTTCAAATTTAGGCTTATCTTCAAGGTGAATTAATGCTTTACTGACAAAGCAAGGTTCCCCACAATCTGAAAGCCAGGGACCATGAGCTCAGCCAACTAGAGGAAGCGAAATGGGAAACCAGCAGAGACGTTTGGGAGGTAATGCACAGAGAGTACAATGCAAGATCTCGGCAAGATCTCAGAGTCTCAGAGACTGGGATTCTGACAATTTTGTGCTGAAATATAAAAGCTAATGTTGTGTCAACCAGCGACTTACACAAGCATTAAACATGTGTGTGTATGTGTGTCACACATGCAAACACACACAGCACAGGATGCACCAAGCTCTCCTGAAGAAGAGACAGGCTTGGAGAGGCTGCGTCATAAGCCGAAGACCACACAGTGGGTTTGGATGCAGACAGCCTCAGTCCACAGCCTGCCCTGGAGTCCTGAGCAAACACTGCCTGTACTAATGCCAACCTGTGATTTCTTTACGGTGACCTTTCTTTAAGGTCAAACCTACAGTGAGCAGACACTGTCTGGGGTCTCCGCCATTTCTTTCCTGAGTCCTGAGCCTCAGAGGCTGTGGACCCTGCTAAGCAAGGCTCCTTGGAAGACATCCAGAAGCAAATGCTCACAGTATGTGACCCATGCTTCACTGCCTCCCGGAAGTCAGCCCTGGACCAAGTTCATAACCCCCTCTTACTGGAATATCACTGCTCCCAGGCCATCCTCAGGGCCTGGCCAGGCTGATAAACGTTCTGACACCACTTCTTAGAAGAAAGGGAAAGGGCATTTATTTTGATGTTTATTTTGGAGAAGAACCAAAAGGATATTTAAGAAATCTCAGAACTGTTTGCAAAAAAATTTCCAAGTTATCACATGAAAGAAGTGGCAGACACAGTCTGTGGGGGGGCCCGAGGGCAGAGCCAGCAAGCGTCAGAAAGGAGACCCTGCGGGGAAATTCCACCTGCGTGAAAGGATGGCTTGTCCCCAGCTACAGCTGCCTCCAGGTGAGTAACTCTCTCTAATTGTGAGTGACGGGAATCTCTGCTAAACACGAAACCACCTAAATCTGAATAAAAAGGAGCAGAGGGGAGGGGAGCCTCGGACGGTTTCACAGGGGCTTCTGGTGAAGGGAGCCGGGCTAAGCCTTCTTCTGTGATGGCCTGGTCTCTGGGGGCTTGCTTAGATCATTAGTTAGTTCAGTCGCTCAGTCGTGTCCGATTCTTTGCGACCCCGTGAATCGCAGCACGCCAGGCCTCCCTGTCCATCACCAACTCCCAGAGTTCACTCAGACTCACGTCCATCGAGTCAGTGATGCCATCCAGCCATCTCATCCTCGGTCGTCCCCTTCTCCTCCTGCCCCCAATCCCTCCCAGCATCAGAGTCTTTTCCAATGAGTCAACTCTTCACATGAGGTGGCCAAAGTACTGGAGTTTCAGCTTTAGCATCATTCCTTCCAAAGAAATCCCAGGGCTGATCTCCTTCAGAATGGACTGGCTGGATCTCCTTGCCGTCCAAGGGACTCTCAAGGGACTCTCTTTAGCTCATAACTGTGGGCAAAACCAGGAAGGGACCATGGCTACTTCCTGCTTCCCTGTACACAAGAGCTCAGCAGTTAGCCTTAAATGAGCAAACGAATGGAAGGCTCCCGTCACCTAGACAGACAGGTAGGGTCAGAGCCTAGAAATGCAACCTGGGTTCAGTTCTGCATCTCGCCATGCCTTGCTCCTTACTGTATAAGGGATGATACTAATAATAGTACACATCTCACTGGGATCAAATGAGATAGTCCAGGTGAAGTCCTTAGGACAGAACTGGGAGCAAAACTTGACTCTCCCTGAGCATCCGATACTACTTTTGTTTAGTATGGTAAATTCCTCTGTCCGTCTCTCAGCCTTTAGACCTTTGGAGGGCGCAGGGCCCCACCTCACCTCCGGTTTCCATGGGCCTGATACACATACAGTGCGTAATAAGGGTTTGTCGAGTACGTACATGAATAAGGGAAGGATGGATGGAAGGAAGGAAAAGAGGGCAGCTCACTGTTTTCCAGGATCTTTTCTGTCTCAGTGGGAATCTCAGTATATCAGATTCTTTGACTATTTTCTCCCTGAAAATCTGAGCCAGTGCCGATCCACCTAGTTTTGTTGTTCATTCTATTCTCCTCGCCTGTGTTGTAGCCTGACAAGTTATAGAAGAACTCCCCTATAAGGTGACTCCCCCCTGGGGGCTAGGTATGCACCGAAACACCAGGGACCCCCAGGGAACCGCACAAGCAGACCCCAGATGGAGTGTCACGGTTTCCAAAGAAGGGTTCTCACCGTCGGACTCGATTTCAGTTAGCTTCTCTGTTGCGCTGACCGCTGACCGCTGAGGCAGGGTAGAGTCAGGGAAACGCTCAGAGCTGGCTGCCTCCTGCTGAACGGGCTTTTGTTTAGATACCGAGGACTTTGAGCCTCTTAGGAGGGAGAGTCTGGTAAGGCTTGCTTTTCTTCTGTTGTTTGAAGTAGACATGCAGAGTGGGAGTCTTATTCATGCAAGATGACGACATGGCAAAGAAGGAAGCACGGGATGCGGTCGTATAGTCCCTTCTCAAGTAATGATATGATGATGGGGGTGATGCTGACGGTGACGATGCTGACGGGGCTGGTGCCGGTGACTGTGAGAGTAAGGAGACTGCCCTGCAATAAACTTGGACAGGCCCGTGCGTATATTTCCACACTAACTAGAGAACAAGATGAGCTGTGTGTTAGACTGCACAGTTGAATTACGGTGGAAAGCTTAATAGCAATCTGGTCATCTTGCGTGCATATATGAGGTTATTTTGACATGACCTGGGACTGCTGAGCAAACTCACAATTGCCTTGAGCCTCAACATCTGGGCTTTTTAAAGGTCCCTTTAAACAGCAACTTGAATTTTGTCATTTATTTGATTACAAAGAACAGCACTTAACTTGAGCTGATAAAACTGGTGTCCTACATTCTAATCAGCCTATGCATAGAGAAACTGCCAGTCTGTGACTCCACATGGCCCTGGGCCTTCACTGTTGACGGTGGATGTTCCGCATGTAGATGTCACCAGGACCCAGGTCACGGGCCTGCTTGTCATATGCAGTTTCCGCGGAGGATGTCTGTGCATTCTTGGGCTCCTTAGATGTTTAATAGGAGCTCCACTTAGTGCTCTCATTGTATTAAACTTCAGTCGTTTCAAACCTTCTTTGGAAGCTTAGAAGATTTGTGTGCTTATAGAAAACGCCCTGATGAGAGGGAAGTCTTTAAGATTCCACTAGTCTGGGCTATTCTGCTAGGCAGAGCTCCCCGGCCTGAAGTCACGAGCAGGAGTGCCTCCGGGACCGGGGAAGGAGTCTTCCACCGCGATCCTCTCTTGGGACAAAGCTGTCCCTGCTCCCTGGGGTGAGACCCTGGCCTCCTCCCAGGCAGTGCTCAGGCTGAACTCGTGCCACGAAGAGGAGGAGGCAGGAGGATGCTGAGGGTCTGGGGGGCCTGGCACTGAGCCCCACAGACCCCCCGTTTCTTGTGGAATGCCCCTCGGTCCTGCGGGGTCTCTGCACCTCCTTTTGGCTGAGAATGGTTCACCCAGATTCCTCCTGGAGATCCTCAAGCCTCGGTCACGGTTCCTGCTGCAGGGAGTCCAGGGGATGAGGAAGGTCATGGCTCCAGACCAGCTGTTCTGACGGGAGCAGCCTGTCTGCATCAGGACGCTGAGCTAGGAGGTGTCCTCAAGGATGGGGGTCCCGGAGCAGCGGAGGCAAGCCTTCGGAGGAAGCTGGGTTTCAGCGGGGTGATGCCTATGGCCTCGTCCCAGCCGCACCCTGGCATGGTCAAGGGAAAGCTGGCTTCTCCCAGGATTCCCGCCGGCTCCTTGAGGAAGGCTCCTCATTTCTACCTTTAACTGTGCTTCAGAAGAGCCCGTTCATGTCGGGCGTGGTGGGCCCCCTGCTCCTCCGGGCCTGCAGGTTGAGAGATGTGTGGTCACAGCCCGTGGAGCACATCTGTGTGTCCAGCACCCCTGGGGCATTCGGCCAGCCCAGGAACCTGCGGGACCCCCAGGACTTGCGGAGGGGTGAGGTCAGCCTCCTCCACTTTGGGCCCCTGGTCGCTGCAGGCCCTGCGCGTCACTGTCCGTGAACGGGGCCACGTTCCTGGGGGTGGTGTAGGGCCGGGTGGAGAGGAGCGGGCCCCGGGCCCCCATGCAGGCGGCCCTCTCGGGCCAGTCCCTGCTGTGGCGAGTCCCAGGTGGAAGGGACCAGAAGCACCCCGGGCCCCGCGATCCGGGAGTTAGTGGACTCCCCGGCTGCAGAAGGCTCGTGTGCCTCCGGGGTAGTTAGTGCGGCCTGGCCAGGGCTCCTTCCAGGGACGGGGGCCCCATCGGGCCTGAGGCTGGCGAGGTTGCCTGAGCCCGCAATCTCACGACCAGCACCCCTGTGGGTCTCCACCCCTTCTTTCCTATGAACGCAGGAGTCCAAGCCCAGCCCACCCGCCAGGAGCCCCCTGGGTGGGGGGCTGCAGGAGAGTCCAGAAGGCACGTGAGCAGCGGCAGGTCAAGGGCATGGAGCCCAGGGAGGGCGCCCGGGGCTGCGGACGCTCAGCCCTTTCCACGGCAGCCGAGTGCGTCACGCTGAACCTCCAGCGAGGACAGACGGCGGCCCGGCTGGCCCCGCACCCTCACTGGCTGGCCAGACAGGCGTCCCCCACTGTCCCATGGCCCAGAGGGCGGAGGTTCTCACCCCCACTCCACTCACCCCCCAGCCCCTACCCCAGCACCCCCACTCTCCAGCCTTATGCTTACCCCGCCTCCCCTAACACCTCGTCATCCTAACCTTCACCGTTGCCATGCCAACGCATTGCCTCTGAAGCAGGCTTCTGGAAAACATGCCACTCTTGAAAAATGTGCTCAGGAGATCAACTACTTCCTGTCTGACCGAGCTCCTGTCCCTTCCACCTCCGCCAGCCAGGGACACGGAAGGGGAGCCGTGGGACAGCGGGGGACGCCTGTCTGGCCGGCCAGTGTGGGTGCGGGGCCAGCCGGGCCGTCGTCCGTCCGCACTGGAGGTTCAGCGTGACGCACTCAGGCTGAGCGTCTGCAGCCCCGGGCGCCCTCCCTGGGCTCCGTGCCCTTGACCTGCCGCTGCTCACGAGCCCCCTGGACTCTCCTGCAGCCCCCCACCCAGGGGGCTCCCCAAGGCCAGGGCTGTGCAGGCCTCAAATGCTGACACAAAGGCAGCAAGCTGGCCAAGTGCAGAATTCACACACGCAGGTTTTCTCTCCCTTTCCAGCTTTGTGGAGTCAGGCAGGGGATGAGGAGGTGGCAAAGAGGCCGTGTAAGAAGCCGTAAATGGAAACACAATCTTCTGGGGAAAGCTGTGTCTCTGAACAGCAAGAAAAGTCGTGTACACATGGAAATGACACACAAGGCTCATTCACAGGCAGCCACCGTCCCCAGAAGGCTGAGTCACGCCTGCTGGCCCATGAGTGTACACAGCTGGTCCACGAAGCAGTGAAAGAAAATGTCACCGTGCTTGGGAGTGAGTGCAAAAGTGTGCTGGCCTTTGACCAAGTCTGCTGAGGGTGAGATAACCATTTCCCCCTCCACAGAAGACAGACGATTGTTTTCAAAACAAACAAGCAGAAGCCAGTGAAGTCCCCTTCCACCAGAACACCGCCCCTGGACAGGTATCGGCATGCTAATGGGGTCTTCGAGGTTAAACTCAAGCCCCCCGGCCTCCCTGTGAGAGGAAGGAGGCTTGTGAAAGGGGCGGCAAGAACAGTCGGGGGACTGGTGGCCCCTGGGTCTCCCGCGCCTTTGAGCCTGGTCTTCACGGCAACGTCACAGATGCAGTGCGGGAGTCAGGAGCGTGAACACCTGCCCCCAGGTCCCTGCAGACTCTGACTGAGGACGGATAAAGGTGGGAAGTGCTGCTTCACGGAGGGGAGTTCCTGCCAAGGCGTGAGCCGGTCGCCAAGGCTGAGCCCTGATGCCCACGCGGCCTCAGCCTGGACAGCGGGGCCCTGCCATGAGCTGGACTGGGCAGGGTCCCCCTGTGACCTGGTGCTCAGCCTGCGTGACTTGTGGGAGTGTGTCTAGGACAGAGACTGTTCTAGAACGTGAGGTGCTCACGCAGTTTCTGCTTTGTCCTGCGGCGCACGCATGCTCCGTTTGCTCTTACGCTACCCAGCACGCTGGCTGTGGAGTCACGGAGCAGGCACGTCTCCGTCAGGCTCGGTGGTTTGTGCCCTCCAGCTGCAAAGCCCCTGGCCCCATCGGCCCCACCAAAGCCTCACGGGAGGCGTGTGGGGTCTGGTGGAGCTGAGACTGAGCCCTGTGCCCCCCTGGACCGGCCCTCCAGGCTGGGAGGAGGAGAACCGGGCTCTGGGGAGGCGGGGCTGCTGGAGAAGGGATGGACCAGCATGCTCCTTAGATGGCGGGTTCCCGACAAGAGCCTGCTGTCTACATGCTGATGTGTGGTCTCCAAAGCCCTCCTGGGAGTGTTGCCTGGATGGTTCTTGCAGGGCCCCCAGGAGGACCCCACTCGGGAGCAGCAGCAGGGGGCCCCTGAACAGCCGGGGCCGTCCAAGGTGGCTGGGTGTCCACGGCTATGAGGAACCTCGCCCCGTGGGCTCTGAAAGTGGACAAACAGTCCCCGTTCTCAGCCCTTCTGCTCCGTCGTCAGAGCTCTGTGGTCTCACCCTTTGGGGTGTGGTAGACGTTTGGAGTCTCCAGGCAGCCGTTTTTGAAAGGGCTCATTGTTTATCTGGAAACCACCTGGTGATCAGCCAGTAACTGGGACTGCAGGCCACCCGAAGGGCCCCCGGCTGCCCACCCCGCCCCGTCCTACCGGGTCAGCGCTGCATGGACGTCTCCCAGAGCAGGAGATCCTTCACGCCCTGAGACTGAACACGTGTGTGGAATGGGAGTAATCATGTCGTCACGCGGAACCTCAGCTGAACACGTACATGGAGAGAGAGCCGTCACGCGGAATCTCAGATGAACGCGTACGTGGAGCGAGAGCCGTCATGTGGAATCCTGGCCTTCATCTCCGCCGACGTGTGACTATTCCTGACGCACATGCTGGAACCACGGGGCAGAGCAGCCGGGGGCTCAGACCCGGGACCCAGGCGCCTGGCCTGGGGCTGAAGAGCCGAGCCTCCTTGGAGACATACGTCCCGTCTCAGAAAATGGAGAAGCAAGCTGCCGCTTTGAGAGAAGAGGGTGCACTGTGGACTCTGTCTGTGGTTGGGAAGGGCCCCTGGCTGAGCACCTTAGGGGGGTTCTCTAGCTCAGATCTTTGAAAGAAAGACTCATTCTGCAAAAGGCAACGTGTCCTTTGGTTCATCTCCTTTACGCAAGTGTTAGGGGCTAAGGTTTGTGTGCTTTAAAATTCAGTCATGTATCAGAGGCTAACCCACTGGGGCTGGATTTGGAGGTGGGGTTTCCAAGTGGGATTCTGATCCAGGAGACTTAGTGTTCTCACAGGAGGAGACACCAGCGTCTGTCCGTCTGACTGTCTCCATACAAAGAAGTCAAGTGAGAACACAGGGAGAAGACGGCCACCTGCAGGCCAGGAGGGAGCCCTCGGCAGGAAGCAGACCGACCAGCACCTCGGCCCTGGGCGCCTAGCCCCAGCTGCGAGAGCAAGTGGCTGCCGTTGACGCAGCCCGCTCTTTCTGTCACGGCAGCTCGAGCTGACGGAGGTAACGGGCGTGTTTTAAGTATGTCCCAGAAGGAGAGGGCAGCTGCAGCGTGAAATACGGGTTTAGATGAAGCACGTGATTCGGGACCGCACACAAGCTGCTCGTGACCTCAGTGACGACAGCCCTGGATGCTCTGCGTGACCACCCGGCCCTCGGCGCCCCCCCGCCCCGACTCCCAGGGCCTGGGTGCTGAACTGGGGGCTGGCGTGGCGCTATCTGGGAGAAGGAAATGGCAACACACGCCAGTGTTCTTGCCTGGAGAATCCCATGGACAGAGGAGCCTGGTGGGCTGCCATCTGTGGGGTCGCACAGAGTGGAACGTGACTGAAGCGACTTAGCAGCAGCAGCAGCAGTGGATATATCTCCCTCTCGGCATCACGCTGACAAGACCCCCATGAAACGGCTTAGGGGACGTCCTCCGACGTCAGCCGCCGTCTCCTGGGGCCCTGATGTGGCACCAAGTTCATCTTCAACACCCGGGGTCTCCAAAGTTCCCGACATCCAACCAGGACCACGTCAGTCCTGCGACTTCCAGCTTCCCTAACAGCTTCTCACGTGATTTTCTTTCACCTTTAACCTCAAAGGTTGCCATTCATTCCCTCTCGATTTGGAAACGCGGCGTTCATTCTGTGGGTTTCCAGCTCGGGCGGCGGTGTTTCTGTGAACCATGTCCTGCCTCTGCATGTCATCGGGGCGCATGTCATCGGGGCGCATGTCATCGGGGCGCATTCCATCGGGGCGCATTCCATCGGGGCGCAAGTCATCGGGGCGCAAGTCATCGGGGCGCATTTCAGGTGTGGCGCATTGAAGTCTCTGCTCTGGGCGAGGGTGTGCCGTGTCCATCCGCCTCACGCGGGCGCGGTTTCTCGGCCTTCGTGTGTCTGAAGTGGTTTACACGCTGCAGACCCCTCTCTGCTCCCTGAGCATCTGCAGGGTCACCTCTGCAGCCCCCAACGCGCCCAGGGGCCCCGGGTCTACCGGGGAGCGCACGAGAGGGCTTGAGGACAGCTGCCTCTGAGGCCGAGCCTTCGCAGGGGCAACGCCTTCTCCCCCGCGGCTCCAAGTCAGGCTCTCTCCCCAGGTAGAACCGCTGTGCCCGCCTGTGCCTCAACACTGCTGTCTGTGTTGCTGAAGCTCCCGCTCCACCCGCACCCCGGCAAGGACGTCCGGGCGTGTCCTCCCCGGCCTCGCCCATCTGGGCAGGTGGGCCCGAGCTGGCCCGCGCCTGCTGGGGGCTTTGAGAGCTGGACCCGGAGCTGCGAGCTCATGTGATCTCAGCGCCCACTTCCAGGCCGAGCAGGGAGGCTCGTGGCTGGCACACCCCGCCTGCTCGCTGGGTTTTCTCAGCCAGGGTGCTGCCCGGGTCCAAGCCGAAGACTCCAGGTCACTCCCGGGTCAGAGGGCCGGGTGAGAGTCGATGCAGGCCCGGGTCGCGGTCATGGTGGACACCTGTCAGGTGACGGCCTGGGGCTCCTAATGGGGGGAGCGCGAGGGTCCTGGGAGTGCGTGGACAGGCCCTGTCCGTGGTCCCACCTGGACCGGCCCACCGTCACATTCCCGGGGCCTCAGCCCCACGGAGCCAAGAGCAGAGGGAGCTGGGGGAACCGGCCCTTTTATCTGAAACCCGAGCTGGTGTCTGGAGCCCCGCAGGCAGGCTGGCGGTGCGGTAATAAGATGGTTATCGAACCTCAGAGAGGGGAACAGTGGGGTGGGGGCTTGTGAAAATGCCGCCCAACCTGCTCCTGTGGCAGCTCAGCCCCCCTCTGTTCCGGGGGGGGGGACCAGCTATGATTTATGCCAACCCACCACAGTGCCTCCCAAACCACCCATCCCCTTGGGAGGTCACACGCTTTTTCAGATGATTGTCTGCAGCTCAAGAATTTCTGGGACTTCTTTTGGAATTTCCTCCAGGATCTGTGGTATTTTGGGGTAAGACGATGTCTTAGACAGAAAGTGTCTCTCTTCTATTGCCTGCCATCCCACTCCACGGTGTCAAATTTTTAATTCTGAAATTAGATCTTCCCTCTAACAATCAAGCAGACGTTGTTTGTGGAAATTTGGGGATAAATAAAGTGAATGATAATGCTGGATTAGTATCCTTTTTGGTGGGTTACTTAGATGGTTCACACGCCGTCCTGAAGTCAAGTCCGAAGTGGGGCGGGGGGCACTGGATTCCATCTGTGAATGGGATCGGTGTGAATGAAGGGCTTCTGGGGTAACTATTTCAAAAGCCAGGGAATCTGCTTCAAGAAATACAGCCATCACTGCTTTCAAGTCACATCTTATAAATCCACACATCAACAAACTGCAGAAATAACACTCTTCTCTGAAATTTTAATAAAGCATCGCAGTGAGCAGCCAGGGACCCTCTCGACCCCAGGCAGATTTGGAAAAAAAAAGTTATACAAGGATGTTTCTGTCTCTGGAAGATTTCCAAGGCAAGACAATGCCTCCTTCACCCAAGATCCTCGAAACTTGGATGGGGTTTCTCCAGGCTCTGATACCAGGAAACGTATTTTTAGATCAGGAAAGAGTATGTGGGAGGTGGTGGGGCAGGGGCACGAGGTGCTGGCAACTGTTTAACAACTGGATCTCAGAAAAATGAGTGTGTGTGTCTGTGCATATGCGTGTGTGTGTGTGCAAGCCAGTCTTTCTGATGGGAAGGCTGTGAAATACACAACTTAGAAATAATGAGGAGTCCACAGCGGTCCTGTTGTGAGTCAGCTGGTCCCCACGGGACGGTGCAGGTGGCCCTTGCCGGGCCCTGGGCATCTGCAGGCAGCCTCTGGGTGCCGGTCCCCCAGGACCCGACGCACGGAGCTGCTCCTCAGCCCGCTTACTTTCTCCTGACTTGTCATCCTTCCACCTGATATGCGATCTGCCCAGATGGCTTCTCACTCTGCGTTTGTCCAAATTCGGTTGATTAAAATGAAGCTTCTCTCAGCTCCAGCACGCCGGATGGGAACAGTGCTGTCTTTTCTTTCTTCATTTTTTTTAGCTTTTCACACTGCTGCAGGGGTGAGAACAACGTTGAGTGGTGCATTGTTTCCTCGTGGCTGTGATTAACAATTATTTTGAAAAGTTGCCCCAGATTCAGTTGACTCTGTGAGCTGGTGCCGGTGGAGCTGTGGTGTGTCTGGAACGGGAGGGGGTGGGGGGTGTGGGGATGGGGGTGTGGTGGCCAGGCTGGGTCAGTGGGGGTTCTGCAATTCCCTGGGAAGTTTAGGCTTGTCTCAGGAGAAAGAACTCTCAGGATTTTCTAGACTCGTGTGAACTTGCCAGTATCTCAGGGTGTTCGGCTCATCTCTGCCCCCAGTTTAGGAAGAGGAGGGACGAAGGTGAGGTTTGGTGTCCTGGGAATGTCCTGCTGGTTCACAAGTCTGTTGGGGTGGGTTTGGGACAATCAGAAAGAGATTTACCTGATTGTTCCCTTCCTAGTTCAACTCCTGGTTACTAAACACAGTAAGCGAATCTTGAAACTTACAGAGACAATGAATCTATCTGGGGCCCCTGAGAACCAGAGTGAGGTGTTCAGCTCATTTAATAAATATATTATTAGTAGAACCAACCCACCTTCCATTTGCCTTCATCTTTCTATATTAAAGAAAATTCCACAACTCAGAGAGTAAGAAAGGAGTTTACGTATTTTTCTCTGGGCTTCCTTGATGCCCCAGATAATAAAGAACCCACCTGCAATGCATGAGACTGGGTTTGGTCCCTGGGTTGGGAAGATCCCCTGGAGAAGGGAATGGCAACCCACTCCAGTATTCTTGAGAATTCCATGGATGAGGAGCTGGGGAGCTACAGTTCGTGGGGCGTAAGGAGTCAGACATGACTCAGTGATGAACACTTTCACTTTATGGACAGAGGAGCCTGGTGGGCTACAGTCCATGGGGTGCACAGAGCCAGACAGGCCCGAGCGACTAACACTTTCACTTTGCACACAACCCGAATTCCCTGACGCACAGGATGTTCATGACCTCAGAACATGTGCTGAGCCCCGCAGCTATCCAGGGCCTCTGCCTTCAGTTAACTAGAGCTCTACTTTACAGAAAACCTTGATCAACAGGTAGATGGACTCTGAGTGGATGAGCTTTTTTGCTCCTGTAACTCCAGGCACGCTCTGTCCTGGCTGCAGACCATGTGGCCCCATTTGTGCTCCGCTCCAGGCTGGGCCTCTTGGGGGTCCTTCCCAGGACCCTGATGGAGGGAGGAAGGGAGACGCCTTGTCCAGAGGTGGCCATCTGAGTACCAGCGCTGTTTTCTTGAGCGGGGAGGGAGGGAAATTCTGCTTCCTTGAGAACTTTCACGAAGTCCCGGAATTGAGATGAAATCCCCTTAATCGTTGCCTTTGTGCACAGCTTGAGAGCAGGCTCCCCTGGTGGCTCCAAGGTAAAGAATCTGGCAGCAATGCAGGAGGCCTGGTTCGATCCCTGGGTTAGGAAGACCCCCTGGAGAAGACAATGACAACCCGTCCCAGCATTCTTGCCTGGAGAATCCCCCGGACAGAGGAGCCTGGTGGGCTACAGTCCATGGGGTGCAAAGAGTCAGACACACCTGAGCAGCAGCAGCAGCAGCAGCAGCTAACTTGAGAGCTCCCTTGTGCGGAGTGCACACTGGTCTGTGGAGTCCGTTCCACCCGGAGCGTGGCTGGGCCTCTGGAGGGCTGCTTGGAAGGGTCTGGGTGGTATGGACGGGGACAAAGTGGTGTGGAGTGGGCAGGCAGCAGGATGCAGTGAACTTGAGGAGGCCTTGATGAACAAGAGTGGTGTCAGAGAAGATGGAGAGGAGTGGGGGAATTCCAGAGCTCTGTGGGAGAGAAACACGCACTGAAGATGGTTGGACACAAGGCTGCTGTAGAACTGAGTGGATGAGGGTGCTGGGCCCCTCGAGAGCCCTGGAGATGGCCTGCGGGGGCAGGTGGGGTTGGCTCCTTTTATCCTGACTCTGAGCTACGATATCCACATGGAAGCACCGTTAGACACAGGATTGATCCTGAGCTCATCAAAGGCCTCTGGTGGGAGACAAGACCATGAAAGCTGTCTTCCATGGAAGACTGACTGGGGTCGGGGTCAGAGGTGAGATTCTCCAGGAAGCAGGATGAGCAGGAAGAAGCCTTGGGAATGCTGGCGTTTAACAGCCAGGGAGAGGAGACGGGTCAGGAAGGAAGCAGAGAACAAGCGGCCAGGGAAGTCTCTGAAGTCAGAGGAGAGAGGGGGGAGGGAGGCCTGTCCCAGGCACACCCAGAGCACTGCCAGAACATCTTGCAAACGCACGTATGATCAGAGGCAGCTCCTGGCAGCGTCACTGGGCCATCTGCACTCGGGTTGACAGTTTCCCCGAGAGCCAGGCCTGATGACTTTCCCCGACACGTCCTATTGCTTTCCCCGCCTCCCGCAGCACCTTCAGGGCTCCGGTTGTCTGTCTGTCTGCCCGCCCCTCCCTTCTGGCCCATTGCAGGCGGCCCTCTGAAGCCGGGAGGCGCTGCTGGGGTCTCCTCTCCCCCGCGCTTTGTCCTTCCAGCCTGCGTCTCACTGGAGCTCCTGCGCTGCCTTCATCCTGCCCCTTTCCGGGGTCCGCTGGGCCCAGGCGCCTACTGTCTCATCTCAGCCCTGTCCAGCCCTGGGCTGTCCTGGAAGGTGGAGGAGCCCGCTCGGCTCTCACTTCTGCTTTGCTTAAGGTGGTTCCTGTTTCCTGAGCACAGGCGTTTCCTGTTTTCCCAGAGAGGAGATGGCGGTGGGGGGTGAGGGTGCCCCGCCTTGGCCTGGTGCTGGCTGTGCCGGGCCAGGGCGCTCCTGCCACCAGGGGGTCGCCCGGGTTTCCCGGCAGGGGTTGCGGGCTGTCTCCCTGGCGCCCTCCTCGTGGGGAGCTTTCCCTTGCTGGTTCACTCGCGGGTGCGTCCGTGCCTGCGCGGCGTGTGCTGCTTGCCCTGCCTGTCTCGGGCGACGGCAAGCCCAGGTCTCACCCGCTTTCGAGGCCAGGCCTCACCCGTCTCTCATCGCTGACCTTGATGATGCAATTCCACCCGTCAGAACAGCGCGTGGAGCCCCGCGGCCTGACACGCTCGCTTCCCACTGCACCCTCTGTCCCTGCCCTTCTGATGCCATGTGTGTTGGCAACGCATATGACAACGTGCAGCTGAACACACACGTGTGCGCGCGCAGGTGTGCACTCACACGCGCAGGTGCAGCGAGTCCCCCCCCCCCCCCCCTCCGTTCAGGCGGCTTCCTCCCCCGGGAGAGGCTCCCGCTGGTGCCACCGGGGTCTCACTGGGTCCTCACTGCCTGTGCCGACCCCTCCCGAGGCCTCAGTGCCTCCCTGGCTGCCGCGACTTGCAAACACCTTTCCTCTCCCAGAGCAGGGTTGACGACCACCTGTTCTAAAAACTACCTTTGCCTTTGACTAATTTATTTGATTTCAGGTGCTGAAAAATGTGGACTCTTTCACGTCGCCTTTGCAATAGCAAGCTTTAAGAAGCAGGGCTCTCCCGCCTCCCTTCCCTCCCTCCTTTCTCTCCCTCCGCCTGTGGTCGCCCACAACCCCTCTGCTGACACAGACCGGGGAACAGGCGAGATGAATGAAGAGCAGACAGGGTGGGAGAAACATTTCCCGTAGATCTATATAGATGTGCGCTCCACCACCTCATCCTGTCTTTTATGTAACTTTGTACTTAAATTATCTCTGAACATGTGAATTTTTACACCCAGATGCACAGGAACTGTTTAAGTATAGCTAATTATATCCCTTCAGGACATGTTCATTTTTGCACAAACATATTTCTGAGTTTTTATCCTCTTTTGCTTATGTAACAGATAAGAGATTTCAGAAGAACAGGTGAGAACATCTCCCAAAATGTGTGGACTGAGTTCGGCGCATTTGGTCAATTAAGTTATGGGAACTTTACTGCAATTAGTTAACCTGAAATGATATGTAGGACAGTAAAGAGAATAAATACAATTTTAGGAGCAGAAATGGGATGATCTAATAATCTTAGTAATAATATTCATTGCATTCTCCTATGTGCCAGGTATTGTTTGCGTTGGGTACACTCTCACCCTGACCTTTTCAGTGAGAGATGGATGAGGAAACTCAGAAGGTTAAGCAACATGTCCAAGGTCATCAGCCTGTCACAGGCACTGAGACTGGAGCCCGTCTCCAGTCTTTGAGTCTAAACCCCGAGTCTCCATTCAGAAGAGCCTCACTATCCACTTACCAGGAATTTGCTTAACATGGGCATTAAAAATTCAAAATAAATAACGTAAACAGTTTTTGTTTGGGGCATTATATTGAAAAATAAAGCTTAAAGATATGCAAATAAAATTCTTTTTCCACAGGTTTAGCAGAATTTAGGTTTTCATTGCAAGTATTTCTGACTTTTATTAAAAATCGTAATGAATCCAGCGCTGTGGGAGTGTTGCCTGGTATACTTTTCTCAATGGAATTTTATGTGGCAGGATTCCGCCTGTCCTATTTGGAGGCAGAAAGAAGCCAATTTTTGCAAATGTCTGGGTCAGTTTTCCCAAAGGCTGTTCGTGACCTGAAATAGTTCTCTTGTGAATTTGTGGTTTGCCACCATTTAAGTTGTTTTTCTCTTTTTGCCACTGAAGTTGAGCTTCACATGCTTGTGTCTCTGTCTGGGAAGTCAAATAGTTTTTTCACGTTCATACTTTCATTGAATTCACAGGACAATGCATCCTGCAAGCTTGTGCTTTCACTGAATTCACGGGATAAGCATTCTGCAAGGTTCTTAATTTTATTTTGTTATCACCTTCCCTTGTATTCGGGGCTTCCCAGGTGGCACTGGTGGTAAAGAACCTGCCTCCAATGCGGGAGACACAGGAGCCTTGGGTTCCATTCATGGGTTGGGAAGATCCCCTGGAGTAGGAAATGGCAGCTGCTGCTGCTGCTGCTAAGTTGCTTCAGTCGTGTCCGACTCTGTGTGACCCCAGAGACGGCAGCCCACCAGGCTCCCCCATCCCTGGGATTCTCCAGGCAAGAACACTGGAGTGGGCTGCCATTTCCTTCTCCAATGCATGAAAGTGAAACGTGAAAGGGAAGTCGCTCAGTCATGTCTGACTCTTTGCGACCCTAGATTCTTGACTGGGAAACCCCATGGACAGAGGAGCCTGGCGGCTACAGTCCCTGGGGTCACAAGAGTCAGACACAGCTAGGCGCGCACACACATGTTGTGGTAAATGTTCAACCTCAATAGCCAGGGAGGAGCCACAGGGACAGCCCCTGGGGTGAGGGGCTCCCCTTCCCTCGGGCAGGAGATAAGGCCCTCCCTGTAGAACTTGAGCTTGGTCAGGTGACTTGCTGCAGCCAATGGAGTACCTGGGACGTGATGCCATCAGAAGCTTTGCATGTGCTGTTTGCTTGGCTTCTAAGGGATTCCTGCCTACACTAGTAGATACAATGGTCATGTGAGTGAAATCCGCCCATTCCAGTCCATTTTAGTTCGCTGATTCCTAAAATGTCAAGGTTAACTCTTGCCATCTCCTGTTTGACCACTTCCAATTTACTTTGATTCATGGACCTAACATTCCAGGTTCCTATGCAATATTGTTCTTTACAGCCTTGGACTTTACTTCCATCACTAGTCACATCCTCAACTGGGTATTGTTTTGCTTTGGTTCCATCTCTTCAATCTTTCTGGAGTTATTTCTCCACTGATCTCCAGTAGCATATTGGGCGCCTACTGACCTGGGGAGCTCATCTCTCAGTGTCATGTCTTTTTGCCTTTTCATGCTGTTCAGGGGTCGGGGTTCTCAAGGCAAGAATGCTGAAGCGGTTTGCATTCCCGTCTCCAGTGGACCACATTTGGTCAGAATTCTCCACCATGACCCATTCGTGGCCCTACATGGCATGGCTCATAGTTTCACTGAGTTAGACAAGGCTGTGGTCCATGTGATCAGACTGGTTAGTTTTCTGTGATTGTGGTTTTCAGTCTGTCTGTCCTCTGACGGAGAAGGATGAGAGGCTTATGGAAGTTTCCTGATGGGAGGGACTGACTGAGGTGGAAACTAGATCTTGTTCTGATGGGCGGGGCCAAGCTCAGGAAATCTTAGTCCAATTTTCTGTTGATGGTCAGGGCTGTTTCCTCTCTGCTATTTACCTGAGGTCAAACTATGGTGGAGGTGATGAGGATAATGGGGACCTCCTTCAAAAGGCCCCATGATGCACTGCTGCACTCAGCGCCCCCAGCCCTGCAGCAGGCCACCAGCGACCTATCCTCCACCGGAGACTCCTGGACACTCAGGGGAAAGTCTGGGTCGGTCTCTTGTGGGGTCACTGCTCCCTTCTCCTGGTTCCTGGTGTGTACAAGGTTTTGTTTGTGCCCTCCGAGAGGCTGTTTCCCCAATCCTGTGTATGTCCTGGCGGCTCTGTGGGGGGGGTAATGGCAACCTCCTCTGAGAGGGCACGTGCCACACCCAGGCCTGCTGCACCCAGAGCCCCTGGCCCAGCAGCAGCCCACTGCTGACCTGTTCTCTGCAGGAGACACTCAGACTCAGTTCTGTCTCGGTCTCTGTGGGGCCTCTGACTTGGACTTTACTTCCATCACTAGTCACATCCTCAACTGGGTATTGTTTTGCTTTGGTTCCATCTCTTCAATCTTTCTGGAGTTATTTCTCCACTGATCTCCAGTAGCATATTGGGCGCCTACTGACCTGGGGAGCTCATCTCTCAGTGTCATGTCTTTTTGCCTTTTCATGCTGTTCAGGGGTCGGGGTTCTCAAGGCAAGAATGCTGAAGCGGTTTGCATTCCCGTCTCCAGTGGACCACATTTGGTCAGAATTCTCCACCATGACCCATTCGTGGCCCTACATGGCATGGCTCATAGTTTCACTGAGTTAGACAAGGCTGTGGTCCATGTGATCAGACTGGTTAGTTTTCTGTGATTGTGGTTTTCAGTCTGTCTGTCCTCTGACGGAGAAGGATGAGAGGCTTATGGAAGTTTCCTGATGGGAGGGACTGACTGAGGTGGAAACTAGATCTTGTTCTGATGGGCGGGGCCAAGCTCAGGAAATCTTAGTCCAATTTTCTGTTGATGGTCAGGGCTGTTTCCTCTCTGCTATTTACCTGAGGTCAAACTATGGTGGAGGTGATGAGGATAATGGGGACCTCCTTCAAAAGGCCCCATGATGCACTGCTGCACTCAGCGCCCCCAGCCCTGCAGCAGGCCACCAGCGACCTATCCTCCACCGGAGACTCCTGGACACTCAGGGGAAAGTCTGGGTCGGTCTCTTGTGGGGTCACTGCTCCCTTCTCCTGGTTCCTGGTGTGTACAAGGTTTTGTTTGTGCCCTCCGAGAGGCTGTTTCCCCAATCCTGTGTATGTCCTGGCGGCTCTGTGGGGGGGGTAATGGCAACCTCCTCTGAGAGGGCACGTGCCACACCCAGGCCTGCTGCACCCAGAGCCCCTGGCCCAGCAGCAGCCCACTGCTGACCTGTTCTCTGCAGGAGACACTCAGACTCAGTTCTGTCTCGGTCTCTGTGGGGCCTCTGGGTCCTGGTGTGCACAAGGTTTGTTTGAGCCCTCGGAGCGTCTCTGGAGGGTGTGGAGTTTGAGTCTAACAACAACTGTGGAAAATTCTGAAAGAAATGGGAATACCAGACCACCTTACCTGCCTCCTGGGAAATCAGTATGCAGGTCAAGAAGCAATAGTTAGTGGACATGGAACAACAGACTGGTTCCAAATAGGAAAAGGAGTACGTCAAGGCTGTATATTGTCACCCTGCTTATTTAACTTCTATGCAGAGTACATCATGAGAAACGCTGGACTGGATGAAGCACAAGCTGGAATCAAGATTGCTGGGAGAAATATCAATCACCTCAGATATGCGGATGACACCACGCTTATGGCAGAAAGCGAAGAGGAGCTAAAAAGCCTCTTGATGAAAGTGTAAGAGGAGAGTGAAGTTGGCTTAAAGCTCAACATTCAGAAAACGAAGATCATGGCATCTGGTCCCATCACTTCATGGCAAATAGAGGGGAAACAGTGACAGACTTTATGTTTTTGAGCTCCAAAATCACTGTAGATGGTGACCGAACCTAGACAGCATATTAAAAAGCAGAGATATTATTTTGCCAACAAAGGTCCATCTAGTCAAAGCTATGGTTTTTCCAGTAGTCGTGTATGGATATGAGAGTTGGACTATAAAGACAGCTGAGCGCCAAAGAACTGATGCTTTTGAATTGTGGTGTTGAAGAAGACACTTGAGAGTCCCTTGAACAGCAAGGAAATCCAACCAGTCCATCCTAAAGGAACTCAGTCCTGAATATTCATTGGAAGGACTGATGCTGAAGCTGAAACTCTGATCCTTTGGCCACCTGATACAAAGAACTGACTCATTGGAAAAGACCCTGATGCTGGGAAAGATTGAAGGCAGGAGGAGACGGGGACGACAGAGGATGAGATGGTTGGATGGCATCACCAATTCAATGGACATGAGTTTGAGCAAGCTCTGGGAGTTGGTGACAGACGGGGAAGCCTGGTGTGCTGCAGTCCATGGGGTCACAGAGAGTCGGACACGACTGATCAACTGCACTGAACTGAACTGTGTCTGGCTGGGCTCTTGTGCTCCTGCTGTTGACTGTGAAAAGCATGCCAGTGTTGGGAGGATGAGATACTGGGAGTAACTCAAACCCAACCTGTGGTCTGTCCCTAAGACCAGACAGGGCCTCCCAGCCAAGCCAGCTGGACCAGCTGAGCCCCAGGCCCCCAGCATTGCTGGGGCAGGAGCAGGACCCTCTGCTGTGGGCCCCTCAGCTTTGGGGTCACCGTCACACAGCAGGATGCAGCCAGGGTGAGTAACGTATTGGCCAACAGAGATGCCGACAGCCTGGGCGGAGCTGGAGACACTTCCCACGGCGAGGACCGGCTAAGTGTCTACGCCATCACTTCATTGGTGTCTTCATCTTACAACCATTTTTGCTGCCCTTGCAACTTTACAACTGTGGGCACTGGGTTTTCCAGGGTCTTGTGGAAATAGATTTCTGGTGATGTTTCACCTAGGGCAATGGTTTATCTCTCAGGTGGCTTGGAGTCACAGCATGAGCTGGGCTTGTTACCAGGCCCCTCTGTCTGGCATGTCTTTCGCAAGTCGTCTCTTCCAGCTAGGGGAGAGGAGACCAGGCCCTCCTGTTCCTGGTGAAGTGAGGCTTCTCCAGGTCCTGAAGAGGCCCCCCAGCCAGGTGGTGTCCCCGGGGCTGGGAGGCACCGCGGCTTTGAACTCTCAGCGTTTATGACTGCAGGGAAGGAGTGCAGACTCCTAGTCCCTATGTGTTATCCAGACTTGCCCAAACTCTCCAAAGCAGCTGGGTTCCTGCGACCTACCCCTCCGCCCTTCACCTGCTCCCCAAGGAAAGCTGAGCTCTGCCATGGCTGGGAGAGATGGGGCTGGGAAGGCAAGGGGGCTGGGTTCAGATAGGAAACAGCTCGGAGGGCTGGGCTCCCAGGAGAGGCTGACCCACAGCCCCGGGCAGGGAGAGGAGCGCAGAGGCCTGCTCTGCTGTCCCAGAAAGACAAGTGGCCTTCACGGAGGCCGCACAGGCCGCTGCTGGCGGCGCTTCTCTCACACAGTCAGCTGCAAAAGCGAAAATAAGCAAAACGAAAACCTCTCCGTGGCTCCAGTAAGGCAGTGACCCTGAAGCCAGTCATGTGTGCAAATCGACCGGGGTGATGTCATCCGGGTCAGGCGATTCAGCGTTAACCGCCAGACCTGGGTCTATTTAGGTCCAGATAAAAGAGGGATCAATGATTAATCAGCTTTATTCAATTTAGGCAAAACCACATTCTCTGTTCCCTACGTACTGGCCCTGGGGGTCCCTTTCCTACACCCCTCCCCTAGGAGGAAGCCACTGGCCTCACTTTCGGGATGCGCTTTTTAATACTTCTGTTTAACTTTAACATCTGCCCTGCGCCCCCAGTGGGTTCTGCCCCAAGTCTCTGAAAGAGACCCACTGTGTGCCCTTTGGTGACTTTCTTGGTGCTTCTTTGGTTCGGTTTTATGCTTCTGAGTCACGGGGCTGCTCGGGGATGTGAATGACTCATTTTCCTTGGTACATGCATGGATGTGTTTTTTCCCCATTGTGTGTGTGTCTTTTAAGTTCTCTTGCTTAAAGTTTTATTCCCTCTTACTTATTTTATTTTATTTTTTTTATTCCCTCTTATTTCTAGCCACCTGAAAGTGATACCAATTTGGGGGGGTTGTATGAACCTATTCACTTTGGAGCCAACCCCAGGCCATTTGAGTTGAAGGAGGAAAGAGCGAGGAAAGAAAGCACGCAGATTTCGACCACATTTGGAGATGGTGCTGTCGTTTGAAAATATTATTAATGAGATGATAGGGAAAGTGACACACTTCAAAGCAAGTGAAAAAATTAAAAATAATGAGCCCTCTCTATTCAGCACTTTGTGGTGACCTGTACGGGAGGAGAATCTGGGGAGCAATATGTATACACATGAGCCGCTTTGCTGCGTAACTGAGGCTGACACATCACTGTAAATCAAACATACTTCAATTTAAAAAATAAACTAACTGAGGAAAAACCCTCCCAGGAAGCCATTAGGGAGTTGAGGTCTTTTGAGCATTAACAACCTGCTCTCCTTCTTTGACACCTTGGAATAAATGCTGTACTTTCCTTCAACACAAGAAAGCAATAGACAAATGGACTTCCCTGGCAATCCAGCGGTTAAGACTCCATGCTCCCAAGGCAGGTGGCACAGGTTTAACCCTGGCGGGGGAACTGCATCCCACACGCTGCGTGGCACAGCCCCAGAAGGAAACAGGAAGCAAGAGCATAGATGAAAATGAATGCGCTCTCCTCTTTGAGTAAAGTCAATAGAAAGGCAGAAAAACTGAGCTGGACCTAGTCATGACAGATCCACTCCCTAGGGACTTGATTTGGTCTTTCAGTCTTTGACGGAAAAGCAGAGCAACCTAGATCAGGGCCGTGTGCGTGTGGTCAGGTGCTGTTAGCAGCCAGGACCCCTCCCTGCCCGGAGCGACACCTCCACCAGCTTTCAAAGGCCTCCAGGCCGAGCTGTGAATCCAGAACTGCTGAGCGTGGCTTCAGATAACTGTGATGTGCGGTGGTTTCCTCTGCAGTTTCAGGCTGTGATTAAAGCCTATGAATAGCCTGAAGTGTGAAGCTGAAGGGATCGGACTCGGAGCCCAGTCGCAGCCTGCTGCTGAAGCGGGAGACACGCTGCTGGGTCTGAGTGAGCCGCGGAGGGGAGGCAGCTGGCAGAGGGTGGGCGCAGTGCCGGCTGGACCCCCCTGGGTGGAGGCCCGGGCCCTGCAGGTGCGACTCTGCTCGTCGGACAGTGGGGCCAGCGGACCCGCTTCACCTGCTCGGCCGCCTCCGCTCTCTTCCAGCCAGAGGCCGGGGCCTCGTCACTGTTCGCCCAGGACTCGGGGGAGCAGAGGGCAGGCCCTGTGACCCCGTTCCGGCCTGCTGTCCACGGCTGGGGTCTCAGCTACAGCGGGGAGGTCCCCTCTGTTACAGGGACGACCCCACCCCACAGTTTCTGGGAGATGCCTTGCCTTCTGGAGCAGAAATCTAGAGCAGTGATGAGATTCTCCTGAACCGACCTGGCCGGCCAGCCCGAGAGGGGTCCACAGCCACGGTCTCCTGGCCCAGGAGATGCAGACAGCAGATAGCTCCAAGGCCTTCAGCATTCCCAAGAGGATTTTGGAATGTGTTTATTATGTATGCATAACATGAATGTTTATGTATAGAGAACAAATTATATAGTTATTATATATTTAAGAAATATATACAAGTGATATTTTAATATAAACATATACATCTGACCCGTGAACAGCACAGGTTGGAGCTTCAAAGGTCCACACAGATGCAAGTTTTTTCCAGTAAGTACTACACTATAGAACCTCAGATATGAGAGCTGACTATAAAGTTGTACTCAAATTTTCAACTTACAATCCTGAGTTGTTCAAGGGTCTACACTATCACGGGGCTCCCTAGGGGAGCAGTGGTAAAGAACCCGCCTGCAAAGCAGGAGCCACACGAGAGATGGCTCGAACCCTGGGTTGGGAAGATGCCCTAGAGGAGGGCGCGGCACCCCACTCCAGTGTTCCTGCTGAGAATCCCATGGACAGAGGAGCCTGGCGGCTACAGTCCATGGGGTCGCAGAGAGTGGGGCACGACTGAGCGACTGACACACTCACTTACGTAAATGGTCTCCAGGGCGTAATAAGCACTCAGCCAATGTCAGGGCCAGAAGCCTTTCTCTGTTTTTAAACAGATATATGCATGTATCTAGAGAAAGCTTTTATTGATTAAAAAAATCAACATCATTTGAGGCCGGGGGTCCTTATCTCTGTCTCTTAAGGGCAATGTGACCCAATGCAGCATTTCTGACTGTAGATCAAAGCAGAAAGCCAGGCTTCCAGAGCCAGCCATGTATCCTTCTGTTCAAAATAGTGATCAAGAGAAAGGGTAAAATAAATCATCAGAGAAAGCTGAGTGAATACCCGTTTTTCCAAAGGATGCATTTTGAGGGCAGCACACCCCCAGGCGACCTTCCCTGTCATTCTTTTTCTGGCACACATCCCAGCCCGGGGGTGCCCACAGGCTCAGGTGGGGGCCAGAGGGGACACACGCACCCCCAGCCCTTGGCAGGCACCAGCGGGCGGCTGGCGCGGCGCAGACTTCAGCTGCACGCGGCATGCCTGCCCCACACAGGAAGGGCTGCTAGTATTAGACTCCCAGGCTCTTATTCAGCTTGGACGTAGATAAAAAGCAGATGAAGTCTTAAATCTGCAGATAACCTCTAAAACTTATTTCATTTACTAAAACTAGCCTTGAAATTTTCATACTCTAAGCATACACACTTTAGTTAAAAAAATCCTATGGGGGTTTTTCCTAAAAAAGTTCATTTCTACAGCGTGAGAGTTCCTGAAGAGTGAAGACTGTTTCTCAGGGCGCATCCAGATGCCCAGCAGGCGGGCAGGGCCCTTGCCCACGTTAGGCGGGACGTCCTGTGTCATCCGCTCTGGCCTGTGACGACCTCCCCTCTGCCTCCTTGGCTGTGTGTCCTGTCGATGTCCAGGCTTCTGGGAGTGTCCAAGCACACGCTCTGTCAGTAGGAACCTTTGAGTAGGCAGCTCCCACTTTATCTATGAATTATGGAGCAAGGTTGTTGTATTAACAGATGCCCCAGAGAGAAATCATAACCAAGCATGTTTGGGAATGTAAGTGCCTTCTTTTCATTGCCTGGAGGGTCTTCTTGCCCACCTTCAGAGTGGACAGGCCAAGCCGGATGTCTGCAGAGGCAAAGTGACAGGGAGGGCCGTGTGGATCTGTGCGGCCTTCAAAGTATGTCCACTTTGGAAAAATGGGCATTTACTCAGCTTTCTGTGATGGTTTACCTTTCTCTTGTTCACTATTGTGAATAGAAGAATATATTCCGCAATTCCTCTGGGGCATCTTTTTATAATTCTTCCATGAGTTTACTTAATTTTCCTCTCATTTCCACCCTGACTGCTGCATACTATTGCTCCAGAAAAGGAATGAGCAATGCAAAGCGCGTCCAGTCCATGGATGCTCCTTGCTTGTCTGAACAGGAACCTGGGAAGATGTGTCTTTAATTCTCTACTCTTTTTAAAGACAGCTGGTATTATTACTATTATTGGCTTTCAATGTCTTTGAATTTCAATTTTTCAATTTCAGTGAATTACTGTCTCTTGTGTCTCTTGCTTTAAAGAAAAACATACCAGTGTCGTTTTTGACAGTGACTGTATTTGAAAGGGTGGGCAACGCATCCAGTGTGGCATCTAGCAGGCCAAGACCCAACACACACCCAGTAAAATCCTTAAAATTATGTGACTGTTTCATCTCCCACCAGGAGACAGACCCCTGTATTGTCAACCAAAGCAATCTTTTATTTTTTTTTCTATTGTGAGCGTTTTTACCAGCACATCCAAAGAGTCACGTGCAGGTGAAAACCGCCAGTACTGGAAAGCATGAATATTTATTGACGTCTCATTACGCGCTTGGCATCGGAGCCGAACAGATAACAGGCTTCATCTGTCCCATTAATTCTGAGGCTGTTGGGGGAGGGCAGCCCCGGGGTGGGTGCGCCGTGGGGAGGGTCTCCCTAGCGTGCAGCGGGCACGTGGGCTCCTCACTGCCCGCTTCTGCAGGTCGCAGCCGGAACCACTGCGGTCTGTCTGCACCCAGCCCAGCCCGGCCCCTGCCCTCTCTCCCCGTACCCGTCCCTCTTCCTGCCCACCATCCTCTGGGGCCCGGAGCCTCCCGCCAACAGCACTGAGCGCTTCAGACTCTGTCCTTCAGCAAAGAAGTGGGAGAAAGGCCCCGGGCTGGGGCCTCAGGGCAGTGGGACGGCCCATCCGGCAGGCGCAGTGACAAGCTGACGGTCACAGCAGAGGGTAGCGAGCTCTCTGGACACAGGCCCGGGGGCTGGAAGGCCGTGGCAGCATCTGGGAGCACTTTCCTGGGGGGCACGGACACGGTCTACACCGCCAGGGGACTCGGGTTCAGCGAGTGTGAGATGATACACAGATCCCGTGGCCCTGAGTTCAAGTAGACACAGGAGCAAAGGACAGAGACCGTGCCCCCTAGGGTCCCAGGCCTGTTTGTTCTTAGAAACACCTCGGACGTGAAGCCTAGAACTGCTCGGGGTTGAACTGTGTCCTCCACGCCCCCCTCCCCAAACCAGACCTGAGTTCTAAGCCTGTGCCTGTGAAGTGACCTCATTTGGAAATAAGGTCAAATTGAGGTAGACGTGATCAAATTACCTTGAGGTCAGTAGGGTGGGTTTGATCCGCTAGGGTGGGTGTTCTTATAAGGGGGGAGATGTCATGTGGGGACTCGTCCCAGGAAAATGCCTGGGGGTGCAGCAGAGGCATGAGGTGCCCGCTTGTGGGCAGCACCAAGGCTGCCCCTGCAACGCCGGGAGGGGACAGAGGGGCTGGGGACAGACCTCCCCCCCGACTCTCCCAGAGGGCACGGCCCTGCTGACAGTGGACCTCAGACGTCTGGCCACCGGGCTGTGAGAGAATTGACTGGTGCTGCTTTCAGCGGCCCAGCACAACGATCCCACGCACCGCCCTCCTGGAGAGCCTGCAGAGACGGACCTAGAGCGGCAGGTGTCTGCGCTCCGCGGTGCCCACCGTCAGCCATGACAGCAATTACAGGGATGAGGAAGGTCCAGCATGGCCCCACGTGTGCCTCGCGGTACGTCCCCTCCACGTCCCCGCCGTCCTGTTGGTGCAGGGATCACCGCGTTTGGCGAGTCCTGAGTGTGTGAATCACAGGCTGCAGGGTGAGCACGCTTGTTCTCAACAGAGTCCTCTTGATACCCTGGCCACATGGGCACTGGGCCACTCCCCAGGGAATGTTCCAAGATGCTGAGCTCCCCCGCCTTCCCGGAAGGCTGCCCCAAGCTCCCCTGGGCCGAGGGAAGCCCGAGGACTCGGGGGCTGACTCTTCGCTCCGTGAGTTTTCAGCAGAGCCATGCAGGGTGGTCTCACTCCTTCCTGCTGGCTCAGGCCGCCTCGGCCGTGATGCAAACGTGGCCCCTCTAGTGTTCCCCCTGCCAGCTTCCTTCAAGCCTGATGACTTTTCAGGGAGAGGCAGGGGTCTCCGCGCTCACCACCCCAGCCCTGAGCTCTGGAGTCAGCTCTGAGAGCATGGCACCCCCGCCCCCTCCACCCGCCGTCAACGCCAGTCTGCAGGTTCCAGCCGTCAGTTCTGATTCCAGCCATCCTGTCCCCACCTGCAGGGCGGGGCCTGGAGACCAGGTCTGCCACATGCCATCCCCAGACAGGCGTGCCCCTCAAGGGTCCAGGCCGACGCCAGCGTCAGCCGCACCATGCTGGGGGCCAGGCCATCTGGGGTCAACGTGGGCTGCATGCCCCCCTGCTGGGCACCGCAGGTGGGAATCCGATCCCTTTGCTCCGTCGGGGGTGTCAGCTGCTGACGGCCGTGCGAACGGCCCCTCTTCTGAGGCTGGGTTTCTCTAGGCCTTTCCCCACCCTGTTCTGTAACCAAACACCAAAGCAGAGAAGGTCAGCCTTTCTGCTTGTTTTTCACCTAAAACGCACTGGGAGCCACTCTCGAAGCTGGAACTTGAAAAGAAGAAAACTATTTGATTTTAAGTCGCACTCCCACCCTGGGAAACTCCTCCAGATCTGACAGCTCTTCTAAAACAGGAGATGTTTTTCTGAGCATACCACCCGGCTGCCCTGGACAGAGCATTTATCTTGCATTTTCTGATTTACGTTCTGAGAGGTTCCATCAGGTTTTCACTCCTGTTGTTTATTAGGTGAAAGGACAGATTCCGAAAGGTGCAGGCCAGTGCAGGGCTGGGGGCTGACGGGGAGGGAGGAGGGCTGCAGGGAGGAGGCTGTGCGCTCCTCACTCCACACTCTGCTCCTGGATCCGGGGAGCTCAGGGCACGCACACAGCCTGGCCAGCCCCCTCACCTCCACACTCTGCTCCTGGGATCCAGGGAGCCCCGGGCATGCACACAGCCTGGCCGGCCCCCTTACTCCACACTCTGCTCCTGGATCCGGGGAGCTCAGGGCACGCACACAGCCTGGCCAGCCCCCTCACCTCCACACTCTGCTCCTGGGATCCAGGGAGCCCCGGGCACGCACACAGCCTGGCCGGCCCCCTCACTCCACACTCTGCTCCTGGATCCGGGGAGCTCAGGGCACGCACACAGCCTGGCCAGCCCCCTCACCTCCACACTCTGCTCCTGGGATCCAGGGAGCCCCGGGCACGCACACAGCCTGGCCGGCCGCCTCACTCCACACTCTGCTCCTGGATCCGGGGAGCTCAGGGCACGCACACAGCCTGGCCGGCCCCCTCACTCCACACACTCTGCTTCTGGGATCCGGGGAGCCCCAGGCATGAGTTCTTTGGGCATCTCCCCCATCCAGGGCCGCCTGGACCATCTCCTCCCCTGGAACCCACAGTGGCTCCTTGTCAGGCCACAGGAGAAAGCAGCCCTTCTGAGCTGTGAAGGTCCCAGCATGACCGCCCTGACGGGACACTCGGGGCCCGAGCTGAGGACCCCACCCCAAGTTCACGGGAAAACTTTTGCAAGGACCGCTCAGACTTGAGCCTGCAGAGCTTGGTGACGTCCCCTCACCCAGCACAGGCGAGCAATCCTGGCTGAGGTCCGTCTCTCTCATTGGCTGGGGGCCCGGCTGGTAGGCGGAATGGGGGGTGCTTCCTCCCCCAGCTCATAGACACCCCCAGCCAGGATCTGGGGTCTGTCAGGACCAAGGCCGTGACTCTGCTTCCTTTGTGGGATGGAAACCATGCCTTTGGCACAGCCCTGGGCGTTTGTTTGGCCCAAAGCGGGAGCTCAGATGCCCAGGGAGCTACCTGCCCCCGGGGGAGCTCGGCCCGGCGCTGGCAGGTCCTAAGCTGCCTGTCTCTATTCAGCCTCCGGTCCCGTCCCCAGGAAAGGCTGCCCCGGCCCGCCCGCCGTCTGCAGGCTGGACAAGTCCCCGGGGTCCTGCCCTCCTTCCTGCCCTCCTTCCTGCCCTCCCTGGCGGTGTGGTGGGGTGTAGGCGTGTGTCTGAGCTGAGTTTTCAGCATGAGAGGAAATAAGCAGGCCCCGTCTTCTCCCCGTTTCTCTGGGATGCCTACGGAGGGCCCAGCGTGTGTCCCGGCCGACTCATCGGGCTAAGCCTCCAGACACGGGAGCACACGTCTCTGTTGCCTGAAGCCCCGGCCCTTGGGAATTTGTTACAACCGCCCCGGGAAATGAAGACACTAGGTAAACGGGGAGGAAAGGCGTATTTAGAGGCGTCACCCAGGGCGACGCTTAGGGCCTGTTTTAGATAAAGCACACCTGCTGCCAAGCTCGTTTTTAGGATTGTCCCTCAGCCTCTGAGCTGGTCAGAGGGCCCCCGATCCCCCAGGGTCCTGGAGGAAACTGTTAGGCATCTAAGCAAGGCGTAACAGGAAGCAAAAAGAAGGCTGAGCGCCAAAGAACTGATGCTTTCGAACTGTGGTGTTGGAGACAACTCTTGAGAGTCCCTTGGACTGCAAGGAGATCCAACCAGTCCATCCTGAAGGAAATCAACCCTGGATATTCATTGGAAGGACTGGTGCTGAAGCTGAAGCTCCAATACTTTGACTGATGCAAAGAACTGACTCATTGGAAAAGACTCTGATGCTGGGAAAGATTGAGGGCAGGAGGAGAAGGGGACGACAGAGGATGAGATGGTCGGATGGCATCACTGACTTGATGGGCATGAGTCTGAGCAAGCTCCGGGAGCTGGTGATGGACAGGGAGGCCTGGTGTGCTTCCATCCACAGGGTTGCAAAGAGTCAGACACACTTAGCAACTAAACAACAGCAGTGGAGGGAGCACGGCCAGCCCCCAGCCCTGGCGACCGCGAAGGGCGGCAGCAGCTCGTCTCCCGAGTTCACACGCGACCCTGGGGCACCTCCTTGGCACCACAGGCCCTTGGTCCTGATTGGTGGTCGCGGTTGTGGCTGAGAGTCCTAGAGAGCCCGGGTCTCCGGGTGGAGGCAGGGCTGGGCGGTCTCTCGAGGAAAAGCTGCCCCGCCTCTCACTCCCCGAGGCCAGGGCACGCTGAGGGTCTCAGGCCCCGCCGAGGGGAGGGCCTCGCAGCGCCAGCTCACCTGGGCCAGCCGTGCGGAGGGGGAGCCCACCCACCTCCAACCACAGCCCGGATTTGCAGGCCCTCAGGGAGTGGAGAACAAGGACACAGAAGAAAGGCTCTGACCTCCTCCTCCTGCGCTCTCTCTGCAGGAAGCATTTCAGAATGCTGGGCGCCATCACTGACTTAATTAGCAAAACAGTTGCTTCTTCTCTTCTTTGTTACGCTTCTGCCAGCTTTTGAATAATTAAAATCTGTTGCAATTCATTTTCTATTTTCTTCCAAATAGCTTTTCTCGGCTGTGCTTCATTCAGCACCCACGTTTTCCTTTTTTTTTTTTAAGAGGAGCCCCTCCCTTGTGCCAGGTCCAGGCCCCCCACTCCTGCCCCCTCCTCGTGGAAACCACAGGACCAGGCGGGCCAGGGCTGCAGGGGGTCTGGGGGAAGCCGAGTGGCCACCCTAAACCCTAAGAATCCTGAGAGCAGAAAGGAAAGATTTTTAGGAGCTGCCCTGAGTCTGGAATTTTGGGGAGTGGCAGAGATGTCAAAGGAGAATTGTAAGGAATGCTGCTGGGAGTTTTGCTTGTGCTTCTGCCTGGGTGTGTGTGTTTGGGTGGGAGGAGGAGGCGGGTGGGAGGCAGAGAAAGAAACACAAAATTTAAGTTTTTCTAAAAAATATTTTTTAAACTTCTTTCTGGCCGTGCTGGGTCTTCGTTGCTGTGCGGGCTCTCCTCTGGTTGTGGTGGGTGGAGAGTGTGTGTGGAGGGTTCTCTTGCTGTGGCGCGCAGGCTCCCGGGCCTACGGGCTTCAGGAGTGGCCCCCGGCTCAGCAGTTGTGGCTCCCGGGCTCTGGGGCCCAGGCTCAGTCGTTGTGGTACTTGGGCTTAGTCGCTCTGCGGCAGGTGGGATCTTCCCTGCCCAGGGGCTGAACCCGTGATCCCTGCATTGGCAGGAGGAGTCTTCACCCCCGAGCCACCAGCGAAGCCCGGAACTTAAGCATTTTTAAAGCTTCCATTTTTCTGACAGCCAAGCTGTGTTCCTCGGTTGTTCAGTTCAGTTCAGTTCAGTTCAGTCGCTCAGTCATGTCCGACTCTTTGCAACCCCATGGACTGCAGCACATCAGGCCTCCCTGTCCATCACCAACTCCCAGAGTTTACTCAACTCATGTCCATTGAGTCAGTGATGCCGTCCAACCATCTCATCCCTTCTCATCCCCTTCTCCTGCCCTCAATCTTTCCCGGAATCAGGGTCTTTTCCAATGAGTTGGCTCTTTGTATCAGGTGGCCAAAGTATTGGAGTTTCAGCTTCAACATCAACCATTCAACCTTGGATGTTGCTTTGAGTCAAAATTGGGCCCCGTGGAACCTGGGTGTTTTGGTCTGGATGGACACTTAGGACTGCCCCCGTCTGTGGACACCCTGGTGCCCGGCTGGCTGACCTGCCATGGGCTCCTCTTTCCTGCCCCGCTCCCTCCTCCACCCCAGCGGTCCCCAGGCCTCTCCCCTGGCCTCGCTCTGGGAGCCCCCTCCCTCCAGCTGGCCTGGCTGCTGGCCCTGGAGGAAGTCCAGGCTGCCCTCATCTGTCCTGCCCCCTCGTACCCTGGACCCCGCTGCCCTTCTGCTTATTTCGCGCGGCCCCAGCCTCTGCCCGAGAGGCTCGAGCTCCTGGCGGCCGCGGTCGGATGTGGTCTGACCACCCCTCCCCGCCCCCGGAGAGGACAAGGCCTCGATGTGCTCCGGGTCCTTCACCTGAACCCACGTGGACTGAGTGTCCTGGACCACAGCACTGCGCCCTGCGGGCAGGAGACCCGCTCGCTGGGGCCACGGCCGTGTCGTAGGGTCGGCGGCAGCGCTTGGTCAGTGTGAGGAGGCTCGAGGAGACCCCTCCCCACGGATGGGCCGAATCGGGGGGCCCTCACCCCGCGACGCTTCCCTCCCTCTCCGCAGACGCTGCTCTTCCGTAAACGCCCCTCCACCGACTCTCCCGTGCGGTTTGTTCTCCCCGTCGGGTTCTTAGCTGGTGGTTTTCTGGGCTGAAGTGCATTTCTGCTGCAGCTGGATCATGTTTTCAACCTGTCTGGAGCCTTAATTCATTATTCATGCTGTGTATGGATGAAGCTAAAATTAAATGAACCAGTTTCAGCTTCCCGCCTCAGTCAGACGCTTCACTTCTGTGAAGAGCAGAAGTGACCAGTCGGGGTCAGTCTGGCATGAGGCTCGTGCATGGCCCGCCCGCCGGCCGCGCTGACCTCTGCTCAGCCTGCCTCACGCCATCCCGCCTCTGGGGAAACGGCAGGATGGCCCTGTCTGCTCCCCCAACAGTGGATTTGGTCATCGCGGTAAATTCCTTGATCTGACTCTCGTATCAATACTTGGACCCAGCAAATGTAAGGCCAGTAGACCCAATAAACTGCAAACGGATGATAAGAATCAGAGCTGACAGCCCGGACGCTAACCCTGGGCTCTACCAAACGTGTGTAACCCTACAGCAGGCTGAGGGAGGTGCTATGAGCCCATTGGGTGGATGGGAAGACTGAGGCGCAGGAGGGCAGAAGAGCTTGCCGCCACCAGCACAGCCATCCTGGCGTCAGCACCTCGACTCTTCCAAGATCCCGGTCTCGCTGCTGGAAGTCACCCGTCTGTGCTGGACCGGTGTGCCGTGGGGCCAGAAACCGCTGCAGTTTAACAGCGGCCACAACAAAAACAGCCCAGTTAAAAACGGGCCATTGGAACAGACATTGTTCCAAAGGACATGCACGCAGTAAACACGTGAAGAGATGCTCGAAATCACTAATCATCAAGTGAATGCAAATCAAGACCACAGTGAGACACTTTCTCACACCCGTGGGAGAGAAAGTGAAGGTGAAGGTGAAGTCGCCCAGTCGAGTCCGACTCTTTGCGGCCCCGTGGATTGTAGAGGCTCCTCTGTCCGTGGGATTTCCCGGGCAATAGTCCTGGAGTGGATTCCCATTTCTTTCTCCAGGGATCTTCCCGACCCAGGGATTGAACCCGGGTCTCCCGTATTGTAGGCAGACGCTTTACCGTCTGAGCCACCAGGGAACCCACCACCCATAAGGACAGGCACTGTCAAAAAAAAAAAAGAAACAAACAGAAAATAATCACTATTAGCAAAGATGTGGAGAAGCTGGACCTTTGTACACTGCGGATGAAAACGTAAAACGGTACGGGCACCAGGGAAACAGTATGGAGATGCCTCAAAACATTACCAACAGTGTGAGCATCGACCCGGTAATCTCACGGCTGGGTTTACACCCCGAATCCAAAGCAGGGCCTCAGAGACACCTCTGCGCACCGTGTCTATCACACTGGCACTCACCAAAGGTAGAAGCGAGCCAAGGGCTCTTCACTGATAAATGGATGAAGAAGATGTGATGTGTCAGATACGGTATGTATGGAATGGATCCTGTCCAGCCGTGAACATAAGGAGACTGTGTCACGTGATACTGAGTGAACTCCGGGAGTTGGTGATGGACAGGGAGGCCTGGCGTGCTGTGATTCATGGAGTTGCAAAGAGTCGGACACGACTGAGCAACTGACTGAACTGATAACTTGGAAGAACCTTGAGGGTATTACACTAACTGAAATAAGCCAGTTACAAAAAGGCAAATACTGTATGTACAGTCCCATTCATGTGAAATATGTAAAATACTCAAAACCAGAGAAACAGAAAGAAGAAAGATGGTGTAGAGGACTGAAGGCAGGGGGAGAGGAGTTCGTGTTTAATTGACGCAGAGGACGCCCCAGGCGGCAAAGAACCCGCCTGCAGTGCGGGAGGCCCAGGATCGATCCCTGGTTCGGGAAGATCCCCTGGAGGAGGAAATCTCCAGGATTCTTGCCTGGAGAATCCCATGCACAGAGTTGGACACGGCTGAGTGACTGACACTGAAGCAGAGTTTCAACGTCACCAGATTAAGAAGCTGTAGAACTGTACACTCAAAATGGTGAAGAAGATATGCTTAATGTTATGTATTTTTGCCGTAATAATAATAAAAATAAATGGACGAATTCTTGGAAAGATATAGCTTTCCAAAGCTGACTCAAGAAAAGACAAAACATCTAACTAGCCCAATATCTCCTAAAATAGACTCCGCAATGCTAAGCCGCTTCACAGTGAACACTCCAGACTCAGGTGCCTTCTCTGTATTATATTCATTTCTCCTTTTCTCAGTTACTATAAAAAGTAAGACCAATTTCACGGTCACTTTAAGAAAGCTCAGGAGGAGTGACATTTTCTAATTTGATTCATAAAGTCAACATAACGCTGACACCCAAACCAGAAAATGACAAGAACAGTATCCTTCATGGACATAGTTTTGAAAAATATGTACAAGTTGTTAGAAAATAAAATTTAGCAGCATATAAAAACAGTAATATTACCATATAGTTCAGTTCAGTTCAGTCGCTCAGTCATGTCCGACTCTTTGCGACCCCATGAATCACAGCACGCCAGGCCTCCCTGCCCATCACCATCTCCCAGAGTTCACTCAGACTCACGTCCATCGAGTCCGTGATGCCATCCAGCCATCTCATCCTCGGTCGTCCCCTTCTCCTCCTGCCCCCAATCCCTCCCAGCATCAGAGTCTTTTCCAATGAGTCAACTCTTTGCGTGAGGTGGCCAAAGTACTGGAGTTTCAGCTTTAGCATCATTCCTTCCAAAGAAATCCCAGGGCTGATCTCCTTCAGAATGGACTGGTTGGATCTCCTTGCAGTCCAAGGGACTCTCAAGAGTCTTCTCCAACACCACAATTCAAAAGCATCAATTCTTCGGCGCTCAGCCTTCTTCACAGTCCAACTCTCACATCCATACATGATCACAGGAAAAACCATAGCCTTGACTAGACGGACCTTTGTTGGCAAAGTAATGTCTCTGCTTTTGAAAATGCTATCTAGGTTGGTCATAACTTTTCTTCCAAGGAGTAATCGTCTTTTAATTTCATGGCTGCAGTCACCATCAGCAGTGATTTTGGAGCCCAGAAAAATAAAGTCTGACACTGTTTCCACTGTTTCCCCATCTATTTCCCATGAAGTGATGGGACCGGATGCCATGCAGAGACACTCATAAATTAATGGAAGATAATAAGTTTTCCAGAAGCACACCCACATGTGAATGGTTAAGATGGTTTCCATAAGTTACTCTAATGGGGATAAAATAGTCTCTTTTCAACAGTTCTTACTGGAACAAACCAGTCTCCAGACGATTCCCAGCTCCTTACGTCATACCACACACACAAAATTAACTAGAAATGAATCACAGACCTAAATAGAAAAGCTAGAATTGTGCAGTGTCTAAAAATCTTTGCAGCATTCGAGAAGGACACCAAACTCTCTAACCCTAAAAGAAAAGACCTGGTAAATTTGATTTCAGCCAAATTCCAAACTTACTCTTCAAAGACACGGTTAAGATGAAAAGGCAAGTCGCAGATTGGGAGGGAAATTTGGCAATCCTGTCATCTGACCAAGGACAATATATAATCTAATCCAACAACCCAATAATGTTGAGATGGGTCTTCCTGTAATCAATGGACTAACAACTTGAACAAACGTTGCAGAAGAAGGTATACGAATAATCCAAAAGCACGCGAAATGATGCCTGCCAGCGCGGGTTATCAGGAGCCCACAATGGGATACTACCTCATGCCCTCTAGAATGAAGATGTTGGCAAAGAAGTCAAATAATCACAGCTCGCACCCTGTTACTGAGGATGTAAAATGACAAGTGTTTGGTGAAGAGTTTGGCAGTTTCTTATAGTTAAATACACAGTGATTCTGTTCCTTGCTGCTTCCTCAAGAGATATGAAAACACAGGTCCTTACAAAATTCATACACAAATATTAATGGCAACTTTATTTATAATAGTTCCAAACTAGAAACAACGCAAATGTCAAAAAGCAGAATATATAACATATCAATGTATATTCATACAGCAAACAATCATTGCGCAGTAGAAAGAAATGCAATCGCTGATGCGCACCAGGCGAGCTGACCTCAGAAACCAAGAGTCAGGTGAAGAAGGGCGCTTGCTGTGCGAGTCCAGTGACGCGATGATACGGTTCCAGAGCAGGCGGAACCGACTGACGGTGACGGAAGCCAGACCAGCGTCTCCCGGGGCCAGGGAGGTCTGGGACGTGGATCAGACGCCAAAGAACAGAGGAACACTTTTGGGGTGATCTTGGAGGTTGTGGAGGTCACAAATGGAGGTAATATTTGCCAAGATCTGTCAAATTCTGCACTTAAAATGGGTGTCTTTTATTGCATGGAATTATACCAGGCCCCTCTGTCCGTGGGATTCTCTAGGCAAGAGTACTGCCGTGGGTTGCCATTTCCTCCTCCAGGGAATCTTCCCGACGCAGGGATCGAGGCTGCATCTTTCATGCTCTTGCAGATGAATTCTCTCCCACTAGGGCACCTGGGAAGCCCTTTAACCCCCCCCCCCCCCCCCCCCCCCCCCCGCACCACCCACCGCCAGCCCCCCCC
>SJYT01041639.1:693872-722671 GCA_006410635.1 Cephalophus harveyi
CCCCCCCCCCCCCGCCCCCGCAAAGAAGTATCCAACAGGGACTTTGTCCCGCTGTGAAAGCCGGGGAAGCAACCGGACCTACTCTTTGCTTCTTTTTGTGGATTGTACAAGCGTGCTCTTTCATACAGATGCCTGAGGTCAATTTAGAAACAGTAGCTGTGCTTTTCTGAATTTTCAAAGTTATTAAATGAGATAAAACACAGAGGTCTTTGGAGAGACAGAGCCCTGGCATTTCAGGTGGGGCCCTGGGGAGTCACCTACGCTTGGCGCCCGGGAGAGCAGAGGACAGACGGTGCGGCCGTCACCCCTCACTCCTGGCGTCCACGCGGCGCGGAGGGGACACAGGTCAGATCTGACGGGCTGCGCCCCGACGATGAGGCCACTGGCAAGTGTGTCAGGAAATAAAACGAGCCGTGACGTGTTCGTCTATCAGCTAGGGGAGTAAGCTCCCAGACCCCCAGCGTCGGGGGCAGGTGGATTCCCCAGGAGACCCGAGCACGTGTTATAAAGTTACGTCGGTGAACAGCGCGCTGTGTTCGGCATTTGGACAACATAGAGCTACAATTCTCTTTATTTGTGGAACTTCCTGCTTTCCATGTCTCAGGATTTACCCACATTTCAAAGGGAGGGAAAGGCCACTGAAAAACCCCTTCTCACTCACTGTTGTTCGCAGCTGGCTCGTGACCTTGGGAGGTCTCCCGCCACCTTCACTTGACTAGAGATTCGGAACAAAGTGGCAAAGAAGCTGTGATCAGCTTGCGGTGGGGGGATCTTGCCGTGAACCAGGGAACGCACTTCCCCAGAGGCGGTGCTTCCTGGAGTCCCAGGCGAGGAGGGGTGGGAGGCGACGGCCCCCTGCCCCCAACCCCCGCCCCGAACGGAGGGCACCGCTGGCCTGGCCACGGCACTCACTCGGCACTCGGGATGGGAGGAGGCGGGTCTGCAGATACTCACAGGCCCTTGTTCCCTCGCTTCACAGGAAACCTGACCCTGGGGGCCGGATCAAGCTCGTCTACCGCGAAGTACAAGGCTTTCCTTGATTCTCTTCCACCTGTTCCCGCGGCCGGGGTGGCTCCCACCTGCCTGCTTCCCGCTAAACATCCTCTGTGCTGTGTTTCTGTCCAGCACCCAGGACCGCACGGGAAAGAAGCAGGGTTGCCCGCCATGCCCCCAGCCCTCTGAGCTGCAGGTCCGGACGCTCAGGGCTCCGCCGCCCTGCCCACAGAGGACGGGGAGTGGCTGTCAACCAGAGGCCCAGGGCAGGGACTCCAGGCCCTTCTGTGCCCCCTTAGGGAGTCTGACCGGACACACGAGTGCAGACATGCATGCAGAAGTGTGCGCGCACGCTCACACGCGTGGGCACCCCAGTGCACACATGTCCGTGCAAGGCACACATGCATGCACATAAGTGTACAGACAAGTCATGTACACAGATGCACACACATGTGCACACACACTCTGCTGTGAAGGACTGGGGAATGGACAGTCCTGGAAGCTCCTGGTGCGCTGTCTCTCCCGTCTTCTGGAAGCTGGCACAGGAGAGGACTTCACACTGCCTGAGAAGAGGGAGCTGAGCAGCTGTTCAGGCTGGCTGGGGTGTGAGCAGGTGAAGTCAGCCCCCTCCTGGCCTGTCAGCCCCCCTCCTAGCCTGCTGGGCCCCCTCCTGGCGTGTCGACCCCCATCCTGGCCTGCTGGCCCCGCCTCCTGGCCTGTCTGCTAAGCCGAGCACTCGGGGTGCAGACTCCGGGGTTGATGGGCCTTCTGGAGAGCAAGGCCCATTGGAGGGGTCGAGCCTGCTTCTCTGGACAAGGCCTGTGGGGCTTCAGGGCCCCTAGTGCATGCCTGAGTCAGTGCTGCCGCCACTCCCGGGGGGCGCGGGGACCCGGGCCCACCCGCCCGAGGGATGTTTGAAGTAGGAGACATGCTGTGGGTGTGAGCTGCTCCTTAGCATGAGCTCAGCTCAGCTCAGCTCAGCTCAGCTCAGTCCAGTCGCTCAGTCGTGTCCGACTCTGTGTGACCCCATGAACCGCAGCATGCCAGGCCTCCCTGTCCATCACCAACTCCCACCCAAACCCATGTTCATCGATTTGGTGATGCCATCCAGCCATCTCATCCTCGGTCGTCCCCTTCTCCTGCCCCCAATCCCTCCCAGCATCAGAGTCTTTTCCAGTGAGTCAACTCTTCGCATGAGATGGCCATAGTACTGGAGTTTCAGCTTTAGTATCATTCCTTCCAAAGAAATTCCAGGGCTGATCTCCTTCAGAATGGACTGGTTGGTTCTCCTTGCAGTCCAAGGGACTCTCAAGAGTCTTCTTCAACACCACAGTTCAAAAGCATCAATTCTTCGGCGCTCAGCTTTCTTCACAGTCCAACTCTCACATCCATACCTGACCACAGGAAAAACCATAGCCTTGACTAGACGGACCTTTGTTGGCAAAGTAATGTCTCTGCTTTTGAATATGCTGTCTAGGTTGGTCATAACTTTCCTTCCAAGGAGTAAGCATCTTTCAATTTCATGGCTGCAGTCACCATCTGCAGTGATTTTGGAGCCCAGAAGAATAAAGTCTGAAGCTGTTTCCACTGTTTCCCCGTCTGTTTGCCATGAAGTGATGGACGACACGAAGTCCTGACGCTTTGGCGATGGCCCCTCGGTAGGCACGCCCTGAGCGCACACTGTCACACAGCCAGAGGCTTAGAGTCTCTGCCTTAGGAAGCACTTTTGTGGTCCTTGAGTAGAGGGGCAAGGAACCCTCCCAAGGTCAGGGATGGGGCAGGAGCCCAGCTGGTGGAGGCCCAGCTGGTGGGAGGACACAGGGCTTGGGGCCTGAGTTCGTCTGGGGAGCTCCGGATGGCAGCGGGTGCAGCGGGGGGTGGCGACGGAGCCGGGGCTGGAGCCGGGCTGGCGGCAGGTGCGGGGCTGGAACAGAGCGGAGCGGGAGAGCGGGACGAGCTCTGGTCACACCCGGGCCCGACCTCCTCCCCGAGGGCGGCAGGGACCGCCTGCCACGCTGGCCTGCTGTTCAAAGAAAACGAGATCACTTAAGGTTTCGGTAGCTTCCCCTTTTTTTTTTAACAGAAAAAGAAAATAAATACAATGACTATTATTCCTACCCCACCCAGGAATGTGAGGCCAGGCTAGTTAAACATTAGAAGTTGATTTGAGCAGAGCAAGCAAAAAATGGAGAATTACCTTTTTTTTTTTTTTTTTTTTAAAAAAAAGAGCTGCTGTGTTTTAGAAGCAAAACATGTGCTTTTTCTACATCTGACAGCATCGAGGCCGGTCTGCTGAGGGCCGAGCCCAGGGCGTCAGCAGGGGTCTGCCGGCTGCCGGCAGCGGCGGGAGAGAGGGGGTTCGGAGCCTCGGGGCAGGGCCCGCGGGGCCCAGCAGAGGGCCGTCTGCGCTCCGTCCTCTCTCCAGCCCCGTCGGGCGCAGCCGGGCACGTCCACTCGCCGCCCCCTCGCCCCGGTGAGGCCCGCGGCGGGGACGGGCCGGCCGCCTGGGCTCTGTCCTCCCGAGGAGACCTGCCTCCCGAGGCCCCGCAGCCGGACTGCTCTCCTCGGGGGGTTAAGCCTCAAAATGTGAACCTGTATTTAAAACAGAAAGAGAGGGAGAGAGGCATTTTTTGAGAAAAAATTAAAAAAAAAAACAGAAAAGTACTCAGGCCACACGGAGGAGACTGTCCATTACCCTTTGTCCTCACCGGCCGTCTCTGCCTCCTCACCGGCCGTGTCCTCACCAGCTGTCCCCGCGTCCTCACGGGCCGTCTCCTCACGGGCTGTCTCCGCGTCCTCACCGGCCGTCTCCGCGTCCTCACCAGCCAGTGTGACCATGTTTGGTCACAATAAACCGTGTATTTAGCTGAGACATACCCGACTCTCGGACTCACCCATCCCTCTAGGAATCTATCCTATGGAATAAAATCACTGATTGAGAAGCACCAGAGCACAAAAACGTGTCCCCAGAACTCGATATCATGTAAAAAAGGTAACGGGCCTGCATGCTCACTGACGGGGCAGAGCTGAATAAGCGATTCCAAGTCCACTCTGGAATTTTATGCATTTATTAACAATACTGGATCAGTGGTGTCTGAATGGATCTGAAGGAATATCCGGTGTTCAGTGAAACAAAACAAGTCAGAGAGGCACGTATGCATAATCACATTTCCTAAAAAACAGAGACATTAAGAATCTGTGTCTGAGCGGAGAAGCAAAGTCACGTGAACAGTGATCGCCACCGAGGAACGGGGTGGGGCGCGCTAGGAGGGGCTGATAGGAACTACTTCCAACACACACATCTCCTTTTTTTAGTCTATTATAACCAATGTATATTACTCTTAATATGACGAAGGGAAAACAAGTCAAATAATTTAGCAAAAGTCAGCAACAGTGACAAGTCAGGAAAACACTCCAGACGCCCCTGGTAGGGCATTCCCCTCTACAGACGAGGCCCTGTGCGTCCCAGGCCAGGGTTCAGCAGATTTGCCCTGAAATGAGCTGGAGGACAAATGTTTTCAGGGACAAGGGCCACAGGCCCCTTGCACCACCTGTCCAGCCCTGCTGTTTATAGCTCAAAAGCACCCATATGTCAGTGTGGCCATGCTCCAATAAAGCTTTATTTCTGGACACTGAAATTTGAATTTTGTATAATTGGTTTGTGTCATGAAATAGTCTTCTTTTGATTTTCTTTTTCAATCTTTTAAAAATGTAAAAAGACTCCAGGCCACTCACAGAAGCAAATCGAATGGAATCAGCATATCTGGTGTTAAAGGGACTCTGCCCTTTTGGACGGTGGATCCCCGAGGCCAGGTTTCAAGGAGAAGAGCAAGCGCTGAGCCGGGTGGAGAAAGGCAGGGTGGGGAGAGACGTGGGTCCTGGCACCAGGGCCCCTGTGCCTCCCTCCGTCCCTCCCTGTTGTACAGAAATGGAAGCTTAAGAGGCATCGCGGAGGCCGACCCTAACCGTGCCCCGGGTGAAGGGCCGTGGACCACATCGGGCCTGCGGCTGCGGTGGCTGACCGGGCCCCCGGCCCAACTCTTAGTTCCAGGAGACAGGCGCGAACGTGGCCGGGCTTGTCCCCAGACCCCAGAGGACAGGCTGTGGCCCTGGGGGAGCAGCCCAAGTACTCTGGCTGCGGTGCTCCAGCGGTTCAGGCCCACGGCTTCCCTCTCCCCTCCGGCTGGCACCCCCCGGCCCTGCCCACAGCCCCGAATTTCCTTCCACATCGGCTAGGAGCAGGCTGTGCTCCGCCCAGGTCAGTTTTCCGGAGTGAATGACGCTGTCTTCCTACAGGCTCTCACGGTTTCTGAATCATAGTCACCCTACTTCCATCCACCGGGATGGTGATGTGCTTTCAAAGTCAGGCATTGGGTGGGAACCGAGAGGAGGGTCCTTGCCACAGCTGCACGTGTGGGCAGAGGGCAGACGTCGGGTGGGGTGAGGGAGCCCCAGGCTGCTGCATGGACCAGGCACCCAGAACACACGGGGGCTGGGACCCTGCCTGCCTGTCGTGTCGTCCAGAAACCCGGCAACTGGAGACACAGTGAAGCCAGCTCTCGTCTCTAAATGGACCCTGACCTGACTTCATCCAGATTCCATTCTATCTGAGCAAGAAGAGGCAAAAAGTCTGTTCTTTTCTGTTCAGACCAGGTGTTTTGCACAAGTATCAGTATGATGAAATTTTCTGTAGCCATTGGTAGGTCTCTATCAAACCTATTAAAATTAGAACATCATTAAATGTGAGAAGGGCATTGGGTGTTCACGCCACCACGCCGTCAGGTCCTTGTCAGGAAGGAATCGTCCTCTGGAGCAGCTGCTTAGCTCAGAGGCGGTCTGTGTCATCTCCACTCAGGGTGCAGCAGTGATGCAGACATCGCCATGGCGACCTGCTTTCTCAGGATGCCGGCCACATCCTAAAGGAAAGCTATGACCGTTTGCTCCAAGATGTAAAGCCGCCTGCAGCCTTGAAGCATTTCTGCATTGATTCGCATTTTCTCTCTGCCGGGAATCAATTTTTGATGAAACTGTTAAGAATATAGCTGTCTCTGTTTTGAAAAATAGAACAAAACCTGCAAATCCGAAAGAAAACAGCAGTGCGCTGCGAGGCAGGAGGGGGTGGGGCTGGAGCAGCTGGAGGCAGGGCTCCCCAGGAACCAGGGAGGAGCTGGCTGGGTGGACTGGCCCCAGGGAGGTGTGGGTGGGGGGCTGGGTGGACGTCCTGGGAGATGTGTATAAGAGACAGGAGCTGCTCCTTAGCATGAGCTCAGCTCAGCTCAGCTCAGCTCAGCTCAGTCCAGTCGCTCAGTCGTGTCCGACTCTGTGTGACCCCATGAACCGCAGCATGCCAGGCCTCCCTGTCCATCACCAACTCCCACCCAAACCCATGTTCATCGATTTGGTGATGCCATCCATCACATCCATCCATCCTGTCTCTTATACACATCTCTGGTCCCGGGCTGCCCAGCCCCACTCCCCAGTGGCCACCCTCGGCCCTAACTCAGGACTCACCAGGAAACCTGGGCTGTTTCCTGCCCAGTAGCCAACACAGAACTCAGGGGCACAGAGGGCAGAGCCCAGCGGTCCGGCTGCACTTCTGCTGCTGCCGCCCCGGGCCCAGACGGGGCCGTGGCCAGGCTGCCCGCCCGGCATGAGGCTGAGAGTGCAGGGTAGGACGCCCTTATCCGGGCCCGGCTGGCAATAAAACCGTGATGTCTGGCAGTTGTTATTTTCATTCCATTTCATGTGAGGGCAGCTGAACATTAACTCGGCTGAGAACGGAGTGGCGTGTTTCCTTCTAAAGGGCCGTCTCTCCTTCCTCGGCGGTCCCCAGGGCCCTCCCAGGCCTGGACGCTGGAGGACAGCGCAGTCACACGGTGACTCGGGGTGCGGGGAGGGTGAGTGGGGGGCTCAAGGAGGAGGTGGGCAGGCCCAGAGAGCCGGCCACCAGATCACCCCCTGCGCCCGGCCGCAAAGCAGTGCTGCCTCGGGCACGGCAGAGCGGGGAGCACCATGCGGGCTGCTGCCGCCTCCAGGGTTGGCCAAGGCGTTTTCCTCTTTCTCGACCTTCTGAGCAAAAGCAGAAACTGGGGAGAGGTGTTGCCGGCGGCCTCGGCTCCCTCCCGGTGGCGAGGTGGCTTGCTCCCTGCTGTTCGGTGCTGGGTGCTCCTGTCCCTCCATCAGGGCGGGGGCCGGTCACCAAAGGCCCCAGCGACCATGGGCACCCAGTCCTTTCTCTCAGCTCAGCTGGCTGAAGCCGGCTGTGTATCCGACCTGACGGGTGTTCCCCGGCAAAATCCACCACCAGCTCTGCACTCTCCCATTCTAAGACTGAATTTGAAGCCTTAACCTTAAACGTGGGCCAACACCTGACCGAGGATGAGATAGTTGGAAGCATCACCGATCCAATGAACGTGAGTTTGAGCAAACGCCAGAAGATGGGGAAGGACAGGGAAGACTGGCGTGCTGCAGCCCACGGGGTCACAAGAGTCAGACACGCACGAGCGACTGAAAAACGACAACATGAGGCAACTGGATGATCAAAGGGAGGGTCCCCGCTCCTGGCTGTGGATGGTTCTCGGAGGACCCCTCCCTGGAGTCAGCCCTGGGGTGTGGGCGCTTCCCCCAAAGAGCGTGCAGGCAGGTGGCAGGGAATGGCCCGCGCGCTCCTGGGCTGTGCGTCCCAGCACAGCAGCTCTGACGTCCTCCCGCTCCGAGGACTCGTGGGGGGGATTCCCACACGGATGGAGGAGGCGGGCCTCCGCTGGGCCTGGCGGCCGCGGGCTGCATTGGCTTGGCGGTCGGCGGATCTCAGGTGGGACGCCCACTCTTGATTTCCATCCCTAGATCCAGCTGTAGTTTGGCCTCCGCCTGGCTCCCGGCCCGGCCACCACGAGAAGAGGGGCGGGGGATCAGAAGGACCGTGGGCAGCAGCAGTGGGGACGACGGAGGAGTGGGCGGGCTTGAAGGAACGGTCAGGAGGGGTGCGCTGCTCACAGAGGAAGCAGCTCACAGGTGATGCTCCTGAGTCCCTGCCGGAGAACGGAGGGGGAAGGGCAATGGTTTTACCATTCTCCACTCGAGTAGAAAGTGTATTTTTTAAAAGTATATTTGAAGACCCAGAAAATGAAGATGTTATTTACTGAGTTGTGTCTGACTCCTTGTGACCCCATCGACTGTAGCCCACCAGGCCCCTCCGACGTGGGATTCTCCAGGCAAGAGCACTGGAGGGAGTACTAGGGTAGATTACCCTGCAGCAACAAGCACCCCCATGTCCTAGTCGATAGCTCCAGGACTCTTTGGCCCCGTTCTGTGTCCAGTGAAGGTCAGAAGGGCCCATGGAGGCTCCCTCTCCACATCTTGCTCAGGGAAGCAAACTCCACCAAGTCCTGCTGGAGTTTAGGGTGGGCTCGGGACTGAGGTAATGACCGGTCTCCTGCCCCGCCCCCCCAGCTTTAATCAGCAAGCGTCTGGCCGGCACAGTCAGCGCTGCAGAGGAAGGCACGCAGCAAGCTGCCCTGGGGCTGCTCCGGTTTCATCTGGAGATGCCCCCGTCACTTTTGCTCACCTTCACGGACCAAAGCAGAGACTTGTCCAGACCCACCAAGGGCAGGGACTGCCCCTCACGCGACTGGAAGGGCGAGAAACCATGTGGGCAGAGAGCCCCGGAGGATGCCCCCCAAACCTGCCCGGAGACAAACATGCTGGGAGAGGTTTGAAGAGCAAAACTGAGTGTATCTTTGGTGACAATCCCATGTTATTGCAAGTGATTTCCATAATCGTCTACATTACCCGCAAGTAACATATTTTTTAAATGAACATTATTTTATAAATTATGTCATTTTTTCAGAAGAACCCCAACATGTTCTAGACAGGAAATCTGAGCAGTTGTCAGAAGGGTTTATGAGAAGTCATATCTGGTATCTGTGGTTATTACAAACAACATCTGGGTGAGCCCACCCCTCAGAAAACCACGTTCCTCTGAGACACCTGGGGCGTCCAGGAGCTGGCGTGACTCAGAGAACCGGCCATTCCTCCCAGAACTGCCCAGAGCCCGCTTCACGCCTCCAGTCACTCTGTTTAATAAATAACAATGCATTAAGGAAGAAAGCATCTGAAAGTCATTTATTTTAAATCCTGGCTGTAGGGAGCAAAGGCTGAAGCAGTTTGACGTGAGTGTAAAGACTCATGAGCATTTGAAACTAGGCCAGTTTGGAATCCACATCTTCTGCTGGGCAAATGAGGGAAAGGTACGATTTTTGTTTGTTATTTTTTATCTTGTCGGGAGCAGAGGAAATCATTTCATCATCTTTTTTTTTTTTTCTTTCTGGGAGATTTATCCGCATCCCTCTCGCTCCCCCGAGGGGGAGGTAATTCATACACACTGATGGAGCGGACTGTGAGATTTATTATCAAAGGCTTCTGCTTGTGTTTCAGTGTGGTTTCGCCAGAAGTACTGATAGAAAAACAGGCAGCCTCCAAATTAAGGAGGGAGAGGGTTAAGGCGATGAGCAAGGGCAGAGCGGACTGTGAGATTTATTATCAAAGGCTTCTGCTTGTGTTTCAGTGTGGTTTCGCCAGAAGTACTGATAGAAAAACAGGCAGCCTCCAAATTAAGGAGGGAGAGGGTTAAGGCGATGAGCAAGGGCTGCAGATATGGAGCTTGGTCTTCCCCCAGAAATATCAGACGTGCATCTCTCTCCCCAGACACGCCCCTGCACCCCCACCCCGCGCCTACCTCTCACAAAGGCAGACTTTCTTTCTGAAACTGTTTACGGGTCTGCTTTGGTGAATCTACACTTGTCTATTTTTCCGGTAGAAACTCTCGAGCGTCAGATGAGCTTAGTTCGGTTTTGTGGCTCTGAGTCTTTCTCCCTCAGGAGGGTCACAGCTGAAGGTGCGATCTGGGAAGTATTCGGAAGGCCTGAAAGTTGCTCAGTCGTGTCCAACTGTTTGCGACCCCATGGACTCTATTGCCCATGGAATTCTCCAGGCTGGAATACTAGAGTGGGTAGCCTTTCCCTCCTCTAGCGGATCTTCCCAACCCAGGGATCGAACCCACGTCTCCTGCATTGCAGGTGGATTCTTTACCAGCTGAGCCACCAGGGAAGCTCAAGAATACTGGAGTGGGTAGCCTATCCCTACTCCAGGGATCTTCCTGACCCAGGAATTGAACCAGGGTCTCCTGCACTGCAGGCGGATTCTTTACCAGCTGAGCCCCCAGGGAAGCCAGGGCACCGAAGGGAGGGTGTTTAACAGCAGATGCTCATCAGGGAGTCACAGCCAACCTGGATCTGAGAGCGTCTCGGTGGACATACCTGTGATGGTGTAAGAGAATCCTCGCCCAGCGTCCATGGCCACAAACAGGGACTTATCAGGAGGCGGCGGCCTCTTGGGTTCACCCCTGTGCACCCAGGAGCGGGTCTGCGGAACACATCTGCTAGCCTGCTTCCCAAACCACGATGGCTTTATCACCAGGTGTTTATTTCCCCGGTGGCTCAGCGGTAAAGAATTCACCTGCCAAGCAGGAGAAACAGGTTCGATCCCTGGGTTGGGAGGGTCCCCTGGAGAAGGAAATGGCAACCCACTCCACGTATTTGCCTGGGAAATCCCATGGACAGCGGAGCCCGGTCCGTGGGGTCGCAAAGAGTCGAACACGACTGAGTGACTGAGTACATGTACTGTCATTTATTTCAAGCCTGAGAGAAACGTGCCAGGAGATAATACAAAAAACGACTATAAATGCAGCAATTCGATCGGCTAAATTTACCAGTTTTGAGTTTTTTATCACTTAGCCATATTTGCTTCACATAGTTTAAAGATTAAATAAGACATCACGCATTTAGTCGAGCACGCCGCGTGATAGTCCCTCGAGACCTTTCCTTTTCCCGCTTCCCCAGGGGCAGCTGCTGCTCTGAGGTGGATGTTCACCGTGCACAGGCGCCTCTTCTGCTTTTATCGCAGGTGTAATATGTTTGCATAAGCAATCTGCCATTATACTGTGTGCTTTTAAAACCTGACATAAATGACATCATATGTAGATGTAGTTTTTTTTTTTTTTTTAGACTTAGCATACACGCATTGTAATACTATACATCAGCAGTGTCCATCTGCAGAATATACCACCAGATAGTCGTTCATTTTTCCCTCCTGAAGAAATTTAAGTGTTTCCAGTCTCCTGCTCAGAAAGAGGCTCTAAAGGATTGTCATGCCTTGTTTTCTGCTTGGTTTTGCTGTCAGGGTAATGATGGCCTCACAGACTGTACGGGCAAGAGTTCCTTCTTCAACATTCTTGAAGAGCTTGTGTGTGACTGGTGTTATTCCTTCCCTAAATTTTGGTGTGCGTGCTTGCTCAATTGCTCAGTTCAGTTCAGTAACTCAGCCGTGTCCAACTCTTTGCGACCCCATGAACCACAGCATGCCTGTCCATCACCAGCTCCCAGAGTCTACCCAAACTCACGTCCATTGAGTCGGTGATACCATCTAACCATCTCATCCTCTGTCGTCCCCTTCTCCTCCTGTCCCCAATCCCTCCCAGCATCAGGGTCCTTTCCAATGAGTCAGCGCTTCGCATCAGGTGGCCAAAGTATTGGAGTTTCAGCTTCAGCATCAGTCCTTCCAATGAACACCCAGGACTGATCTCCTTTAGGATGGACTGGTTGGATCTCCTTGCAGTCCAAGGGGCCCTCAAGAGTCTTCTCTAACACCCCAGTTCAAAAGAATCTGTTCTTCAGTGCTCAGCTTTCCTTATAGTCCAACTCTCACATCCATACGTGACTACTGGAAAACCCGTAGCCTTGACTAGATGGACCTTTGTTGGCAAAGTAATGTCTCTGCTTTTGAATATCCTGTTTAGGTTGGTCATAACTTTCCTTCCAAGGAGTAAGTGTCTTTTAATTTCATGGCTGCAATCACCATCTACAGTGATCTTGGAGCCCCCAAAAATAAAGTCAGCTGCTGTTTCCACTGTTTCCCCATCTATTTGCCATGAAGTGATGGGACTGGATGCCATGATCTTAGTTTTCTGCATGGTGAGCTTTAAGCCAATGTTTTCACTCCCCTCTTTCACCTTCATCAAGAGGCTCTACAGTTCTTCACTCTCTGCCATAACGATGGTGTTATGTGCATATCTGAGGTTACTGATATTTCTCAGTCGTGTCCAACTCTTTGTGACCCCATGGACTGTAGCCCGGCAGGTTCCTCTGTCCACAGGATTTTCCAAGCAAGAATACTGGAGTGGGTTACCATTTCCTTCTCCAGGGGATCTTCCCAACCCAGGGATTAAACCAGGGTCTCCTGCATTGCACACAGATTCTTTACCATCTGAGCCACAAGGGAAGCCCCTAAATACTGGTAGAACTGACCAATGAAGACACAGTAATTTCCTCTGTGGGAAGATCTTTAGCTCCAGGTTCATTTCTCTTTCTTTAAGCTTTTGGTCTACACTGGAGTGCAGATGATTACCAGCGCTGCGTTCCTCTCAGGCGCGCAGCAGTGATTCAGTTACATGTACACATGTATCTTCTCTTTTTCAAGTTCTTTTCCCATTTAGGTTTTTACATAATATTGAGCAGAATTCACTGTGCTATACTATAAACATCGAGAACGAGAGAGGTACTTAAGATGCTTACGTTTCTTGAATGAGATTTGGTAGTTTGCATCTTTCAAGGAATTTGTTGCCCATTTCGTCCACGTTCCAGCATTTACTGCTGCACCCTGTTGATACATTGTTGATATGTTTTGGGGGGAGGTGTTGAAATGTTCCCATATCCTTGCAATACCTGTGGCCTGTGTAGGGACGTCATAGCTCAACTGCGATATTGCTATGTTCTCTCTTCTCTCCTTTTCCCTCTCATCAATCTGCTTAAAAGTATATCAGCTTTACTGATCACCTCAAAGACCCAGCTTTTAGTTTCAGTGATTGCTGTGTTTTTGTTTTCTATTTCATTGAATTCTGCCCTGAAGGGGCCTAGGACACGCCACCCAGATAAGGCACCCAGGCACTGAGTATCTTAAATGGAAGAGTTTGGGGAAAGGGCAGAAGCAGAAACCTTCCGCCCTCCAAACCCTTCTTCCTGAAAGGAGGGGACCTGTGAGAGGCGCCTCCCTGCTCCAGGAGGGCGGGCACCTGGTGAAACTGACCCTGGCTTCCGGTCACTTCTTCACTGATTGCTGCTCCAAGTCCTGAGCCCTCTGTCTTGTGGATGCTTCACAAGTGTGCTGTTGCTTTGTCAAGAAGGTGGGAAAGCTCCCTGCTCTAGTCACGCCTTAGGGTCTTCACGCTCTTGTGGAAGCTACTGCACACGTGTAGACGTTCAATTACATGTTCTCGCTTTCCTCCTGTTGATGTATACCTTTGTCAGTTCAATTTCAGGCTGTTGGTCTTTCCTTGGTGTGGGTAGGAAGTTCGTTAGAATCACGGATAAGCACTTGGGTGCAGTATGGGGCTGACTTTGGAACCATGGATTTTTAAGTGCAGGTAAGCAAAGGAGAAAAGGAAAGATATAAGCACCTGAATGCAGAGTTCCAAAGAATAGCAAGAAGAGATAAGAAAGCCTTCTTCAGTGATCAATGCAAAGAAATAGAGGAAAAGAACAGAATGGGAAAGACTAGAGATCTCTTCAAGAAAATTAGAGATACCAAGGGAACATTTCATGCAAGGATGGGCTCAATAAAGGACAGAAATGGTATGGACCTAACAGAAGCAGAAGATATTAAGAAGAGGTGGCAAGAATACACAGAAGAACTGTACAAAAAAGATCTTCACGACCCAGATAATCATGATGATGTGATCACTCATCTAGAGCCAGACATCTTGGAATGTGAAGTCAAGTGGGCCTTAGAAAGCATCACTACGAACAAAGCTAGTGGAGGTGATGGAATTCCAGTTGAGCTGTTTCAAATCCTGAAAGATGATGCTGTGAAAGTGCTGCACTCAATACGAAGAATTGATGCTTTTGAACTGTGGTGTTGGAGAAGACTCTTGAGAGTCCCTTGGACTGCAAGGAGATCCAACCAGTCCATTCTGAAGGAGATCAACCCTGGGATTTCTTTGGAGGGAATGATGCTAAAGCTGAAACTCCAGTACTTTGGCCACCTCAGGCGAAGAGTTGACTCATTGGAAAAGACTCTGATGCTGGGAGGGATTGGGGGCAGGAGGAGAAGGGGACGACCGAGGATGAGATGGCTGGATGGCATCACGGACTCGATGGACGTGAGTCTGAGTGAACTCCGAGAGATGGTGATGGGCAGGGAGGCCTGGCGTGCTGCGATTCATGGGGTCGTAAAGAGTCGGACACGACTGAGCAACTGAACTGAACTGAACTGAACTGAAGATAAAGATTGAACCTAGTTCTTCTCTGGTCTGTCTGCTGCTGCTGAGTCGCTTCAGTCGTGTTCGACTCTGTGCGATCCATAGACGGCAGCCCACCAGGCTTCTCCGTCTCTGGGATTCTCCAGGCAAGAATACTGGAATGAGTCTGTCTAGAGACTTCTTTTTCATCCTAGAAAAAAGCCATTGGTGAATGAGGTCAACCAGATGCAGTTGACAGACACTCCATGAAGAGAATTATTACTGCTCTGGTCTGGAGGAATTAATTATACAAAAACATGTTGGTTCGAAAAAGGAATACTCTGTGCTCTTGAAAGTCCTCCTTACCCCAGCAATTTCCTTTCCAAACCACACAGAGTGTTCTGACAGGACCCTCCTTTTATCTGGAAGTGGCAGGACTGGCCTTTCTTCAGGGAATTCATAAGATGTCTACTTGTCCATGAGACCGGAAACTCTGCTGACATTTAAAAATTGTCTCTCTCTCCTGGAGCCTGACCGTGAGGCTTGATTTTAGACTAGCTGGTGTGCATAAACCAGATGCTTCTTCTTGATTCTTGAAATGTCCTTCTATTTGTTTATCTCTCTGAATCAGTGGGGTTTTTCTGTAGACAAGGCATTTGCAGGAAGGATGGCAGGAGGCACAAGGACGTACCCCAGGTGAAAGTCAAGGTGCCTGGCACGTTTTCTGGGGTCAGCTGAGATGACTGACAGTTGTCTCTGCGGCACCAGGTACCCAGGTACGCGTCTCCTCCCGCAGCCATGCTTCCAGGTAGAATGGCAGGAGAAAAAGGACTTCCATCTTGAAAATTCAAGATGCCGCTTGACTTCACACTGACGCCAATGGCAAGTGAATGTATTCAGCAATAACATTTCTAGAAACCCAGTCCAAGTGGTTAAAGACGGCTTCTGGTTACAGCTTCCATTCTAAGTGGAGTCGACCTCACAGAACGAGGGCCGTTTCCCTGTTGATGGATCAAAGGGGTCATGGGCCAAAGTTCAGGAGCTAGCTCTGCAGAGAAATTATTTTACACCAGAAGTTAGAGTAAGAAGCACCACAGTGCACCCACCCGAGAGATCAGTGACATCCAATGACCATCACGGAGTGAGTCAACACGAAATGTTTGCTGAACATCCACAGGGTGGTAAAAGACAGATGGTTCAAAAAAAGTAAAAATTAAGATCCTTTTAGAGCATTTTAGGCTCAGAGCAAAATTGAGAGGGAATTGCAGTGCGTTCCCATTTTCTCCTGCCTCCACACAGGCACAGCTTCCCCCATCCTCAACATCCCCAATGGAAGGTATGTTCAACGAACCTGCATTGACCGTCATAATCAGCCAACGCCCACAGCTTACATCAGGATCCACTCTTGATGTTCTACATTCTGTGTTTGGACAAATTAACAGTGATATTTATCCATCCTTATATTATCACGCAGAGTATTTTCACAGCCCTAAAAACCCTCTGTGCTCTATTCACTCCTCCCACCTAACCCCTGGCAAACAATGATCTCCACGGGTTTGCCTTTCCCAGAATGCCACAGAGTTGGAAGCATGCAGTACGCAGCCTTTTCAGACTGGCTTCTTTCCCTTGGCAATATGTATTTAAGGTTCCTCTGTGTCTTTTCATAGCTTGATAGCTTATTTCTTATTAGTGCTAAATAACATTCTGTTTTCTGGAGGTATCAGTTTATTTATCCATTCACCTACTAAAGGGTGTTTTGATACTGTCTGAATTTTGGCAAAGATGCATAAAGCTACTACCACCATTCACGTGCAAGATTTTGGGTAGCCCTAAGTCTGCAAGTCTTTTGGGTGCATACCAGGAAGGATGGTTGCTGGATCACATGATCAGAGGATGCTTAGTTTCATAAGAAACAACCAAATTGTCTCCCAAACTGGCTGCACCATTCTGCACTCTCACCGAGTGAGTGAGATTTCCGACTGTTTCACAGCCGCCCCAGAATTTGGTGCTGTCCTTGTTCCGTATTTTGGCCATCCTGACAGGTCGTGGAGCAACCCCTCACTGTTGCTTTAATTTGCGTTTCTCTGATGACGTGTGATGGAGAGCATCTCTTTATTTGCCTGTTTGTCATCTGTGTATCATCTTTGGCAAGGTATTTTTTAAGATATTGGGCCCATTTTCTAATCCAGTTGTCTCCTTATTCTGAGTTTTAATACTTCTTTGTAGATCTGTTAGTCCTTCATCAAATGTGTCCACAAGTATTTTCTCCCAGTTTGTGGCTTGTCTTTTCATTCTCTTGTCACTATCTTTTGCAGAGCAAAATTTTTTAATTTTTTTTTTTAAGGAAGGGGATACTAATGTAAATGATATTGCATTTTAAATTTCAAATTCCACTTACTCTTTGCTGGTATGTAAGAAAGTGATTGACTTTTTAAGCTTATTTCCTACAATCTTGCTATAATCGCTCATTAATTCCAAGAGGGTTTTTTTGTTTTGGTTTGGTTTTGTTGTTTGTTTTCTTTGCTTTGTCTTTGACTGGGCTGCAGCTCGTGGGATGATCTTAGTACCCTGAGCAGGTATCAAACTCAGGCTCTTGGCAGTGAAAGTTCTGAGTCCAAACCACTGAACTGCCAGGCCAATTCTCAATCCCAAGAGGTTTTGTGTTTTTTTCTGCATACATGTCTATCCCATCTGCAAATATTTCTTCCTTTCCAATCTGCATATCTTTTATATAATTTCTTGTCTAATTGCACTAGCAAAGTCTTTCAGGGCAGTGTTGAAAAGGATGCTACAGCTTGTTTTTCCACTCAGCAGCTGATGGGCACTTCAGCCGTTTCCAGGTTTTGCTGCTGTGAGTAAAATGCCTTACTCAGAACACACGGCTCATGCGGGGCACACGCTCTCCCTTCCTGCAGGCATGCACAGCGCGTGGAGCCCTGCGCGGCAGGACGAGGCGTCTGGAGGTGTGAGGCCTGCCAGGCTGCTCTCCGAGCTGGGTTTCTGATAGGCAGCGTGTTGGTGGCTTTGCTCTTCTGAGTCTCGTCTGATAGTCTCTGCTATTTAACCAAAAATTTGAGGCCATTTAAACCTACCTTCTTCTTGATGCTTTTTATTTGCCGTGCTTGTCCTTTGTTTCTTTTCCCTCTTTGTTTTTGTTTTTATTGGACTATTTTTTCACAATTCCGTCGTATTTCGCCCGTCAGCTGGCCAGCTGCCCTTTGGGGGAGGTTTCAGTGGTTGCGCAGTTCAGAGGCTCTCACTTCCGCCCCTCACTCAGATGTGATAAAGCTTTTCTGAGACCTGGGACCCCGCAGAGCTTTCTGCAGCCTCCGTTCCGTGTGGGAGAGAGGCAGGGCTGGCTGGGTTTCTGCCATCGAGGGCATCCCGTCCTGTCTGTGAGCGCCTGGTGGCTGGCACAGGCCTGGGGAGAGCGCAGAGAAAGCGCTCCCTGCCCACGCCCGGCGCCCAGCACACCGCCCTTCTGGAATCCACACAACCCCCGGCCACGCTGCTTTCACCTGAGGTCTGGGCCGCGGCGCCTCGTCCAGAACCTCCTGAAGCCGGGTTAGCTTCATCTCGTTTAGTGCAGAAAGCAAGGAGCAGCTGGCCCCACGTCGACAGATGGAAAAGAAGCCAGAATGCTTCAGGCTATTCTTTTTTCTCGCTTCCTGTATAGAAAAGTGGTGTCCACACAGAAAGGACACCCCAAATAGTCAGAAAGATTGCAGCGCCTGCTCCCCGAAAGAGAGCGCAAGCCGTCCCACTCAGATGAGCGAGCGGATCTTGGAAACGAGACTGTGAAGTTCTTGGAGGGAGTCTTTGTGGAACCTTGAAGAACGAGAGAGAGAGCCGCCAGGAGAAAAAGATGGACAGATGTCCCGGCTCTCAGGGCGGAGACGAGGGTCACCTTGGAGACTAGATGAGGGAGCTCACTGCCTGTTGGTGGAGAGTTTTAGTCTAGATGTAAAAGGTGTCCAGAGACTGCCTGGGAAAGGAAGGAGCAGGCCTTCCCTGTGGCTCGGTGTTAAAGAAGCCGCCCGCCAACGCAGGAGCCCTGGGTTCCGTGCGTGATGCGGGAAGGCCCCACGTGCCTTGGAGCAGCTGAGCCCGTGAGCCACGGCTACCGAGCCTGTGCTCCAGAGCCCGGGGCCATAACTCCTGAAGCCCGCGTGCCCCAGAGCCGGAGCGCCGCAACAGGGGACCCCGCGAGAGAGGCCCGGCCCCCGACGGGGAGCAGCCCCTCCTGCTCTCCGCACCTCGAGGAAAGCCTGAGCAGCAACGAGGGCCCAGCCCAGCCTAGGCAAAGAAGGAGGAGGAGAAAGGCAGGCCCGGCGCTGGCTCGCGTCAAAGCAACGGCCTCATCCCGAGGGTGTCTACCAGCCAGGGAAGCTGTCTATGCCAGCTCGAGTCAGGCATCGATCTCCGCTAAGGACCAGGGGAGAGAAAGGGTCAGAATAACCCCTTGGGTGAATTCGCAGCTGGCCTGAGGGAGTTTCAATGCCAGCTGAGACCTGTGCTCTGCCCCGGGGCTCCATCCTTGTATCTGTTCTGCTCAAAACCATCCATCAGCTGAGTAACGCTGCCCAGACCACCATGTATGTTAAGAGCCCTGTACCTAAAATAATAGTGAGGAGGCTAAATATCTACACAGATAAGTGGGGACAGCAGTGTGAGGTGTTGCACAGTTTTTCTTTTTCACAAGTTCAGGCCGGGGCTGGTGAGGAAAGCCGTCTCAGGGGGGTCTGCCCAGCGCTGTTGGCAGTCAGACCCTCGCTTTCCCCCAAGCCCCACGGGGCCTGGGGAAGTGCAATGGGGTGAGGGTGGTGTCAGAGCAGAGAAAAATGGAAAATTCAACTATGACATGAAATCTGGACTTGATGAACTACAGAAGCTTCCCACGTGTGAAACCGAGATGAGAGACAATGTCCTGAGTCGAAGCTCCGCGCTAGCCTGAAGGGAGAGCTGCAGAGGCCTCCTAAGGGCGTCCCGAGCTCCTCCCGGGGCGGGGGGCGGTCACAGGGGTCCCTTGACCCGTCTGCGGGCGCCTGCAACACAAGGCCGATGTTTCCTCTCCCCGCCTCCTTCTGACTCATGGTTAATGCCTCAGCTGAGTGCACGCCCAAGGAGACTGGCTGTTCAGAACGTCACATTACCATCAAGCCACTATCCACTGTGTTCAGCCGACATTTTAATTTTTCAGTTTTCTTAAATGTTTTCTTAAATGCTCATGCTGTTGTTCAGTTGCCAAGTCGTCACCGACTCTTTTCAACACCATAGACTGCAGCGCGCCCGGCTTCCCTGTCCCTCATTATCTCCAAGAGCTTGCTCAAACTCTTGTCCATTGAGCCGGTGACGCCATCCAACCATCTCATCCTCTGTCGCCCCCTTCTCCTCCTGCCTTCGATCTTTCCCAGCATCAGGGTCTTTTCCAGTGAGTCAGTTCTTCATCAGGTGGCCAAAGGATTGGAGCTTCAGCTTCAGCATCAGTCCTTCCAATGAATATTCAGAACAGATTTCCTTTAGGATTGACAGGTTTGATCTCCTTGCAGTCCAAGGGACTCGAGAGTCTTCTCCAGCACCACAATTTGAAGGCATCAGTTCTTCAGCACTCAGCCTTCTTCATGGTCCAAATTTCACATCCATACATGACTACTGGAAAAACCATAGCTTTCACTAAACGGACCTTTGTTGGCACAGTGATGTCTCTGCTTTTTAATATTCTGTCTAGGTGTGTCATATTTACTTCCAAGGAGCAAACATCTGTTCATTTCAAGGCTTCAGTCACCATCCGTGGTGATTTTGGAGCCCAAGACAAGAAAATCTGTCACTGCTTCCCCATCTATTTGCCATGAAGTGACGGGACTGGGTAACATGATCTTAGTTTTTCTGAATGGTGCGCTGTAAGCCAGCCTTTTTGTTGAAAATACTCTTGCTAGTTCACTAAGCTTTTATTGACACGGATACCGTTGAACAGAAGCCTCACTTTACATCTCAAGCAAAATGTTTGCGCGAGTAGGACCTGGGACCTGTCTAACCAGTCTGTAGGTCAACAGGTAAACATCAGTCAAGAGAAGCCACCGTGGGTTTCCAAGCCACCATGGGCCTAAGCAGACGGCAGACTTCGCGTTGCTGTGCCGCTCACTCCGAGAGCCAGGTAGGAGGGGCCCTGCTCTCGTGAAGACGAGGGATCAGATTCATCACAGTGTCTAAAGCACGTGCTAAAACATGTCTCAGTGCAACAGAGAGCATGATGAAGGCACGTGGAGGCAGCGGGCGGCCAGTTCTGCCCACAGACCGGCTATCGAGCCCCGCCTCTTCGGCCCCAGGACAGGTGGACGGAGTCCACTCTCCACTCCCGCGCCTTCTCGTCAACGCTTCTCACCAACTCCTTCTCCCAGCCCCGGGGGAGTTTGGTATCAGGTACCTGATGGGTCAGCTCTGTCGGGACTTACTCACTGTTGGCACGCCGGGAAGGAAGTGCATTTTCCTTGTGTCTTCCAGAACACCCGCTCTCTTCTTTGCAGCTTCTCCGCCTCAACCGCAAGTCCCCAGTGATCTCAGCAGATGAACAAGTCACCCAATCTCCTCCTGACGCACATCAAGGGAGCCTCTGCTGCCTCCTGGGCAGATTCACTTTTCACAGAATTATTCTGACAACCTCGCTTGCTGACCTTAGGAAACTCAGAGCGAATGCGTCGACTTGCCTCAGGGATGCGGGATGGGCATCGTCTGTCTCCAGATCGGAATGCTTTCTTTTTATAGCATGCTAACAGCTCTTCCCAGAAAACACCAGCGTCACACCATGCCACACTGTATTTAATTACAGCGTGTCAGCCTCCCTTAGAGGAATGTTGGGAAGATTATACTTTAAAATAATAAGCGTGGGAAAACGACAGATTTGGGATGTTTAACACTTACAAATATTCCTGCAACATAAGTCAATAAGTATCTGTGCAGGCCTGTGATACATCTCGTGATTGTAACCTTGGAAAAATTCTAATTTGCAGCCTCCCTGTCTCCCACAAGGCACAAAACAGAGCTTGGTATTTAAAACCTACCCGTCCAGGGAGGAGCTGCATTCCCACACCAGATGTTCATGGCGCCACGTGAAGGCCCCAGGCTCCGACGCTGCGCGCATGCAGCGCTCTGCACGGCCATGCTCCCCGGAGCTCACACCCTGAGAGCGAGTCTCCGCAGACGTCCGAGTCCACACAGAACTGCACCGTGTTTTGTGTGTTTAGTGATGGTCTGAGAACCCAGGGTGGGAGGTCTCACAAGGCCAGCTCTGGGCACTGCTGACGCGGGCTGGAATCCTCCTGTGATCTGGAAGGAGCCCGTGCCTTGCCACGGCGTGGTTTAAGGAGAGAGCCCCTGAGAGGCGTGCGGGGAGGCGGCGGCGTGCGGCGTGCTCAGCCGCGGTGCACACCTTCCCTTTCTTCCGTCTGAAAAGTTCTGTGGAGCCTCTGTGACCTGCCGGATGAGCCTGGAAGCGGGTGTCCAGGGAAACGAGACCCTGCTCATCTCAAGAGCTCCTCATCTGCTTGGGCAGGTGAGGTGTAACCGAGAACCAGCTACGAGACCTTGGGACGGTCCACGTGGAACGCTACAGGCCAGGCCTTTATGATGAGGTGGAGAACTGTATTTATTAGACATAAGCTCAGTTGGTAAAGAATCCGCCTGCAACGCAGGAGACCCTAGTTCAATTCCTGGGTCAGGAAGGTCTCCTGGAGCAGGGATAGGCTACCCGCTCCAGTACTCTTGGGCTTCCCTTGAGGCTCAGCTGGTAAAGAATCCGCCTGCAATGCAGGAGACCTGGGTTCAGTCCTTGGGTTGGGAAGATCCCCTGGAGAAGGGAATGGCTACCCACTCCAGGATTCTGGCCTGGAGAATGCTATGGACTGTGTAGTGCATGGGCTCACAAAAAGTCAGACATGGCTGAGCGACTTTCATTTTCACTTTCATCCAGCCCGCGAGGAGTTCTCTCTCGGTGATACGCATACAGAGAGTTCCCTGCTCCCGAGGAGGCAGGAGGCCACTCGGGGACGGTGCAGGTCCTCTCGGGGGTCTGGGGAGGACGTGCGCAGTCTCTCCAGGCTGGGAAGTCTCAGTGGGGGGCGGGAGGAAGAGAGCCGAGCCTGCCTGGGTGGTACGTGGGGTCTCAGGGAGGACGGAAAGTGAATCCAGGGAGCAGGAGATCCGGAGACTTCACTCAGGATGCGAGGGGACCAGCCAGGGCAGCAGAGGGGCCTTCTCAGGAGGACCGGCCGTGAACCGCGATTCCTGTCACGTTCTCTGGGAGCTGCTAATGAAGGCAAGATCCCCGTCTTAGTTAGGATGCGGGGCCTTTGGGGGCAATGCCTTGCAGATCTGGAATAAGTCTGGGAGGCAGTGAGGATACAGAGTGCAGAGTCAGAAGAGGGGGTGTCACTGGAGGAGGGGTGGGAGCAGAGGCTTGGAGGTGGACAGGAAGCTCCAGGGGAGCTGGGGGCTGGGGGGGGCAGCTGGCCTGGCTGGGGCAGGGCCAGTTTGCGGACAGGGCAGTCAGGTTGCTCTGCAAGGTCAGGTCAGACTCTAGGAAGGCTTGCCTACTGCGCAGGAGCTGAGGAGCCTCCTGGGAGGGTGGCGTGGTGAGGGGAGGGAGGGGCCTGGAGTCACGGCCCTGGTTACAGAGCTGTCGCCTCGGCCCAGGAGGTGGGGCAGGAACCTTCATGGATGAGGCAGCCGGTGGAGCAGACCAGAGTGAGCAGAGGACAGGGGAAGGACTGGGAAGCCCGGGGGCCACGTGGAAGGGCCAGAGAGACAACAGGAGGGAAACCAAGCGTTGAGCTCCCACGAGGCCCGCTCAGCACGGTCAGGAGTGTGCTGAGGACGTGGTCATCCCCACAGTCACGCTATGGATGCGGAAGCACGTGTGCCACGTGGCTGAGGAAGCCTGAAGACCCGACGAGCTGGGAAGCCGCTGGCCACTGCGGGCCAGGCGTGGAGGATGCTGGGCTCTTCACTGCTCCCCGCGCATCCCCGGGCCGAATCCGTGGACCGGTCTCCGAGGGGGTGGAGCGGACGCCAAGGGGGCGAAGGAGACCTTGACTACGTTTTGATCGCGGTGGCTTTAAAATGCAAGTGAAAGTCCTCCGGGCATTGGCGCCGGCTGAGCAGCATCTCAGAAGTGGAGGCGGAGTGGCGTCATGCTTGGGGTGAGGGGGGCTGGTCTCTGGGGGGACGCTGGGGCAGGCCTGTTTTCTGCATCTGACGTTTGCTCCCAAGCTGGGGCCAGGCCCTTGGGCCCCTAACCAGGGGCGGGGTGACCTCATGCCAGCTCCAGGGCCGCAGACTCCTCCTCCTCCTGGTCCTCTGACGTGCTCCTCAAAGCCGGCTCCCTGGAACCCTCGGGGTTACCAAGGGAATGAGGAGGGCCAGCTTCCTGCTCTCCTTCTGCCCTGCTTCAGCCCACCCTTCCAACCACCACTTGCAAAGCACTTTTGTGAGTTTATTGATATATCTGGGGAAAGGTTGCATTTGAACATAGGAATCTGCGAGCATCTCTCTCTAAATCTCAGGTGACCTTTTCAGATGTTTCCGGCGACACCTGCTGGTGTGGCATTCGGTGATTCTGGCACTGCAGCCCCTGAGCCCTGGTGGGAGGCGAGGCCCAGAAACATACATGCTGCGTGTGCCCACCTCCCCGGACTCAGGGAGCCCGCGCCCGGGCACACGGGAGCCCACCCGGGAGGCAGGATCCCACGTGCCCGCAGAAGCTCTCCTGTCGCTTCAGCCCCGTGACGGTGGCCTCTGCTGCCCCCAGACCGGACCAGGTGCAGGAGCACAGCGGGCTGAGTCACCCCCGGCGCAGCCCCGCTGCGGTCCTGGCCACCGGGGCAGGCAGCACTCTCCTCCAGCCTGTGCGCCCAGGCAGAGGCGCGGGGCACACGGCTCAGTCTCTGCTCACCCCCAGCGCCCGGCCCGCGGGCGTCCGGCAGCCCCCGTGGTGCTGCCCGACTCGGCACCATCTTGCAGACAGGTAGCAGCAGCTTGAGAAACATTCTTTCTGAAGTTTGAGTTTCAGGCGCGTTTGAATAGGCCACGATCACTCCTGATCCTCCCCCTGGGTCAGCACGTCCTGATTCACTGACTCATGTGCTGGGAACTTTTGGGGGGCGGCGGGATTAGACAGTGTCAGGTCTGGGGGGGCAGGGGGCCGTTGCAGGCCAGTGCTGGACGCTGGACGGTCAGAGACTCCAGAGACCCCAGGGGTGGGGGGCGGGGCGGGAGCCCTGTTGGGGAGGAGGGCGGCCCAGCACAGCCTTTCCTGTGCTCTGGGAGGTGAGAGCTGGAAATGGTAACTTTGCAGAGACAGTTTATTACAAAGTACTTTTACATCTTGCGTCTCATCTAACCTACGATGTAGATGTTATCATTCCCGTTTTCTAGATGAGCAAATCGATAATCAGAGTAAGTGGCCTTACCCCAAATCCTGCAGTGGACCCGGGGCTGCAGGGAGACTAACACTGGGAGACGCCTGAGTTAGGATCCCCCAGGGAGAGAGCCAGTGGGCTCTGTGTATGTGTGCGTGTGTGTGTGTGTGTGTGTGTGTGTGTGCGTGTGTGTGTGTGTGCATGTGCATGAGGGGGCAGGGGCTGTGGGACTGGCAGGCTGAAATGTGTGGAGCCGGCTGCTGGGCTGCAGGCCCAGGAAGAGCAGGCATCCTGGGTCCAGTCTGAAGGCGTCTGGAGGAGAAGCCCACCGTCTCCCGGACTCCAGTCTTTTCCTCGTAAGCTCTTCGACTGTTTGGGCAAGGCCCACCGTGACTAGCCGATCAGCAGCTCTCCTCTGCAGGTCTGACCGTTAGTCACACTTTGCAGATACACTCACAGACGTGCAGACTGCAGGCCAGACTCTGGCACCCGGTCCACCCAAGTGGATACATAGCCTTAACCATTCAAGGGTCTTCAGGGAGGTGGCAGCAGGCCAGGGAGACACGGGTGCGCGAGGCTCCGAGCCGCTCCTCTGCGGGAAGCCCTTCCGAGCGCGGGCTTGAGCCGAGGACATCAGGGCCGTCTGCTCACGGCAGTGTTGCGGGGCCCGTCCTTCTGGAAGAGCCGTGAGAGGGTGAAGCTGTGAAGGGGCGCACCGCCTCTGGACACCCAGTCCCTGCCCCCGTCTCCCCTCTTCTGACGGCCTCACTCAGCCTCCTCCTGGAGCTCCGGCCGCTGGCTGGCCTGGGCCCGTCACTGCACAGAGCGTGGGATGGGCAGGGGAAGGGGATAAGGCCGGGGGAGGCTGTCCTGACGACACGGGGTGGAAGTTTGTCGTTTCCAAGAAAGAAGGATGTCCTTTGATTTACTCATAGGCTTGTCTATTCACTCATTCATTTTTTCAACAAATAGGACGTCTGCCACTGCCCAGGCACCGGGACCCAAATATTAGCAGGAAATGAGGGCTCCTGAAAGGATGTTTTAAAAATCAACTAAAGGCTAATTGGCCAGGCGTTCCCGGGTGGGGGCAGGAAGTCTGAAGGTTACGGGGCGGGTACAGCAACAGACTCTTCCCTCCCGATGAGCGGAGGGGTCAGGAGGGAGCGACAGAGCCGTGCAGCAGGGAGGCGGCGTGGGACTCAGGCCGGGTCTGCAGCACACCTGGCTGAGCGAGGGCCGCTCCGAGCGCAACGGCCCAGAGGGGCCCCCGAGTCCAGCCCGGCCGCCCGAGTGGGCAGGACTGGGTCTCACGGGTTACATGGGGGTTGATTCCTGTGGGGGCTTCAGGTGACTCAGAGCTAAAGGATCTGCCTGCGACACAGGAGGTGCGGGTTTGAACCCTGGGTGGGGAAGATCTCCGGGAGAAGGAAATGACAACCCACTCCAGTATTCTTGCCTGGGAATCCCACGGACAGAAGAGCCTGGTGGGCTACAGTCCACGGGGTCACAACAGCTGGACACGAGTGAGCGATTAAACACGACAATGGCAGCTCCGGCGGGGTGAGCTCTGAAGCCCCGCTGCCAGGGCCGTGGCGGGCCCCCGGGACAGTCACCGCCGAGTGCTATTCGCTGGGCAGCTTCGAACAGCAGACGTGGCTTCGTCCCTGGCTTTGAGGCCAGGCGTCCTGTGTCAGGGGGTGGGCAGGCCGAGCCCCCCCGCTCCGCCTCCTGCCCCTGGCGGGGCGTCCCTCGCCCCTCCTCAGCGCTCCCCGCCTGTAGACACGCCGCTCCTGTCTCTGCCCCGCTTCGTGGGGCTCCACCCTACCTGTGTGTCTCCTCTTTGGAGAATGCTGGTCACACAGGCCGGGGGCCCCTCTTACAGGGGTGTGGCTCCCTGTGACCTAACCAGTGACAGCTGGAGCGACCCTAGTTCCAAGGGAGGCTGCAGCTGAGGTCCCGGCTGGGAGCTGGGGTCTGGGGGCACTCAGCAGCTCCACTGAGGCTTGTGGAGATGCCAAGAGATTCGTTTCTGCTCCTTGTGCTAAAAATGACTACCTGGGGGAGGGGCGGAAACTCAGGGACTTGGTCCCAGAGCAGGAAGCCCCCCGCCCCGCCCCGCCCTGCTGCCCACTGGCTGACAGCCTGGGGGAGACTGACCTTTGGACACAGGCTGCCGTCCACTCAGCGGCCCGCGGGGACTCACCTCCCGGAACAAACAGGGGCTGTGGTTTCATTAAAAACACCTGGAGACGGAAGCTTTTTGAGTCTAAGTTTTCCAACCCACCCAGAAGCTTGACTACAATTTTTGGTTTTTTATAAATGGTTTTTTTTTTTTTTTTGATGTCATCGTTGTTCAGTTGCTCAGTTGGGTCAGACCCCTTGCAAACCGCACGGACTGCAGCACGCCGGGCTTCCCTGTCTGTCTGATTTTTAACGTCTTTGTTGAATTTGTTCTAATATCGCTTCTGTTTTGTTTTGGATTTTTGGCCACAAGGCACGTGGGATCTCCATCCCCTGACCGTGGATTCAACCCACACCCCCTGCACCGGAAGGCAAGGTCTTCACCACGGGACCACCAGGGAAGCCCCCTATAATTTCTACATTTTACACAGAAGATTGGCACGGATCGGGGAGAGGGGAGGCGTGGTGAGAAGGAGGCAGCCCCGGGCCGTCATGGCTGGTGGAGATGGGGTGTCGAGAGCTCCGAGGACCAGAGCGTGGGGTGGGGTGGCCCTCCTGGGGTCTCAGGGCCCAGGCAGACAGACTGAGGCTGGTCCAGCTCCCGCTCTCCCTCCTGGCTCCCCAGCGTCATCCTGGGGCTGCTCGTCTGAGGCCAGGTGGTGCTCCTGGAAGCTGGTCTGAACGCGGACGGCCCCGTGAGCGTCCAGGCTGGGGATGCCCGCTCAGCTCCCTCACCCTCTTGCTCCCTCCTGGGCACCAGCAGGGATTTCTTGGAGACTGCAGATTGCTTTGCAGCTGGCCAGAGGGCTGTCTCTGACCCCGCCTCAGGCTTAGCCTCTGGGTTAGCTGGGGGCACAGGTTTCTTCAGGAATGAACCTCCCCACCTCGGCTTTTCCTGTCCCTGTAACTAATCACTGTGCCCTGAACTCCGTCACCAGCTGGACGGGTCTGTAGGAAACGGCATTGCCTTCTCGTTATAACGGGGAGCCCCCTCCTTCTGACCTACAGGTTAGAAGGTTAATTGAGATTTCTGTGTTTACATTCTAATCTCCATGTATAAGGCGTGATAAATCTTTATCTCTTTCAGCCAGGCAGTGCTTCATTACTTTTCCAAAGGTAAAGCCTGGTGTGTTCAGGACGAATTATAGGGCAAGAATGTCTCTGATAAACCCACAATGGCAGAAAACAAGGATGATTTATATGGGGTAGAATTACAAAGACAACCCAGGCAAGTGCGCCTTGAATTCCAGCCTTGTCAGAACTGATTGTTTTTGTCTTTCTCAAGCATTCAATGAATAATTTCACAAGGAGTTTAGCTTCATTTTTGTGCGTGCCACTTAAGAAATCAGAAGGATTTTTAAAAGTAAATTGCTTAGATGCAAATGGAGTTTTTCCAAAAATTAAATAATTGGAAGGGGATAAAAAGCACTGCAGACATACACTGTTTATGTATTTGGAGATGTTCTTTCTACCATTACTTTCTTTTTGTCAACCTGGACAGTGGGCTCTGCTGGGTGGACCGGGGTTCAGGGAAGCAGAACGGCTAGGAATACAGTCTTTGAAATCAGTCCAGCCCTGGCTCAAGGCCTGGAACTAACATTGACCAAATGATGACTGTGGTCCAGTCATGAATTTCCTAAGTCTTTATTACCTTATTTTTAAAAGGCCAGGTCAACGGAGAGGGTCTTTGTGAAAACCTGGTAACACAGTACATGTAGAGCACAGGGCATCAAGCCTGGCAACAGGGGGAGGCCAGGCCATAGCGGGGCCTGGTGATGGTGATGGTACTGATGGTGGTGGTGGTGATGGTGGTGGTGATGGTGGTGGTGGTGGTGGTGATGGTGGTGGTGGTGGTGATGGTGGTGGTGATGGTGGTGGTGGTGATGGTGGTGGTGGTGGTGGTGATGGTGATGGTGGTGGTG
>SJYT01041639.1:723692-773458 GCA_006410635.1 Cephalophus harveyi
GGTGATGGTGGTGATGGTGGTGATGGTGGTGATGGTGGTGGTGGTGGTGATGGTGATGGTGGTGGTGGTGATGGTGGTGATGATTGTGATGGTGGTGATGGTGATGATGTTGGTAATATTGGTGGGGTGATGATTTTGCCAGATTTAGCGTTTATACAAGACCTTGATTTAAGCCCTCTGCTGCCATTTTATCTCTGTTTTATCAGTATAAAGTTTTTCTTCCCAACCAGCATCTCAAGGACAGGTTGCCTTTTAAGCACTTTTACACTTCCCATCGCAGACGGCACCCACGCTGCACGGCCTTTGCCATTTGTTGGATACTGCAGCACTCACGCTGCTGTCCTATTTCACTAGGCCCCTTGATTTTCCTCATTTTCCCAAATCCTACCATGCCAGAGTCTCTAAAGATAGCCCCAAGCATGGGCCCTCTGGGGGCATTTCATACATATTGAGGGACCCCCAGTAGGAGGCAGAAGGGGAGGTTCCTTTGGAGGAGTCTGACTGGCTGGTGTTTGACTCACCGTTTTCTGAAGCTGACCTCTCTTGTCTAATGGTGAAAGAGCTTTGACCCCTTTGGTGTCTGTGATGGGCTCATCTGAGTGGGTTTTTCTCACGGTTGGTGGGTTGATGGAGACCCTCTGAAGTCAGCTGCATCACTGCAGTGAGGTTTGAACTGTCCACTGTGGAGGTCACTTTGGTTGTGCACTGTGTTGGGGCCAAGCGAACCTTGAGCCCACAGAGCAGCCGGGGCCCCGGGGGCAGGGGCCCCTCCTCGATCTCTCCATGTCCTTGCCCTCCCCTCCCCGACCCGGCACCTACTGTCTGCTCACCACGTCCTGTGTCCTTTGCCAGAAGCCTGAGCCTCCGCTGTTCACAGGCTGCTGGGATCACGGTGCTTGATTGACCGCAACCTGGGGGAAAACACGTTTTTTTTCCCTTTTAAAGAAAATGATATATCAATAATTTTTTCTGTGCTGGAGAGGAGGTTCCCTGAGGGCAGAAGTCGTGCCTCACTCTCACCCAGAGAGCCTGCCACACACCCGGCATGTAGGCCCTGACCAGCAGCGTCTATGCGAGCAGACGGAGTGAACGTCGCCCTCCAACACGCGAGAGCAGTCCTAGCTCCTGCTGTCCTCACTGGGCTCCCCACTGCAGGAGCACGTGTGACGACGCGAAGGTGGGCGTGAGCCAGACCCGGGCTCCGTTTCCCAGGTTTCACCCCATCGTCCCACGTCCAGGCCCCTTCCTCTTGCGTTCAGAGGTGTGTGCCCCGGGACGTCTCATTCTTGTTCTGCCACCACAGCCGTGGCTCACAGTCCACTGCTCCCGTTTTCCTGGCAGATTGCTGGGCACAGTGGTAACACCACGTCTCACCCACTTGAAGACATACATCTCCCCCAACTCTCAGTTCAGTTCAGTTCAGTCGCTCAGTCGTGTCCAACTCTTTGAGACCCCATGAATCGCAGCACGCCAGGCCTCCCTGTCTATCACCATCTCCCGGAGTTCACTCAGACTCACGTTCATTGAGTCCGTGATGCCATCCAAACATCTCATCCTCTGTCGTCCCCTTCTCCTCCTGCCCCCAGTCCTTCCCAGCATCAGAGTCTTTTCCAATTAGTCAACTCTTCGCATGAGGTGGCCAAAGTACTGGAGTTTCAGCTTTAGCATCATTCCTTCCAGAGAAATCCCCCAACTCTACTGTCTCCAAAATCGGATGTGTCTTATAGTCGATGGAGAGGCATTATTTAACCGCCTCTTATTTTTTCCTTTCTTAGCAGTGCCCCAAATAATGGTGAGTCATGGAGCTGATAGCTGCCTGAGATCCGGAAAAACTGTTCCTCATGCTTGCTGAGTGTCTATCACGCATTGGCCATGGGTCTGCGTGTTCTAACCACTGGACTCCTCCCAGCAAGCCTGCTTCCCACATTTGGTTACTGTGTCAGCCCTGTAGACAGTCCCAGGCAGGGAGGGGAGAAGGAACTTCCTGTCTTCACAGGACCCCAAGCTGGGACATGTCAGGGCTGAGATTTGAACCTAAGCCATCAGGTACCAGACCGTAAGTAGTGGTTTTAATCAAAGCCACTTCACCAGGGTTTTTCCCCGGACTTTGGTGCATCCATCGCCTCACCCATCACGTTGCAATGTTGCCCAGGTTCGATAGTGCAGTGAGAAAAAAATGCAGATGCGACTCAGATGCAGCGAGATATTCTGCAAGTGTGTAGCTGGACTGTGTGCTTTGCTCAGAAAACTTCGTGAGATCCAAGGCAGATGTTGAGATGGTACGGCATGCCTTGGGCTCTTCCTAAGGTGAGACAGAAGCCCTGTGGAGCTGGCAGGGAGCCACCCTGGAAGCCGGGCTTGTCCAGCTTGCAGGAGGAAGGTCAGGGTCCTGCATGCAGAAGTGTGAGGTCTCAGGGGCCTCGGGGAGCCTCACCCCATGTGATGTAGCTGCCGCGGATGTCACGGTGCCCTTGGTGACGGTGTTTGCAGGCTCCGGGGGGACAAGCCGGGAGAGCCAGGGCGGCATGGTGGCTAACTTCCTGGACTCAGGCAGCGTAGATCCACACCCCAAATCTGCCGCCTGTTCCCACACGCTTCTGAGGGGGTGTTGGGCGTCTCTCTCTGTGCCTGGGTCTCTGGGCCTGTATGGTGGGAGTGACCGTGATGTCTTCTGCAATGTCGCGGTGAGAATTCAGTGGTAAATACACCCACCGTCCTTGACTGGTCCGGGTCCAACAACGTCTTCATGGACACGATCATCACCATCCAGCCTGAACTGCGCTTCCTGCTGCCTCTCAAATCGGGACCAACACTGTGCTGAGCCCGTCCCCGAAATCCTCAAATTCCTCACTGGTTATCGGGTCATCTCTGTCTCCCGCTTGACCTCCTCCCCCACCCCTACAACCACCCATCACTGCCGGGCGTGGGGGTGGGCATTTTCCTGATCGCAGTGGACTCTGTGGGTTAAGATAAATCCATGACACGGTGTGGTTTGGTGTTAATTTCAGGTCCAGGTCCCACTCTGAGAGCTTCAACTCCCAGACGATGGTTTAGTTTAACTGGGAAGAGAAGCTGCGTTTTGTTCTTACCCTCTGCAGGTGGGACATGAATGCAGCAAAAAGCAAGATCTGACTCTGTGAGTGGACAGCAGGCAGTGATGGCTGTTTACAGACCATCTTTTATCCATGAGTTACATCTGCGGGCAACAAGCCCGTGTGGAAGGCAGCCCCAAGGGGGTCCCAGGGCTCTGCTTTCTGGAAATCCAAGCCCTCCTGCCACTGCATCGGGGTTGTTCTGTGTGGTCAAGGGCAGCAGGGGGACAGGCGTGCCTGAACGCGGAGGAGCCCCCCCTTGGCCTCCTGGATCACGTGTCCAGATGCACAAGGCAGACGGTGCTGAGCACAGCACCCAGAGAGCTGCTGAGGTGGACAGACAGCCTGCTTGCCAGCGGTGAGAGGAGAGGAAATGTGTGCCAGGCTCCCTCCCTGACCCCGACACAAGGCTCGGAAACTCTCCGGACTTCCCGAGTGATAAGAACAGAGGGGACCTCTTCTCTTCTCATACTTGATCTTTGACCCCAGCCCCTACACAGACCTTCTAAGCCTCTTGGAATTTCCTGGGCAATGGGCGTGTCCTAAGGTCTAGGGAGGTGACTCCAGGTGGGCATGTGGGTGGGAGCTGGTCACCAGGAAGACCCAGCCCGGACCAGAAGCTGGGAATTTTCAGCTCCCCCAACTCCTTCCCTAGAGAAGGGCTGAAAACAAAGCTCATGATCCATTATGCCTGAGTGATGAAGCCTCCCCAAATCCCAGAAGCAGAGGGGTCAGAAAGCCCCCAGGCTGGTGAGCACACGGAGATGTGGGGAGCGGCCCCCAGGGACGGTGTGGGGCTCTGGGCCCTCCCACACCCGCCCTACACATCTCTTCCATCCAGACGTTTCTTTGCATCCTTATCACGTCTTTCTGTAATAAACTAGGAGAGTAAGCAAATCTTTCTGGGTTCTGTGAGCTGCTTTAGAAATCAATCCTGTCTAGAGTGGGTGAGTCAGAATCGCAGGCAACTGGCATCTGAAGCGGGGATGGGGCGTGTGGCGGGGGGGCAGTCTGCAGGACAGGGACCTTCCCCTCAGGGTCCGCTGCGCTCCAGGCGGCGTCAGAATCGAGTTAAACGCGCGACACCCAGGTGGTGCTGGAGCCTGGCTCCTTGTTGTCATGGGGGGAAAACCTTGCACATGTACACACACACATACACACACACACGCAGGCACACGCACACACGCACATGCACGCGCACACATGCACACACATACATGCACACGGACACACACACACGCACACACACACGCACACACACGAGAACTGGTCACAGAACCCAGCTGGGGAGAGGGGCTCCTGGCCCCAAATAGCCCGGCAGATGACTACGGCTCCGCAAGCCTGAGATGAGAGCCCCCAGAACAGGGCTTCTGACTCACAGAAGCTAGAGACAGTGTTTGCTTCAGTTCAGTTCAGTCTCTCAGTTCTGTCCGACTCTGCAGTCCCGTGGACTGTAGCACGCCAGGCCTCCCTGTCCATCACCAACTCCCAGAGCTTGCTCAAACTCATGTCCATCAAGTCGGTGATGCCATCCAGCCATCTCATCCTCTTTTGTCCCCTTCTCCTCCCGCCTTCAATCTTCCCCAGCATCAGGGTCTTTTCCAATGAGTCGGTTCATTGCATCAGGTGGCCAGAGTATTGGAGCTTCACCTTCAACATCAGTTCTTCCAATGAATATTCAGGACCAATCTCCTTTAGGGTGGACTGGTTGGATCTCCTTGCAGTCCAGAGGACTCAAGAGTCTTCTCATTTGTCCCGAAGAAGGAAGGTGAAGGTGAAGTCGCTCAGTCGTGTCCGACTCTTTGCGACCCCATGGACTGTAACCTACTAGGCTTCTCCATCCATGGGATTCTCCCGGCAAGAATACTGGAGTGGATTGCCATTTCCTTCTCCAGGGGGTCTTCCTGACCCAGGGATCGAACCCAGGTCTCCCGCATTGGAGGCAGACGCTTTAACCTCTGAGCCACCAGGGAAGACAAACAGAAATACAGGGGAAAGCGCGAACGCAGTCCCCCACTACCACAAATTATGCAGTCGAGTTTCCCACATTTGGGGAAATCGCAGGGGTCAGCACATCCGGAGTGCAATGGATAAGCCTCGCCCTGGGAAAACCACCTTCGTGAAATCAAAACTTTAGTGAGATGGTCTTTCAGGAACCACCAGAATGGCTTAAAACAAACAAACAAACAAACAAATGTGGCTGAAGCTGTGGAGAAACAGGAAACCTCCCTCCCTGGAGGCAGGAGTGTAAATGACACAGCCACTTTGGAAAACAGTTTGGCAGTTTAACAGTTAAATATAAATTTACTACGTGACTGAGTGTTTGCACTCTCAGGTATCGACCCAAGAGAACGGAAAACACCGCTGTCAGCCGTCAAGCGTGATGGATAAACAGGATGTGATGTAGTCACACATTAACTATTGCTCAGCAATAAAAAGGATTGAGTATCTGATACATGTTATCACACGAACAAACCTCAAACATGAGGCCAAGTGAAAGAAGCCAGACCCAAGGTCCCACGTACTGCAGCTCCATTTAGATGAATTGTCCTGAAAAGGCAAGGGAGGTGGACGGGGGTTAACTATAAATGTACATGAGGGATCTCGTTGGGGGATAGACAGGTTCTAAAACTAATTTATGGCAACAGCTGCGTAACTTAGCAAAGTGACTCAAAAATTACTGAATCGTACATTGGAAATAAGTGGATTTTATAATATGTAGAACATGCCTTAATAAAGTCATTGTAAAAATCTGTTTCAGGGATGTCCCCAGTGATCCAGCGGTTAGGAATCTGTCTGCGGGGGACACAGGTTCTATCTCTGGTCTGGGAACTAAGATCCCACGTGCTGCAGGGCAATTAAGCCCACACCCAGCAAGTACCGAGTCCCCACCCGGCAGGTACCGCGCCCCACCCACTCTGGAGCCTGCGGGCTGCAGCAGGAGACGCCACAGGCGCTGAGAAGCCCTCGCTCGGCAGCTAGAGAAAGCTCAGGAGCCGCGAGGAAGGCTCAGTGCAGCCAGTGAACAAAGAAATAAAATGGAAAAACCTGTTTTAAAAAGACTGTGGTCCCAGGGATTGTGTTTGCCACTAAAAGAAGTGCACCCTAGGGTCTGACCATTTCCTCCTCATCTGTGAGGACATCATGTGACATGTTAGTCATCATTAAAAGTAAAAACAGGAAAAAAAAAAAAGCCGCGGCCTTCCCTGCCAGCTAAGTGCCTCTGGTGTCGCTGGCTGCGGGTCGGGCGGGGCCTCCAGCTGCCAGAGGGGAGCTTGGGTCCGGCTGCTCCCGAAGAACACGGTGCAGGCTCCCCAGACCCGCCTTCCCCGCGGACCCCTCTGCTGGGAACCCTGGAGCCTGAAGGGTCGGGTAGGAAGAGGGCCTTGCAGAGGGAGGGCTGTCCCCGGCGGGTGGTGGAGACCCCACTGGGCTGGGCGCCCCTCTCCTCCCCCGTCATGCCTCAGCGGCTCTGTCTCTTCATGGGGACCTAAGCAGAAGCGTGGGTTAAAGAAGCAGCAGGCTGGCCTGCGCAGTTAGAACGGGCCTTGCCCGCTTCCCGGGGGAGTGAGGAGGAGTGTGGGCCAGGGGTTCCGGCTTCCCCGGCCACGTTTGTTAAAGCTCAGGTCTCAAGGCTCTGGGCCGTGGTTTGTCTTTGTCCATCATCAGACCAGGAAAACGCGGGGTTTCTGCGCCAGGCAGGGTGTGGAGGTCCTGCCCTGTGCCCAGGCCCCCACCGCCCTGTGCCCAGGTTCTGCTGCAAGGAGAATCTGGTGGGGGGAGACCCCGGCCTTTGTCTTGGGGTCCAGGCTGTCTATGCAAGTCCGTGCCTGTGAGGGGGCTCCTCCCGGCTCCCCCTCCTGCCAGGACCCACCCACCCGCGGGCTGGGGATAGCGGTGACCCTGAGCTCAGATCTTCACAGCCCACATCACAGCCGGGCCAGTGAGGCCCAGGACAGGGGCCTGTAGGACCCCGACGGCTGTCATGCACCGTCTTCTCCCAGGCTGGTGAAACCTCTGCTCGGTTCAGGCTGAGGTCGAGAGCCTTGTCTCCGGGACAGAGGCGTCCTCTGTTATAAATCCTGGGGAAATCGCCGCTGATGCGGGATGGGGAACTCGGTGACACACGACCAATGAAGCACCAGGCTCCTGCAGCTCTGTGGGGCCGGGGTGGTTCCCGCCGGCTTCCCGCAGCCAGAGCCCTCTCCCGCGGCCCTCTGAGGCAGAGCCCAGACTCGCCGAGGCCCGAAGCCCCCCTCAGGCCCGAAGCCCCCCTTAGGCCCGGAAGCTCTTCCTGCTGTGGGGGCAGCGGGGCCCCGAGAGAGCCGTCCATCTAACGCAGGCACCGTGCAGAGGGCTCCCTGGCAGAGTAGAACCAATGGTAAACCAGGAGAGCCCACCGTCATGAGGATCCGCAGGCCAGCCGCCCGCCCGCCTGGCCATTCCAGGGCGGTGGCCCCCTGCCTGCAGCGCCCCGCCTGCCCTGGAGGCCCGTCTGACCCCTCGGCCCCAGAGCCCACGGCTCATGTCCTCCCAGGCCTGGCTCTGGCAGCCGCGCCTGCCGGACCCGAGTTTCTGAAGCACCTTCTGGGCTCTGGGCCCCTGACGGCCACGCTGCGCTCACCTGGCTCTCTCCACCCCGTCAGCTGCCCTGGGCCCGGCGACTGCACCCGGCTCCACCCAGCTCCACCCGGCTCCAGCCTGCATGTAGCGGGCAGCCAGACCCGAGAAGCAGCCTTTCTCAGGAAGAGCGTCCAGGGCCTGCGCAGGGGGAGGGAGGCCCCAGGTTCGCAGGCAGGCAACCCTGGGCTCTGGGGCTTCCTGGGGGATCCCAGCCCCTGACTCCTGTTCTTGAAACCCAGCCCCCAGGGGCCCCCGAGGGACCCCTGGCCAGCATTATACCCACTTCACCACTAAGCCATTTGGCCTAAGTTGAAATTCTCGACCTCAAAGAGAAGTGAAGGACACGTTCTCCTTTTCCTTTACTGAGTTCCAAACCCAGAGCCTGCAGAAGCTTCTTGGGGGCCAGTTTGCAAACGTGGGCGGCACCCCTGGAGACAGAGCTTCCAGCAACAATGCGATCGTTCCTCAGCGACAGGTCTCGTGACCAGCACGTTGTCCTTCAGAAGTAACCAGTTTGGGAGAATCTGTGGGTTATAAAAAGAAAGGGGAACCCCACCAGAACAAGGCCAGGGAGCAGAGCGCGCAAGGCGCCTCTCAGGTGGAAGCTGCCGCTCACCTGAGCTGACGCGAAATCAAATGGACGCAACGGGTTGCGGCTGGGTTGACGGCCCTCGTTCATAGAGCTGCGTCGGGACAAAAATCCAAGAAGCACTAACACACCAAGCCTTCCCAGAAAGACACCTGCATTTTTGGGTGCGAAAGGAGACAGATGGAATGAGCGGGTGGCCAGGACGCGGACCCGTCGCCTCTGACTCCAGCCTGTGCCGCTTCTGTGGATTTCAGAATGCCTGCCTCCTGGATGACGAGCTCGCTCAGCCCAGGTCTTCAAGCTCCGGCTTTAACAGCCTAGGCTGAATCCGGGCAAGGGAGGGCTGGAGGCTGAGTCCCACCCTGCACATCGCGAAGTGTAAATCCACCTTTCAGATCCAGCGGCTCTGAGGTTTCCCAGATGGTGTAGAGATCTGATAATCTCCAGAAACAGCACCCCAAGGAGACCGCAGGGTGCTGAGTGATGAGGGCCTGGACACCGGGCGGGTCTCCCAGACTCGCCCAGGGCATCTGCACACACACTTGACTGGCTGCCGGAAACATTCTCTTGGATTTGCAGGGATTTCAGGCAGGACTAAACCCCATGTAGGGCCGGGGTAGAGGGGAACAGAGGTGACAGGCTAGCTCCTGGGAGCTCCACTCAGGGACTCCCCCGCACCCCTTACCTGTGGGACACTTGCAGAGAGCTGGAAGGACGCAAAGATTAGAGGGAAAGACTTGTGGGAAATCCCCCCACAGTTACCACGCCCACCCAGACCAGTAAACACGGGCATCAGCAGATGCTCCTGGGCTCCGCCCCCGCCCCACCCCCAGCGTGCTCATGCAGGCGTCTGTGCGGGGGTCAAGCTGTGCCAGGCGCAGGGCACTGCTGTCTCCCACGGGGGCCCCCATGTGCCAGGCGCCAGGCACCTCTCTCTCCCACGGGACCCACCTGTGCCAGATACAGGGCACCTCTCTCTCCCACAGGGGCCCCCCTATGCCAGACACAGAGCACCTCTTTCTCCCATGGGGGTCCAGCTGTACCAGGGGCAGGGCACCTCTCTCTCCCACGGGGGCCACCTGTGCCAGGCGCAGGGCACCTCTCCCTCCCATGGGGGCCCCCCTGTGCCAGACATGGGGCACCTCTCTCTCCCACAGGACCCACCTGTGCCAGGCGCAGGGCACCTCTCTCTCCCACGGGGGCCCCCTGTGCCAGGCGCAGGGCACCTCTCTCTCCCACGGGGGCCCCCTGTGCCAGGCGCAGGGCACCTCTCTCTCCCACGGGGGCCCCCTGTGCCAGACACGGGGCACCTCTCTCTCCCACGGGGGCCCCCTGTGCCAGGCGCGGGGCACCTCTCTCTCCCACGGGGGCCCCCTGTGCCAGGCGCGGGGCACCTCTCTCTCCCACGGGGGCCCCCTGTGCCAGGCGCGGGGCACCTCTCTCTCCCACGGGGGCCCCCTGTGCCAGGCGCGGGGCACCTCTCTCTCCCACGGGGGCCCCCTGTGCCAGGCGCGGGGCACCTCTCTCTCCCACGGGGGCCCCCTGTGCCAGGCGCGGGGCACCTCTCTCTCCCACGGGGGCCCCCTGTGCCAGGCGCGGGGCACCTCTCTCTCCCACGGGGGCCCCCTGTGCCAGGCGCGGGGCACCTCTCTCTCCCACGGGGGCCCCCTGTGCCAGGCGCGGGGCACCTCTCTCTCCCACGGGGGCCCCCTGTGCCAGGCGCGGGGCACCTCTCTCTCCCACGGGGGCCCCCTGTGCCAGGCGCGGGGCACCTCTCTCTCCCACGGGGGCCCCCTGTGCCAGGCGCGGGGCACCTCTCTCTCCCACGGGGGCCCCCTGTGCCAGGCGCGGGGCACCTCTCTCTCCCACGGGGGCCCCCTGTGCCAGGCGCGGGGCACCTCTCTCTCCCACGGGGGCCCCCTGTGCCAGGCGCGGGGCACCTCTCTCTCCCACGGGGGCCCCCTGTGCCAGGCGCGGGGCACCTCTCTCTCCCACGGGGGCCCCCTGTGCCAGGCGCGGGGCACCTCTCTCTCCCACGGGGGCCCCCTGTGCCAGGCGCGGGGCACCTCTCTCTCCCACGGGGGCCCCCTGTGCCAGGCGCGGGGCACCTCTCTCTCCCACGGGGGCCCCCTGTGCCAGGCGCGGGGCACCTCTCTCTCCCACGGGGGCCCCCTGTGCCAGGCGCGGGGCACCTCTCTCTCCCACGGGGGCCCCCTGTGCCAGGCGCGGGGCACCTCTCTCTCCCACGGGGGCCCCCTGTGCCAGGCGCGGGGCACCTCTCTCTCCCACGGGGGCCCCCTGTGCCAGGCGCGGGGCACCTCTCTCTCCCACGGGGGCCCCCTGTGCCAGGCGCGGGGCACCTCTCTCTCCCACGGGGGCCCCCTGTGCCAGGCGCGGGGCACCTCTCTCTCCCACGGGGGCCCCCTGTGCCAGGCGCGGGGCACCTCTCTCTCCCACGGGGGCCCCCTGTGCCAGGCGCGGGGCACCTCTCTCTCCCACGGGGGCCCCCTGTGCCAGGCGCGGGGCACCTCTCTCTCCCACGGGGGCCCCCTGTGCCAGGCGCGGGGCACCTCTCTCTCCCACGGGGGCCCCCTGTGCCAGGCGCGGGGCACCTCTCTCTCCCACGGGGGCCCCCTGTGCCAGGCGCGGGGCACCTCTCTCTCCCACGGGGGCCCCCTGTGCCAGGCGCGGGGCACCTCTCTCTCCCACGGGGGCCCCCTGTGCCAGGCGCGGGGCACCTCTCTCTCCCACGGGGGCCCCCTGTGCCAGGCGCGGGGCACCTCTCTCTCCCACGGGGGCCCCCTGTGCCAGGCGCGGGGCACCTCTCTCTCCCACGGGGGCCCCCTGTGCCAGGCGCGGGGCACCTCTCTCTCCCACGGGGGCCCCCTGTGCCAGGCGCGGGGCACCTCTCTCTCCCACGGGGGCCCCCTGTGCCAGGCGCGGGGCACCTCTCTCTCCCACGGGGGCCCCCTGTGCCAGGCGCGGGGCACTGCTGTCTCCCACTCCCTCAGCGCATCCCGGCCCGTCCTCGCCTGGCCGGTGGGTATGCAGTTGCACAGATAAGAACGTGGGTGCCTGACTTCCGGGCTGCTGAGCCCATCACCCTGGTGTGTAAAGATGTGTCAAGCTCCAGAAACACCGTTAAGTGCCAATAACTATTTTTGGCTCAAGGCTGGGAAAACGGTCATGCACGATGAACTCTCCTAAGCGTGACATCACAGGGTCACTTCAGACACGTGCCAGGGTGTGGATCGCACGCCCCACTTTTGGGTGCATGGCAGACACCCCTCCTCCCCTGACACAGGGCTCTCTGCAGCAACAGCCCATCGGATGCAGGCCCGAGAGGTAAGGCCTCCTGCCAGTAGACGCCCAGGGTCAGGCCGCACAGCTGAGCCCGGCAGGGCGAGCCACATGGGCTCCCCGGGGTCTGGGCCACGGCGGGAGAGAGCGTTCAGAGGGAAGCAGCCAGGCTGTCCGGCCTCGCTGGCAGGCGTGACGTGAGGAGCTGCGCAGGCCCCCGCAGCCTTCTGGATGATTCTGTGCCCGCTGGGTCTGCAGCCGTCCCAAGTCTCCAGAGAGCACTGAGCAAGCACCCCGCCTGGAAGTGGGAGGAGGGGGATCATCCACCCTGCGCTTCCCGCCATAGCCTCCCCTGCTACAGAAACAAACGTGCAGGTCCCTTCAGCCCAAAGAAGGGACACACACCCTGGCTGGGAGTCTGCGGTGGGTGGGAGTGGGCGTGGCGGCAGGCCAGGCGGTCAGTGTGGACCTTGAGCCTCTGAGCTGAATTGCAGAGAATGGGCTCAAGGGGCCCCCTGTGGGATCGCGGCCACTTTTTAAAATGAAAAGAAGTGTGTGTGTGTGTGTGTGTGTGTGTGAGAGAGAGAGAGAGAGAGTCTGCACACCGCTGCCTGCCTGGAAGCAGAGCAGCTGGCAAAGCGCATGCCTTGGGGACCGGGGAGTGAGTGGCACGCTTTGCCCGTCGTCAAGTTTTGCTCACAGGACGGCACTGATTCAAACGGCCTGGCCCATCTTGACCTTCCTGTCGCCATTTCAGAGGACTTCTAAGGGACTGGGTATCTTTCTAGAAGTGTGTGTGTGTGTGTTTCTTATTAGGAACACACAAATTGAGTAATTTTTTTTCCCTAGAAGTAAGCACTGGACCAGCCTGTGATCACTTCCGGCCCCTGATTCCTGAGCGTGGCTCCAGCTCAGAGCCGAGTGTCTGTGAACTTGGCCTCAGAGGGCAGGTGTGCATGCTCAGTTCCTCAGTGCCCGACTCTGCAATCCCATGGATTTTAGCTCACCAGGCTCCTCTGCCCATGGGAGTCTCCAGGCAAGCATACTGGAGTGGTTTGCATGCCCTGACCCAGGATTGAACCTGTGTCTCTTACATCTCCTGCATCGGCAGGCAGGTTCTTTTACCCGGGCAGCTCAAAGTGCAGGAAACACCCAGAACTGCCTTCTGCAAAAGGCCACCACTCCAGGAGGGATACGGTTCATGCTGGTTAACCAGCAGTTGAACTAAAATCTTCCCTCCTACTCCCTTATTAGGGAAAAGAAAGTTTTAGAAAATATTAAGTTTTACTGATAGCCCAGAGCAGGCAGACTCTCAGACAAGAACCCATGGTCAGGTTTTCAGACATCTGGAGACATCTGGGGGTGTTTTCACAATAAGGGGGGTGAGGCAGCCCTGGGGACCCTGGACCTCCTGCAGAGAGGGGCGTGCTGCAGAGGGAGGGGTCGGCCTGCCAAACGCCCACAGAGCTCCTGATGAAAAACACCAGCATTTCATTGAAAGAAGGAGTGAGGCAGAACGAGAACAGCAACAACAAAACCAAAAAAGAAAGAAACCGTAGTCTTTTCTTCCAGCACAAGGAAGCTCTCGCAGTGGGCAAGGCCACCATCCTCTCTGATGGGCGCTGGGGTTGGATGTCCCCTTCTCCGCCCCTCCTGTTGGAAGCCGCGTGACAGCGCCACGGTGCGGACGCGAAACCCTGGCCACAGCCACCGGTGACAGCCGCAGCGACACAGCTGGGCGTGAGCTGTCCTAGAAGAGCCGAGGAGACTCCACTCCGCTCCCCTCACCAAGGCTGCGGCTGAGTTGGGAACGGTGACGGGTGGTGCAGGCCCCGAAACCAAGCTCCTTCCGTGAGAAGGTGGACGGGTCCCGACGAGCCTGCTCTGCAGGCGCTCAGGGGGACGGGAGGAAGCACAGAGAGACGAGGCGGAGACGAGCGATCTGTAGAGAAGACGAGGGAACCGGGCGTAGAAAGGACCAGAACAATGCTGTTTGCAGCAAAGTGGGCGGAACCCCGAGACCATCACACAAAGTGAAGGAGATCAGACGGAGGGGGAGAACCATCACTCTATGCCACTTACATGCGGACTCTAAGAAACAACACGATGACCTCACCTACAAAACAGAAATAGATCCGCAGATGCGGAAAACAAACGAAGGACTGCAAAAGGGAAGGGACTGAACTAGAAGCTTGGGGTTAACACATGTGCACTACTGGATACGAAATAGTCAACAAGGACCTACCGTATAACGCAGGAAACATAGTCAACACCGTGCAATAGTCTGTAGAGGAAAGAATCTGGAAATAGATACATGGATGCATGTATAACTGAGTGACTTTGCTGTACGGCTGAAACTAACACAGCACTGTGAATCAGCTGCGCTTCAGTTTAGAAAGCAGAGGGTGGGCTGCTGGGCTGTGGCAGCCCAAGGCGGGTGCTGCGCGAAGGTGGCCTCGCAGAGAGGCAGTGCCCGAGCAGAGTTCCCTGTCCAGCCCGTCGAGTCAGGGCTGGGTCCTGGATGGCCAAGGGTTTGCTCCGTGGAACGTCTGTGGGCCGTGAGTTCTGAACAGAATGACGGCCCCAAGGAGACCAACACTCCAACCCTGAACCTGTGACTCTGGGACCTCACCCGGCAAAGTGGGGTTTGCAAATATAATTAGGTCAAGGCCCCTAAGGTGGAGACATTGTCCTGGATTATCTAGAAGGGCCCATTGCAATCAAAAGGGTCCTTATAAGGGGTGGGGAGGGCTGGAGGGAAAGGAAAAGGCACAATGATGGACACGAGAAGGCGAAGTGACATCAGGGCCTGTGAGCCAAGGAGTGCGGGTGACTGCCAGAAGCTGGAAAGCAAGGCCTGCTGATAACAGGTGCGACTCCATGCGGGAGGCTCGTTCCTGACAGGGGTGGCCAGCGTCGCAAACGCTACCCGGGAGATGAATGCGGGAGAGGACATAAACATCAGGACCTCAGTTCCCACAACGACACCCGCACCCCCAGCCCCCGCCCCGGCCTGCCAGGCGCTGCTGCTGCTGTGCCGTCTCCCAGATACGCGTTCACTTTCTCATTTGGAAACAGTAACGAGAGGAAGCTAGTGAATAATCCAATCGCATCCACGAATCAGCGCTTAACGAGCTCTGGCCCAGATGCCCTCACTCCGGGGTTTGCAAGGACATCTCATCCTTTATCGCCACGAGTGCAGCCTGCGAGCCCAGCTCTGTACAGAGATGCAGGTCTGTAAAAGGAGGAAGCGTGTCCCGCCCTCGATGTCTGATCCGCCAGCTGAGAAGCAGAGCGGGGTGGGGTGAGGACTCAGCCCAGTGTGTCTAGAGCGGCCCCAGGTGCAGAGCTGGGGGAGAGGCAGACGCGGGAGGAGGAGGATGGTGTGAGCCGTGCAGATGGAGGGAGCCTGACTGGGGCGCAAGGGAAGCAGCAGAGGTCACGCTGGGTGGGAAGGGCCAGAGGACCCAGCCCGAGGGCAGCTCGCGGGGAGTCCACGGGGGCAGTCCTGGGCTCCTAGGAAAGGATGCTCTGTTTCTCTGGTTTCCATAAACAGTCGAGGCTGGTGCCTGCTAACTTGAGAGCACCCAGGAGCCTAGGACGACGCCTTTCAGAGGCTCACGTGCCCATGGATCACCGGAGATCTAGGTAGAATCCAGCTGGTCTGGAGGTCCTGTCTCCAACAGCATCTCGAGGCCGAAGCGGCTGGCCTGTGACCCCAGAGAGTAGCCAGCCCACGGCGGCAGCCTGCTCCGTGTGTCGACAAGACGCTGAAGCAGGAGACACTTCGGCCGTGAGACTAAGCCGCCAGAACCACCCGCGACCCTGGAGACCCACACTCCTCCCTCTCCCGGCGGAAGTCCCCGTCGGTGGAAGCCCCTGCAGGTGGCACAGGGCCCCCTCTCGGCTCAACTCCCAAGCCTCCAAATCGCTTGAGATCCTACCCCGCCCAGCCCTGCCCTACCCCGCACCCCCTCGCCCGCCCCCGCATAAGCCTCACTGCTCTTAGGAATCAACTTCTGAGGAACTGAAAATACTAGGGAGATGTCATTTCCAGAGTTAACACACTGTAGCTGCAGTCAGGACTCTTCAGCCTCGGCTCCTTGCCTAGAGTCTGGTGAAATTCACATATTTCCTTTCTTTAATTAAGAAACTTCTAGAACTCTACAGATGAGTACTCCGGAGGCAAACCCCAAAAGGAAACACCTCTTTTGCAAAAGTAGCCAAGAGCCAGCTTGAAAGCCTGCTAGGGAGGAGGAGACACAGAGGAGGGGCCTGGAGGAGGTGAGGGGCCATCTTCGTGCCCCCAGTCCCCCTGAGTATCCTCCTGCCTCCCGCCCAGCCCACGGGGCCTTTCTGGCCAGGCCAGGCACGCAGCTGCCGCAGGGTGGCCTCTCCGTGAGTCCTGGCCCAGCTGCGGACAGCTCCCTCTCGCTGTTCCGCACAGGAACGTGGGGTCCTGGATTCGGTCCACCTGGGCTTCGAGCTGTGTGACCACGAGCAAAGTGCTCAACGTCTCTGAGCCTCTGTTTCCTCACTTGGAAAACGGACCTAATTTTATTCCATGCTTCATAGGATTACCGAGGGGCTTAGGTAAAGATCTGGGTACTGGGCTTCCCTGGTAGCTCAGTGGTGAAGAATTTACCTGCCAATGCAACAGATACAGGTTCAATCCCTGGGTCCTGGAAGATCCCACATTCAGTGGAGCAACTAAGCCTGTGTGCCACAACTACTGAGCTCGCACGATGCAACTACTGAAGCACCTGGAGTCTGTGCTGTGTGACGAGGGAGGCCACCGCAATGAGAAGCCTACACATTGCAACCAGAGAGTAGCCCCCACTCACCACCACCAGAGAAAAAACCCACACAGCAATGAAGACTCAACACAACCAAAAACATAAATAGCATTATATATATTATATATATGCCAAAAAAGGTCCATCTAGTCAAGGCTATGGTTTTTCCAGTAGTCATGTATGGATGTGAGAGTTGGACTGTGAAGAAGGCTGAGCACCGAAGAATTGATGCTTTTGAACTGTGGTGTTGGAGAAGACTCTTGAGAGCCCTTTGGACTGCGAGGAGATCCAACCAGTCCATTCTGAAGGAGATCAACCCTGGGATTTCTTTGGAAGGAATGATGCTGCAACTGAAACTCCAGTATTTTGGCCACCTCATGCGAAGAGTTGACTCATTGGAAAAGACTCTGATGCTGGGAAAAATTGAGAGCCGAAGAAGAAGGGGAAGAGAGAGGATGAGATGGATGGCATCACCAACTCGATGGACGTGAGTTTGAGTGAACTCCGGGTGTTGGTTCTGGACAGGGAGGCCTGGAGTGCTGCGATTCATGGGGTCGCAAAGAGTCGGACACGACTGAGCGACTGAACTGAACTGAACTCCCTGGTAGCTCAGCTGGTAAAGAATCTGCCTGCAACGCAGGAGACCTAGTTTGATCCCTGGGTTGGGAAGATCCCCTGGAGAAGGGCATGGGGACCCCCTGCAGTATTCATGCCTGGAGAACCCCGTGGACAGAGGAGCCTGGTGGGCTACAGTCATGAGGTCACGAAGAGTCCGACACGACTGACTGAACGACTTTGCACAAGCCCAGGCTTACTGAGCGGATGAAACCCCAGTGGAATTTAGAGGAAGCTGAGTCCTCGATCTGAGGCTAACTTTCAAGGCTTTGAGGCTCTCCGAGTCTACAGGGCAGCTCAGCTCAGCTCATTCCATACGGAGCTTGTGACTCTCAGAGGCTCCTGTAGTGAGACCAAGAAAAGACAAAGCAGAACTGGGTCCTATACAAGGTTTTCGGTATCTCTGCACTGCCATGATGGGTTTTGAGAATGCTACATTGGAACTCAAATACAAAGAAATTATTTCAAGTGGATCTGCCCCATAAGAGAATTATTGAGAGAAAAGATTAACTTTAATGTCCTGCAGCCAAGTTATCCACCTAAGTTCAGTTCAGTCGCTCAGTCGTGTCCGGCTCTTTGCGACCCCATGAATCGCAGCAATCCACCTAAAGGCTAGCAAACAATGAAGACCGGCCGTTGACTCAGTGCGTGGTTGAAACTGATTCTTGCCAGCTCGTTAGTTTAGGCTGAATGTGTTTGGTAGATTCAGATCTTGGTGCCCAATTTGTAAAGAATGTGTACAGTTGATAAATGGCTTTTTTTTTTTTTTTTTTTCTTTTTACAGGACTTAGAGCCCTGGGGTTTTAAACGGTGGTGAAGACCTGACAGCTTTTACCTCCGTGCCTGTTGGTTCTGTCGTTCGTCCTGGTCACACGTTTTGGTGGTGAAGGCACAGACAGCAGAGCCAACCCCACTTATAATCGGATCCCGGAGGGAAAACACGCTCGTCTGTGTGCTCCGCTTCACAACGAGGATTTCATTAGCAGGTTGGGGACTCCTGAAGCCTGCCTGGTGGAAGCCAGCCCAGAGAGCCCCTCCCGCCAAATCACTGTTTTCCTGCTGTCTGGCGGGCGGGCTGTAGCGGAAAGAGCCACACCCTTTCTCTTCCCTAGTCCGCACCCCCACCTCCCCTGCACATCCTTGTCTGCCCCTAGATAGATGCTGAGTAGGGTCACCCAGCCGCCCCGGGCGAGTTGGTAAGATCCACTCCTTCAGCACCCAGGGGAGACGGAGGCTCTGCAGAAAACAGGCTTTGTTCTTCTAACAAAAAGCAGCAGCGAAGAATCAGTCATGAGACTGTCCGGACAACACCCCACCTCCCAGCGTCTTCCCCCTGGAACCCGCCCACTCTCAGCTCAGACCCACAGTGGAGCAGGCCTGCTGGAGCCGCGCACCCTCAGCCTGGGTCCACAGTGCAGACCCACAGCGGAGCAGGCCTCCTGGAGCCGCTCATCCTCAGCTCAGACCCACAGCGGAGCAGGCCTGCTGGAGCCGCGCACCCTCAGCCTGGGTCCACAGTGCAGATCCACAGCGGAGCAGGCCTGCTGGAGCCGCGCACCCTCAGCTCAGACCCACAGCGGAGCAGGCCTCCTGGAGCCACGCACCCTCAGCTCAGACCCACAGCGGAACAGGCCTGCTGGAGCCATGTACCCTCAGCCTGGGCCCACAGCGGAGCAGGAGACTCCTTGCCCTAAAGCCGCCCTCAGCTGCCAAACACGCCGTTGGGACAAAGGGCAGACAGACAGGTGCTCATATAGCCAGCTTTTGCTCTTGAAAGAAACCTTCTCTCTTGCCATGGACAGTGCTCAAGATGGTTCCGGAAAACAGGCTGCAAGAGTTCAGCCGTGGCCCAAGACGGGAGCCTTCCGTCTCTGAGGCCCATCGCCAACAGCGAGCAGACTCTGCCGTGACCCTCTCGTCCAGCAAAGGCAAGCCGACCTCCCAGCCCCTCAGGCTTGTTAGGCTTGTTCCCTCATTGAGCGAACAGTGCCTCACTGACTGAGCCGCTAAACAATGCATCGTTCTTCGAGGTGGCTGGCTGTCCGTCCCCTCCTCCCTCTGTCCATCCAACCAGCGCTTCACCCATTTTCCCGTCCATCTCTTCCTCCTTCTCTCCATCTCCGCCCCCCCCACTCTGCCCTGTTCTTCCATCACCCCTCCCTCCATCCTTCGGTCTGTCCATCCATCCATCCGTCCATCCATCCCCTCCATTATTCCAATAAAAACTCAAGCCAGCCTGTCAGTATTGCTAGAACTGTTCAGACACTTGGAGGGAGGCAGAGAAAGAAGATAACAAAACAGAGAAGGAAAAAGAAAAATGGAAGAAGAAATAAAGAAAAGATCAGTGAATTTACTCTAGTTATTTTATTAGAAATTTTATTATGATGCATAGCATAGCAGTAAAAATCAATGAGCAAAGATCAGATGGTCCAAAGCCAGCTCTTCATATTTGTGAAATGAACCTAAGCTTGTTTTGTTTGTTGTTTAATTGCTAAGTCAGGTCCGACACTGCGACCCCATGGACTTTGACCCCAGGCTCCTCTGTCTGTGGGATTTCCCAGGCAGGGATACTAGAATGGGTTGCCATTTCCTTCTCCAGTGGATCTTCCCGACCCAGGGATGGAACCCACATCTCCTGCATTGGCAGGTGGATTCTTTACCACTGAGTCAGCAGGGAATGTTGCAGCTACAGCTTCCCTGAGATAACACAGCAGGTGACCACGGTGAGTGAGAAGGAGCAAGCCCAGTGCGGACCTGTAACACCACCGGCAGAGCTGAGCCGCTCTGTGTGTCTGCTCATGAGGCCCCAGCTGGTGTGCTGGGTGGAGTCTCTGCTGCAACCCCCAGCCTCTCTAACCGCCCGAGCCCGCCTGGGGAACCATCGTCTGGGAGGGCAGGGCCGTGTCCCCCCAGCTCTGGGAGTGGACACACCGCCCAGGCCTGCTCTGCATGCCCTCCACCCCCAGCCACATGCTCGGGTGGCAAACCATCACGTGACCGAGCAGTGCAATCCGCTTTCACCCTGGGCCTTTGTTTGAAGCCGCCAGGAAGGAGATGAGGGAGGAGCCTGGAGTCCAGGAGGGCATCCTGAGGAGGTAAGTTACTCAAGAAGGACAGAGTTCTGGGTCATAAAGACGTCATTTGAGCTCCTGGACCCAAATACATCCAGACTGTCAGCTATGGAGCTGAGGTCTCCTGCTCGCTTTGCTGACGTCAGCTAAGCTGGCTCTCAACAGCCGGCAGTCCTGGTTGGTTCAAACAGCGAAGGGGGGCTTCCTTGCCTTTGTCTGAGGGGGTCCCTCAGCAGTGGAGGGGTGTGAGGAGGGTGGCCTCCTTGTCCCCCCTGCTCTGATGCAAGCCTCTGAGGTCAAATCCAGAGGTGTCCACGCCTCTAGAGAAGGGCCGTGGGACAGGAGCCCGACCACACCTAGCCAGCGGGGCCCGCCGCCCCCAGAGGCGCCTTCTGAGCCCTTCAGTCCCGGTGCTCCTGTGGGACAGCCTCATCCGTTGCCTAAGGGACACCTGCTATTTTGTAACCAAGCATAGTTCCAACCACTTAAGGTAAAAATGTCAGAGGTTAAAAAATTCACAAACCCACAAGTAAGCATGTCTCATATCGTAGCTCTGGAAGTCTTAACTGTTTGACAGCCTAGAAAACTCCATCGCCACAGAAATAATGTTTCTAGTGTGCTTTAAGCCAATGATCGATGGTAGGACTAACTCCCCTCCAGAACAGGAGGGACAGTTTTGTTTTATTTTTGGAAGCAAGATATCAGGGATTATATATACCTTATCTTAGTCACAGTGATTCAAGCAGCAGTGAAACATTAATTTAATAAATAATGGAAATCCTATTTTTTACTTCCCTTTTATTCAATAGGCTGTCTAAAGTCTCTGAAAAATGTCTCCTTGGAATCTTCTCAAAGTTTTTGAAATACAGCACCTACATTTTCAGAGCATTTTTCAACGTGCCAGGCATTATACTAGGCCCTTGGATTCCAATGAAAATATTGCCACTGTCTCTGCCTGCAAGGGGATAACGGCTTAGCAGGAAAGGAGGTGGGAGGGAGCTGGACATAACAGATGTAGCTGCAGGATGAAGTGATGGACGTCAGGGCACAGGTGGGAAGGCAGTGGTATCGGGGCAGACTGTGGAGCTGGGCCATCCGGGATGTTCTGCTAAACAGCTCCTCCGGCGGGACTCTCGACACAAAGCGTCCAACAGCACGGGGGGGAAGAAGCTTGTTCTGAAGATTCTGAGGTCCTGCCCCCAGTTTTCTGAATCTCAGTATTTCAGGGTGTGGGGTATCATGCCTGGTGTCCTGGCCTCAGTTTCCCGAATCTCAGCATCTCGGGGTGTGGGGTATCACGCCTGGGGGGCACCAGCCTGCTCGATCATCGGGCTGCAGACGTCTGCAGCCCAGTGAGTCGGCTGGGACCAGCCCCTGTGGAACGCCTCTGAGTCCAGAAAAGGTGATTTTTATTTCTCTCAGCGATTAACTGAAGCTCTTCCCCTACCAGGAGGGGCCAGCAGTAGAGAAGCGTCCAGTCACCCCCCTGGGCAGGCAACTTCCCCATCACGCCTCTGCTCTGAGCTCCTGGAGAAAAGCAACTTCCTTATTTTCTGTGCCAACAGCGGGAGGCTCTGGGCGGCACGTCTGAGGGCTTTCTGGGGTGGTGAGGTAGGGGCAGGAGGACTAGAAGGCATGTATGAAAGCACCTTTGAACCTTTGAACACAGCTGCATCTTCAAAGGCACCTGCCGAGGATCAGGGGCCCAGAATAACCAAAGCTTCCTGCCGAGGAGAGAAACTCTCTTTGTACTAAAATTTACGGAGGTAATTCCTGTGCACGCCAAAGCATTTCTTTTGGTGGTCCTCTCAAATCTGGCTACAGGATGCTCTGGTTTGTGTAATAGATAGATTCCCCAAAGTTTAAAAATAAATCTAGTTCTGATCTGTTAAAAGAGTGAATTCTTTCCTAAAGGGTCCGATTCTCTTCTATACAATTTTCAGAACTGACAGCTTCAAAATCACAGCAGCAGAGCTTTGTAAAGTTGTCGACTGACATTTACGAATGGAATATTTCCAAGCTGATCACGTTCTTCCTTTGAGTTACGAATCCTTTCTCCCACACTCAGTAATTAATCATCAGCGGGCATTCTGACTACTTGTCACCTCCGTTTCCTCTTCGGTGGAGCGGCGGGAAATCAGTGCCAAGCAAGAGAGATCCATCCTCAAGTTAATTCACGTTGGAACTGAGTCATACACAGCTTTCCAAAGAAAATTCTGGAAATGGCTTCACTTTTATTAATTTTTATTTCAGAGTGTAGTTGGTTTCCAACGTGCGTTATTTCAGGTGTACAGCAAAGTGATTCAGCTGCACATGCACATATCCATCCTTCTTCAGCTTCTTTCCCCAAGTAGGTTACGACAGGATATCGAGCCGAGTTCCCTGCGCTGGACAGTAGGTCCTTGTTGATTGTCTACTTCATATATAGTAGTTCAGTTCGGTCGCTCAGTCGTGTCCGACTCTTTGCGACCCCATGAATCGCAGCACGCCAGGCCTCCCTGTTCATCACCTTCTCCCGGACCCTACTCAGACTCACGTCCATCGAGTCCGTGATGCCATCCAGCCATCTCATCCTTTGTCGTCCCCTTCTCCTCCTGCCCCCAATCCCTCCCAGCATCAGAGTCTTTTCCAATGAGTCAACTCTTCTCATGAGGTGGCCAAAGTACTGGAGTTTCAGCTTTAGCATCATTCCTTCCAAAGAAATCCCAGGGTTGATCTCCTTCAGAATGGACTGGTTGAATCTCCTTGCAGTCCAAGGGACTCTCAAGAGTCTTCTCCAATACCACAGTTCAAAAGCATCAATTGTTCGGCGCTCAGCCTTGAACACCTGTTAATCCCAAACTCCTACTTTATGCCCCCCCTCCGCTTTTAAAAAATAATATTTACTTTATTTTTAAATCCAAAGTAGCGTTAAAGGGAAGTTTGTCATCTGCGCGATTATCGCAAGGAAGCATGGAAAGGGCTCCAGCGGTGTGATCTGCTTTCTTTCCTTTGCAACCGGAGGGGGCATTCAGAGGGAATGTAAATTGGAAAGGCTTCTGGGGTTGCCTTGGGGTCACTTCTTGCTCACCATTTTTCTGCTCCTAGTATCTATGCAGTTGACGTTCAATAGCTTCAGGAATGAATGAATGAATGAGCCGCTCCAGAGAGGAGCAGACCAGAAATGTCAGCGAACAGAAGGCGGGGCCCAGAGCGCGAGGGCAGGGCTTTAGCAGGGCAGTGACGGAGTCGCTTCCGACTCTAAGACCAGAGGACTCAAGCCTGCTGTAGAGAAGGCGCGATACTTACCACACCAGGGGGAGAGGCCAGGACCAGCGGGGAGAGGCCAGGACCAGCGGGGAGAGGCCAGGGAACGTGTATGACGCAGGATCTGACAGCTTGATGGAGAAGGGCGTGTTTTGGCTCATGGTCATCCACCACATCACAGCTAATGGTATGTCCAACTTGCCACCCCAGGGACTGTAGCCCTCCAGGCTCCTCTGTCCAAGGGATTCTCCAGGTGAGAATCCTGGAGTGGGCTGCCATGCCCTCCTTCAGGGGATCTTCCCGACTCAGTGACCGAACCCGCGTCTCTATGTCTCCAGGGCTGGCAGGCTCTTTAGCGCTGGTGATCCTGCGAAGCCCCCACAGCTAACGGTAGTGGTCATTAGATGCCTGTTTTCACACCAGGTGTTAAAAATGCAAAACTAAGTAATTCTGAATTTCTGATGGATATGACATTTTCCCTAAATGGAATCTTACATTTAGACTGTGATTGTTGAACATCATTGAGAAAGAAATATTAGCTGCCTAAAAGCTTACAGGTCTTATGAGTGAAACAGAATAATGAATTCCTCTACAGTAAGCAAGGATGCGCTGCCCATGGGCTGGCTGCTAGCTGCAGATCTGGGACGAGCACATGTGGGAAGTATTAGAAACTGGACTGGAGATGAGTCCGTGGAGAAGGAACACGCTGGAGGGGAATCCACGATTCACTCACTTCCTGGTCCCGGGCAGCGCAGGTACCACGACCTGGGCTTTTGGAAGTTTTCCTTTAATGAGGATTAATCAGAGCCAAGCAGGGGAAGAAAAGATTCATTTGACTTTGTCACCAAAAGATGTTTACATGAAATGTTAAACATTTGAAAATAAAAGCTCACCAATTTATTACCAGATTAGCAACAGATTATCAGACCTGGGATAATCGCTACTCTCTGGAGAGATAGTGGGGAGTTCAGTGCCAATAGGGGAGGCCCAAAAGTGTTGTGCTGGGGTGCTTTGTCCAAAGACCCTGAGAAATGGATACACTTTGTTTTAGAACTCAAATGGGTGACGGGAATGAGAGACACTTCATAAAATAACCGTGATATGCTGGATTTTTCTCATGCTGCTTGGAGGATTTGTGATGGTGGGTGGAGCAGTGTGTGAACAGATGTTTACTCAGTGGAGACACTGAGGGTCACTGCCCTTCTAAGGCATCCATTCATTCACCCACCCACCCACTCATTCATTCACCCATTCATTCATTCGCCCACCCACCCACTCACTCATTCACCCATCCATCCATTCACCCACTCATTCATTCATCCATCCATTCATTCACCCACCCACCCACTCATTCATTCACCCACCCACTCATTCATTCCCCCATCCATCCATTCACCCACCCACTCACTCATTCACCCATCCATCCATTCACCCACTCATTCATTCATCCATCCATTCATTCACCCACCCACCCACTCATTCATTCACCCACCCACTCATTCATTCCCCCATCCATCCATTCACCCACCCACTCACTCATTCACCCATCCATCCATTCACCCACTCATTCATTCATCCATCCATTCATTCACCCACCCACCCACTCATTCATTCACCCACCCACTCATTCATTCCCCCATCCATCCATTCACCCACCCACTCACTCATTCACCCATCCATCCATTCACCCACTCATTCATTCATCCATCCATTCATTCACCCACCCACCCACTCATTCATTCACCCACCCACTCATTCATTCCCCCATCCATCCATTCACCCACCCACTCACTCATTCACCCATCCATCCATTCACCCACTCATTCATTCATCCATCCATTCATTCACCCACCCACCCACTCATTCATTCACCCACCCACTCATTCATTCCCCCATCCATCCATTCACCCACCCACTCACTCATTCACCCATCCATCCATTCACCCACTCATTCATTCATCCATCCATTCATTCACCCACCCACCCACTCATTCATTCACCCACCCACTCATTCATTCCCCCATCCATCCATTCACCCACCCACTCACTCATTCACCCATCCATCCATTCACCCACTCATTCATTCATCCATCCATTCATTCACCCACCCACCCACTCATTCATTCACCCACCCACTCATTCATTCCCCCATCCATCCATTCACCCACCCACTCACTCATTCACCCATCCATCCATTCACCCACTCATTCATTCATCCATCCATTCATTCACCCACCCACCCACTCATTCATTCACCCACCCACTCATTCATTCCCCCATCCATCCATTCACCCACCCACTCACTCATTCACCCATCCATCCATTCACCCACTCATTCATTCATCCATCCATATGGGCTCTGGGTCCTGGTCCACTGGGCCATGTGATGAGTAGGAAATTGGCTGGAATGCTGAAACCATGACCCCGAACAGCAAACTCATTTCCTGGAAAGACTGGAGCATGATGGCAGGGTGGAGCTGCCGTCACACCAATCACTCATGAGTGGCCTGGAGTTGTGGCCTGGAGTTGTGTCCTAGTGGCAGCTTGGGAAGATTCCTGGTGCATCCTGCCTGGGCCAGCAGGACAGGGATAACCACCAGGCCAGTGAGTGCAGAGGGGATCAATCAAGCAGACCCCCGAGAGAAACAGGATCGGCTTGCCCTGTCCCCCTTCTGCCCCTTCCTTCTGGCGTGTGGGGAGAACTACCTGCAATTTTTTGTGATCCCACCTTAGCAGTGTGTGTGTGTGCGTGTGCATGTGTGTGTGTGTGTTGGGGAGGTGGGTGGCCCACACAGAGGGAAGTTAAAGAGACAGTCAAGAATGAGAGCTTGTATCAGGTGGTTGGATTTCTGCTGCTTTGGAGAGCCCTGGATTCACTCACCCATTCATTCATCCATCCATCCATTCACCCACCCACCCACTCATTCATTCATCCATCCATCCATTCACCCACCCACCCACTCATTCATTCACCCATCCATTCATTTACTCACCCACTCATTCATTCACCCATTCATTCATTCACCCATCAATCCATTCACCCATCCACCCACTCACTCATTCACCCATCCATGCACCGTCCATCCACTGACTCATTCAGCAGACATCAAGCACCTATTGAAGGACGGGCAGGTGCCCATTTCGGGCTTTGTCCCTCTCAGCTGAGCTGACTTTAACTCTGACTGACCCTGACACAGGGTGCAGCCCACCTCCCCCAGCATCACGGCGGCGGAGAGCGCTGGCGGCCAGGTGAAAGGAAAGGAAGCCCCCGCAGAAGTCCCTTCTTTTCTCCTGCTGGAGCCGCAGTCTAACCCCGGGGGGCAGTGTTTGCAGAAAGGGCGCCTGGCCTCCCTGTGGAAGGGTCACTTCCTGGTCCGGTGGGAGCTGTGCGCTTCCTCACTTTGGCTTTTTCATTCATTCATCCATTCTTCGTTCATTCATTCCACAAACGGTTACTAAGTGCACAGCACTGGGATTTTACTCGCTTAAAACGCCAAAGCTAATAGCGATTCGCCAGCTTAAGGACAGCTGCTAGCGGCTCCTGAGCAGAAGAGAAAGGCCCTGTGTGCCAAGCTCCTCGGTGTTTGGCGGGGGTACCGGCTGGCTGGCTTATTATGGCAACTCGAGGCAACCGGAGTCCTTCTGGAACCGTCGGCCGCCCTGTGCGTGGCTCGGGGGACAGAGGGATGGACAGGTCCCCTGGGGAGGGTGGGGAGGGGTCACTGCTGGCGCCACGCCGACGTCTACTTCTGCCCGGGAGACGGATGTCACCCACCACCCAGGTGACATCCGAGGAGAAAAGCTGCGGTCCCGGAACGTGCTGGGAGCTCCGAGGCAGGGCTGGGCTGCAAGGAGTTTGAGGAAGGAACGGGCTTGAAGGATCAGTTCTTTGCCTCAAGGACACAGAACATCCGTGCTTTCTCTCAGGTTCGGAGATTCTCCCTCTGGTCAGGGTTTCCAGAGAAAATATAAGACGCCCAGCCCAGTGTGGATTTCAGATGGACAAGATGTAAGTATGCACCAAACAGTGTCAAGGACATGTTTATACCAAACATGTATTTGTTGCTTATCTGAAATTCACATGTAACTGAGCTTCCTGTATTTTTCATTGACTGAATCTGGCAGCCCTGCCCTTGGTGTCACACTCATTGTACAAGTGAGAAATTCAGGCACTTGAAGAATAGAAATCGGGCGGGGGTTTTTCTTGGAGATGATTCACCATATTGTGGGGGTTGTATTTAATTTCTGTGAGCTTTGATTTTTCAATAAATGGAAAACACCTGCCTCTAAGAAGCTCCTAAATCCATGACGAGGATGAATAGAAACGAGGTGGGCGGCGGTTCCCTGAGTGCTCAGGGAAACTGCATCTTGTACTCAAAGGTGTTTGTCACAGGAATGCCTGCAGACGCCCGTGTCCCTGGAGTGTTGGCTGGCATTTTCAGCCGCCACTGCAACCACGCGGCCCTGGGAGAGCGGTTTTACCCTGACCTCCCACCCCAGGGACCGGAGCTCAGGCTCTGCTTCTGTCCGACTTCCCCCTTGGGGCCAGAACTGCCTTTGCCCCCGGCTTTCTCCTTCTCCGCATCACTGTGTATTTAATGCATTCATACATTTAAGGAAATCCTTGAACAAGCTGGGGAGAGACGCCACGTCAGAAGATCTAATGTCCCTCTGATGCTGTTCATCCTCGTGCGCTCAGAAATGTTCAGCTCCTTGTATCCAACCAACTATTACATGTCCGTGCTTTCATTTTTCGACTTGGAGAGAATTTGATAAAAACGGCTAGTTTGGTGGACAAGTGTTCAGGTTCCTTGTTACGATGGATTCCCTTGAGGGAAGGGGCCTGGGGGGTTTGAAGTCCCTTGTTTTAGCATTTTTCTTCTCAGTTCTATTCACAGCACCTTAATTTAATCAAAGGTGGTGAGCAACAGTGGTTTCTGGTTCTCAAAGCTCAGGAAATGTATTTCATTTCCTTTGGAGGTAGATCGGTCTTACCAAAACAAGGGGTGGCTTTATGATCACCAGCCAAACTCAGCGGTGAAATCTTAAACAAACAACAACCTAATACGCTATGGGCCACAAGGCCCACTTTTTAAAGAAGGAATTGCGGTTACAATTTTTTTTAAAGCAACTGGAATTTTTACGGTCCTTTATTCAAAACAGTAGTTACATCACCATTTCCCCTACCTGCTATTTCTTGAAGACATTTATAAGAATAATGAAACAGGTGATTCAGCTTCTCACACAGGAGATCAGATCACATGTGGACTCTGAGTGGCAAAACTGTAAAAACCTTAGCGATGACCCCTGAGAGAGGCTCCATAATTAAATCCCCATTTCTCCTGGGATTGGTATTTAATACGTCAACTAAAAGGTAATAATCATCGTTCCTAGAACACTTTTTAAAATTCCTTGTCCTTTTTTATAAAACGAATTTAAATAGACTCACTGGCCCTCCTCCAAATTTATTTAGTAGTGTATGTCCTTTGGTTATTTTACTTGTTTCTTCACTTCCTTTCATAGAAACAAATCTCTTGTTTAAACATTTCCATTGTTAGGAGCAACCTTTATTTCACGTGTTCCAACAGTTGCTGCTATGTTTTTGCCGTTCTGAAAAATAGACCCAGAATTCCAGGAAATCAGCAGAGACGAGAAGCCCTTCCATGCGTGCAGGTCGACCTCGTTGCAGGAGGGTCTGGTTCTATACTTATAAGCTCCCCAAATTTCCCTCCTTTCTTTGTAAATCAAATGATATTTTGCATGTAAAGAGGTACCTTGCGGTAAAAACCTGTAAAGGATTCTTGGGAAGGGCAAATGCTCTCTCTCTCTCTTTTATTTTTTAATGTGGATTTAAGGTTGTTGCTGTTGTTCAGTTGCAAAGTCATGTGCAACTCTTTGTGACCCCTTGGTCTGCAGCATGCCAGGCCCCCTGTCCTTCACTGTCTCCCAGAGTTTGCTCAAATTCATGTCCTTTGAGTCAGTGATGCCATCCAACCATCTCATCCTCTGTCACTTCTTCTCCTCCTGCCCTCAGTCTTTCCCAGCATCAGGGTCTTTTCCAATAAGTCAATTCTTTGCATCAGGTGGCCAAAGTTTTGGAGCTTCAGCTTCAGCATCAGTCTTTCCAATGAATATTCAGGGTTGATTTCCTTTAGGATGGACTGGTTGGATCTCCTTGCAGTCCAAGGGACTCTCAAGAGTCTTCTCCAGCACCACAGTTCAGAAGCATCAGTTCTCAGGTGCTCAGCTTTCTGTATGGCCCAGTAAAGCCGCCTCTTCATTCGCCTGTGCGGGCCCTTCTGTGATGTCTCTCTGGGAAAGGAGGCACCTGTGCTGGGCTTGTCCTTCTCCGTTTCCATCATCAAACGCTTCCACCAGGCAATTGTATCTTTTACAGATGCTCTTCCAAAAGTAGAGTGTCCAAACCCCAAACTCCAGACTTGTCTTCAAGGATTGGTCTGAAAATAAACCAAATATTTAAAATCCAGAGGAGCGGGGATGTGAATCTCCACAAATACAGCCACAGTTGTTGCTCCTGCTACTGCCAAGTCGCTTCAGTCGTGTCCGACTCTGTGCGACCCCACAGACGGCAGCCCACCAGGCTCCCCCGTCCCTGGGATTCTCCAGGCAAGAACACTGGAGCGGGCTGCCATTTCCTTCTCCAATGCATGAAAGTGAAAAGTGAAAGGGAAGTTGCTCAGTCCTGTCTGACTCCTAGCGACCCCATGGACTGCAGCCCACCAGGCCCCTCCGTCCATGGGACTCTCCAGGCAAGAGCACTGGAGTGGGGTGCCATTGCCTTCCCCGACAGTTGTTGCTACCTTGGGGTAAAGCATCAAGCATAAGGTAAAGTGGTTGTGGTTTCAATGCAGTGGGAATTTTACTCCTGAGACTGCGTCCCCTGAGTGTCCCCCCAAACTTCTGGCAGTATTCCGTGATTTCTGAAACAGACTAGAGGGTTCTTATTGTCAAACAGTAGGCGAACGTGGTTTTTGGACAGACGTTTCTGCAGTCCATCCTGTTTGTTCTCTGGTCCAGCAGCAACTTTCCCGCCGTGCCTCCTTGATTTCCACCCGGGTTCCTTGCTCTGCTCCAGCCTCCGCCTCTGGAGAAGCGAGGGTGTGCTTGCTGACTGCTCCGCGAAGCTGCATGAGGGACAGTCCATCCCTACACAAGCACAGGGGCCGCATGGACTTTGAGACGCTGGAAAAGCGCCTGGTGTTCTTACCCGATCTGCCAAGGTCAGACAGACTCTCCTGTTGTTTGCAAAGATAAATAACTGAGGCACGGCAGGTAAGCAGCACCTGCTCCATAAATCAGGCTCGTTGCTGATCAATACTCCTGTTGCCGCAGAATCCAGACCATCAGAAAGAGAGGGGGCACGGCCTCCTGCAGTAGAGAGATGATGGTGCCAGTCAGGAGGCCCCGGAGCCGTCTCGCCGTGAAGCTGGCAGGCAGGGCTTGGCCGCGTCCACCTGTGGGTCTTCACGGAGCTGGCTGGACAGACACCTCGGGCATCTACACTACACTGAGGCACATTTTTGAGATGGTGATGAGGTTTCTGAATCATCAAATTCTATGAGATTAGACAATTTTTAGTGTCTTAGTAGAGTATTTAACAAATCCTTACAGCTTAATAGTTAGTGACTCTGAAGCATTTAGGATGACTTTTTACTCAACATCATCCTTGTTGATGCAAAATTTAACAAGGATTCAAACTTGAGATTTTTTTTCACTGCAGGAATTACGTGAACATTCAAGTCTTAAGACTCTCAGGAGTTGTCTTCAATCCACAACTCTCCCCCACAAAAATAATTTATTTCTGAATTGGAGAAAGCTGAGTGACATTTTTGCACTTCAATCCTGGTCCACTAACTGCATCTCAGAAACACGATGCCCGCTGAGCCCGCTAACGCCTTAAGTCTGGCTGCATGCTTTCACGTTTATGACTTGGGATGATCCTAGATAGATCACTTATAATGATGCCCAGAACGTAGGTGCGTTTATTTTGGAAACAAAATCAGTGACTCCAGATAGAACATTTACTAATTTTGACTGTCTCAAACAGAAACAAAAATTATGGGTCACCTTTAGGGTATTTTTATGGCAGCGAAACTGGCCCATGAAATTGTTTGCTCGAATTGCTTTCTGTGTACTGGGGAAGGGGCTTCCCAGGTGGTGCTCGTGGTAAAGGACTCGCCTGCCAACGCAGGAGACGCAAAAAGACACGGGTTCAGTCCTTGGGCCGGAAACATTCTCTGGAGGGGGCACGGTGGATCACTCCACATTCTTGCCTGGAGAATCCCACGGACACAGGAGCCTGGTGGGCTGCCGTCCACGGGGTCACAAAGAGCCGGACGTGACCGACGGGACAGTGCGGCCCAGCACGTGGTGCAGGAGACAGGAAAAAAGGAGACGGTCTATGAACGAGGGCCTCATCTCATTCAGAATCTCTGACAGCGATGATCTGGACACACTCCCCAGGCTGGTCTTGGGACAAGGATTCAGTAGGAGGCAGCTGGACCCCTGGGGGGCGTGGACGCTGAGAAAGCTCAGAAGTCACTGCTAAGCCTCCTCTTTGCTATGGTTACAGAAAATAAGAGCCTGTTTTGAGAATTACAGTAATTTGGGGGAAATGTTTAAGGTAAAGGGAAATAAATTGCCCTTCTAAAGAAAGAACCGTACAGTGAATCAGGAACCAGTTTACAAACCATCGTAGCAGCTAACACCTACCAGACTTCCTCCAGCGGCGTGGCTCCGTCTTAGGAGACAGAGACGCCCCGAGCGCCGGAGCCCCGAGGGAAGGTTCGGGGAGGCTGCGCTGGGCTGCGAGGGGAGGACGAGGAAGGCAGAGGGCTGAGAAATACGAGACAGGGGAGACGTGGCCTGGCCAGAGGCTGAGAACAAGGGGGCCCACTGACCTGAAAAGTCAGGTTTCTGGAGGAAGTTTGCAATGTAACACTGGAAATGGCAATTCTCCTAAAATTCATCTATCATTTTAATGAAAACCCAAGCAAACTCCCACCGGGGTATTTTGTGGGTCTTTACAAGCTGTTTCTAAGAAAAAAGAATTATGAAATATTAAAGGTCCAGGGATAGTCGACACATGCAGGGAGGGGGCCCCGACTACCAGACCGCATATTTATTGTGAAGCTGTTGAGAGGACAAGACTGAGAGACTGGCCGGCACTGAGGGGAAGACAGTGTGGAAACTGGAAACCCACACCTACAGGGGCCTAGGGCCCTCGTGGCTCAGAGAAAGAGGAGAGTCCCAAGCAGAGACGATCCACGCGGAGAAACTAATGCCGGTGGATGCCTGGTTTACAGGGCCGATAAAGCGGCTTCAGGTGGCTTTAGGACACGCCTAGAGCAAATCCTTCAAAGCTTTCGTGCAACACACAGGTGTGTTTCTTTCTTCCTATCCTGGAGGTAAGGAAGAAATTCTTATATAAGACTCAAAAACAACAACAACAAAATATATTTGACTATATGAAAAGTAGAAGGTCTGTTCATCTTAAAGCAACGTCAAGAATGAATACACAGACCACAATGGAAGCAAATATTCTCTGTGCACGTGAACCGAGAATCAGTGTCAAAACATACAGAGAACTAAAATCAATATAAAATGATAACCCAGTAGAAAAAAAAAATAGTGGCAAAGCTCTGCCAAGCATTTCAGAGCAGAGCAAACACGAACGTTCAGCAAGGACACTGAGAGGCTGCTGCCCTCACTAGCGATCAGAGAGCCACACGTCACACTGACTCATAGGTGGCTGGAGGGGCCACCCAAGAATTTTCGGGAGTTGCATGAGTTCCAGGTTCCCAGCTGCTGCGGTTTAGAGACTAAACTCTAGTAAGTAGTGACTTAAAGAACAGCTCTTGAAACATCAAGAACATAGGCAACAACATCGGAACCAAATATTCCTCCTCAGGGACACACACACACACACATCCTGGTAACGCCGTAGGATGAACGTATCAGGAGAACCACAGACAAGACTCAGGACAGCATTACCTGTTGTTGGGCGGCTGGGGGTGGGGATGGCAGAACACACAGACGTGAGCTGCAGCGCGGCCGTCCTCTGCTCCAGTTGTATACGCCTTGGCTGCTAAACAACTAACACCAAACAAATGAATAAATAAAATACAAGAAGGCTGGAGAGACAAGCCTGAATGGAAGGCGGGAAAATGTCATGACTCGGGGGCAACGGTTAGTTCCATTTTATGAACTTGAATTCTACTTAAAAACACACCAAAGAAAGCAAAACACATCGATGCCAGAATTGACAGCACGTGAAGAAGCCTGCTGGCTCTCGGCAGGGCTTCGGGAGCCAGCTCCAAGCTGGAGGCATCCAGGAGCCCTGCTGGGAGACGTGAAGAAGCCTGCTGGCTCTCGGCAGGGTCCTAGGGAGCCAGCTCCAAGCTGGAGGCATCCAGGAGCCCTGCTGGGAGATGCTGGGAGAAGCAGGGGCGAAGGGGTTTTTATGAGCCCGGCCTGCCGTCCATCCAAGGCAAGTCACCACCCTGATCCAATAAGGCTGATGCCCCTACGAGAGCGGACGTCTGGACGCAGGGGGAGGACGGTCAGGAGACCCTGGGCTCCTGGACTCCAGGCCTCCAGGCTGGGAGAGCAGACATTTCAGTGTTTGAGCCCCCTCCCATCCACAGCATTTTGTTACGCAGCAGCAGCATCCTGAGCCGACTTACACGGTCACACCTCGAGACGTCACCATGCGGGCGGGGCCTTAGAGCTGGTACTGTGAGCTCCCCGCCACTGCCCCCTGGCGACTGAAGGTGGAAGTTACCTCTTTTCGGGGATGTCACCCCTGTGGTTCACAGGCTGGGCCCGAGGCCATGCAGAGGCTAAGTGTCACGTGGGGGTCTGAGCCAGGTCTGCACCTCCAGGTCCCAGCTGGCTTCACGCCGACAGTCTGGGGTTGTTTCCTGAGACCCGCGGGAAAGTGCAGGTGCCTGTGGGGGCAGGGGGAGGGCAGCGGGGGAGGGACCCAGAGGCAAGGCTGAGGTTCTCCTCCAGGCCCTGGGGTCTCAGCCCAGCCACGGCTTCTAGACCCTCTGGATCCCAATTCAGAGTCCGCTGCTGGTGGTCTCTGCCCCTCTCCCCCACAGCTCATCCTGGGAACCCTGTTCAGATGGACCCAAACTTCCAGGGACGGTCAGGGCCAGCCGACCTCTGGGTGTTCCCTCGGGCGGGTGAGCACAGCCTGTGACTTGTGACCCTAGGGTGACCTGTGACCCTAGAAGCTTCCTCCCACACCGGGAGGCCCGCCTTGGTTTCCGCAGTGGAAGTCTACAGCTCTCCAGGCCTCTCTCAAGCTTGAGTTCCCAGACTACAATCCCTTCTCCTGGAGGGTGAGTTAATTTAGCTTGACGCTCCGTTTTTACCTTCCTTCTTTGGTTGGCTAACTTTTTCAACTAGGTCACTGCTTCAGAGGTCATCGGGCGGATCAACTGCAGCACAAGCCAGCAATTAGTCAGGAGCTTACCCGCTTTCCTGTGAATCGTGCTGAAAATCCGTTCTTCCTTCGCTGTTTTGAAGTCGCTGTGTCGCTGACAATGATGTGTCCATTGTCATCCGAGCCTGTGTTGAAAGTATATCTGAAAAAATGTTTTCATTTGTACTAGCTTTGTTTATATAGCCCAGACGCTAAATAAAACTTTAGACTTGAAAGATCTGTTTTTCAGTTGACTTGCTTGTCTTATTCTGGAACATCTTTGAATCGGCTCCAACCACCTTTCTGTGGACTTTGTAACTTAGCCGTGTCTGCTCATGGAATTCTTCTCTTAACTAAATTCCCCAAACCCTGGCCCTCCTCCCAAAACTGCATTTTCCCTCCTTTGGGGGCTTTAAAACACGCATCATGGCTCTCAACAGATCTTCCCTGATACCTGTAAGCACTGCTCTTTCCACAGCAGGAGGAGCCTGGACTTGGCTTCACGCTCCAGCCGAGCAGGCTCCGCGGGGCGGGCACCGCCGCCTCCGTTCCCTTCTGCCTGCTGGGCCGCCTCTCCCTGGCCTCACCCTCTGCCTTTGAACTCCAGACATCCTTCCGCGGCTTGGCCTCCCGGCTGAGCCTGGGCTTCCGGTCAGGGAAGTGCAGGGCCACGCCCTTCGGGTATTTACTGCAATTCTGATTACAAGCACAAATCGCTATGAAAGCCTCGGCTCCGGGCCTGAGCCACGTCTCTGGACGTTGCTGGGTCTCAAGTCCCTCTTACTTAGAACGGCAAGCATTTTGCCGTGAGAAACCAGCCTTCCCCTATTTAATGATGCTTCCCCGGTGGTCAGGTGTTAAAGAATCTGTCTGCAGTGCGAGAGACCTGGGCTCAATCCCTGGATCGGAAAGATCCCCTGTAGAAGGGAATGGCCACCCACTCCAGTAGTCTCGCCTGGAGAATCCCATGGACAGAGGAGCCTGGAGGGTTACGATCCATGGGGTCACAAAGAGTTGGACACACGACATTAAAATAGGAATTTTTGACCTTTGCTAACATTGAAGAGATGGTGCGTTCCAAAGTGAGATGACAGGGCACAGAGAAGGATGAACAAGAAAGGCAGCCGGGGTCAGGAGTGGGGCTCCCTCTTCCTTGCAGGAAGGGTGCATCCCCTCCAGCTTCGTCCAAGGACAGCCTTAGGGAGGACCATGTAGTCCTTGACAGGTCACAGGGGCCTTGTGTCTGATCCCATCTGGGAACTTACAGGACGAGGCCAGGCAGGGCAGCAAACCTGAGTGAGGGGTAAAGTCACGGTTCTGCGGGACTGCGGCCTTTCGGGGACCAGCTGGGGTTCTGAGGTGCAGACTCCTGGATGTCACGGTTCTGCGGGACAGAGGCCTTCCGGGGACCAGCGGAGGCTCTGAGGTGCAGACTCCTGGACGTCAACGGTTCTGTGGGACAGCGGCCTTCTGGGGACCAGCTGGGGTTCTGAGATGCAGACTCCTGGACGTCAGGATTCTGTGGGACCGCGGGCTTCCTGGGACCAGTGGAGGCTCTGAGGTGCAGACGCCTGGACGCCATGGTTCTGCGGGACCGCGGCCTTCCGGGGACCAGCTGGGGTTCTGAGGTGCAGACCCCTGGACATCACGGTTCTGGGGGACAGCGGCCTTCCGGGGACCAGCTGGGGCTCTGAGGTGCAGACCCCTGGACATCACGGTTCTGGGGGACAGCGGCCTTCCGGGGACCAGCTGGGGCTCTGAGGTGCAGACCCCTGGACATCACGGTTCTGGGGGACAGCGGCCTTCCGGGGACCAGCTGGGGCTCTGAGGTGCAGACCCCTGGACATCACGGTTCTGGGGGACAGCGGCCTTCCGGGGACCAGCTGGGGCTCTGAGGTGCAGACCCCTGGACATCACGGTTCTGGGGGACAGCGGCCTTCCGGGGACCAGCTGGGGCTCTGAGGTGCAGACCCCTGGACATCACGGTTCTGGGGGACAGCGGCCTTCCGGGGACCAGCTGGGGCTCTGAGGTGCAGACCCCTGGACATCACGGTTCTGGGGGACAGCGGCCTTCCGGGGACCAGCTGGGGCTCTGAGGTGCAGACCCCTGGACATCACGGTTCTGGGGGACAGCGGCCTTCCGGGGACCAGCTGGGGCTCTGAGGTGCAGACCCCTGGACATCACGGTTCTGGGGGACAGCGGCCTTCCGGGGACCAGCTGGGGCTCTGAGGTGCAGACCCCTGGACATCACGGTTCTGGGGGACAGCGGCCTTCCGGGGACCAGCTGGGGCTCTGAGGTGCAGACCCCTGGACATCACGGTTCTGGGGGACAGCGGCCTTCCGGGGACCAGCTGGGGCTCTGAGGTGCAGACCCCTGGACATCACGGTTCTGGGGGACAGCGGCCTTCCGGGGACCAGCTGGGGCTCTGAGGTGCAGACCCCTGGACATCACGGTTCTGGGGGACAGCGGCCTTCCGGGGACCAGCTGGGGCTCTGAGGTGCAGACCCCTGGACATCACGGTTCTGGGGGACAGCGGCCTTCCGGGGACCAGCTGGGGCTCTGAGGTGCAGACCCCTGGACATCACGGTTCTGGGGGACAGCGGCCTTCCGGGGACCAGCTGGGGCTCTGAGGTGCAGACCCCTGGACATCACGGTTCTGGGGGACAGCGGCCTTCCGGGGACCAGCTGGGGCTCTGAGGTGCAGACCCCTGGACATCACGGTTCTGGGGGACAGCGGCCTTCCGGGGACCAGCTGGGGCTCTGAGGTGCAGACCCCTGGACATCACGGTTCTGGGGGACAGCGGCCTTCCGGGGACCAGCTGGGGCTCTGAGGTGCAGACCCCTGGACATCACGGTTCTGGGGGACAGCGGCCTTCCGGGGACCAGCTGGGGCTCTGAGGTGCAGACCCCTGGACATCACGGTTCTGGGGGACAGCGGCCTTCCGGGGACCAGCTGGGGCTCTGAGGTGCAGACCCCTGGACATCACGGTTCTGGGGGACAGCGGCCTTCCGGGGACCAGCTGGGGCTCTGAGGTGCAGACCCCTGGACATCACGGTTCTGGGGGACAGCGGCCTTCCGGGGACCAGCTGGGGCTCTGAGGTGCAGACCCCTGGACATCACGGTTCTGGGGGACAGCGGCCTTCCGGGGACCAGCTGGGGCTCTGAGGTGCAGACTCCTGGACGCCAGGTGTGTGCACGTGTGTCGTACGTTCCCGCGTGCGAGTGCAGGCTCACGTGTGTTAGTGAGGAGAACACGGGGGTGGGAGATAAGCGCGTGGACAGGACGCGGCCGGCCTTCCCAGCTCCCATCCAGGGCGACTCTGCAGGGCCCCCGGGCAGCCGAGGAAGCGGCCACCTTAGCGTCTTGCCCGCAGTCACAGCCCCCACATCTCTGGAGGCCAGAAGTCTGCAGCCAGGCTGTGAGCAGGGCTGAGCTCCCTCCAGAGGCCCCGTGGAGGAGCCCTGTGGAGGAGCCCCCTGCCTCTCACAGGCCCTGGCGGCGGCGCAGTCCCCGACCCAGGGCGCACCCCGCCCACCCCTGTGTGCATCTCCGCACTATCTTGCCTGTGTCCCGTGGCTTGAACTCGCCGCTCCTTTTTTTTTTTTTTTTTAACAGCCACCAGCTGCTGGATTAAGAGCTCACCCAAATCCAGGAGGACTTCATCTTGACATCCCTAACTTAGTGACCTCGGTGAGGGCCCCATCTCCAACTGAGGTCAGAGTCGCGGGTACTGGGAGTTAGGACCCGGGCACGTCTTTGGGGGAGCACGAGCCGACCTGCTGCGAATGCCTGGGGCTGAGCGAGGGGGGCGGACGGGGTCCCGGGTGACTCAGGTGGGGAACGGCCAGAGCCCGTGCGTCCCAGTGCGAGAGTTCAGCGCTCCGACAGCGAGTCCCGTTGGTGGGCTCACAGTGGGCCCCAGGGCCTGGCGGTGAGGGGCCTACTGGCGGCAGGTGGGGGAGGACCGAAGCCGGGACCCTTGGGACATGGCCGCTCCCGTGGACGCGGGGCCGCGGCTGGAGTCCCGGGCGCCGAGCTGTGCCTCCCCTGGCGGTGGCCCCCGTTCTTCCTGACTGTCCGCATCTCCACCCCTTCCTCCCAGCGCCCGCTCCCTGCTCCTGGCGGGGACTCCGCTGGGGGTTCCGGCCTGAGGAAGTCACCCGGCTTTCAGGGGAAGACGTACTTTGTGTTCTAAACCTCAGCAGCGGCCGGACCTCACCCGGGACACCCCGGTCCTGCAGGAGCACGTGCCGCAGAGATGCCGTCAGGGGCCCTGCCCTGGGACCGTGTGCCTTCCGCGGCCACCGCGCAGGGCGTGGAGGGCCGTTCTCGAGGGGAGTGTCTGGAGGGCCGGGGCTGCCCCAGCCGTGTGCTCATCTGCGTCTTCCCCTTCGGCCGTCCGCAGAGCAGGACACGACTGGACTCCGCCGCCGCATCTCTGCCGGCTGCTGGGGCGCTGGGGGCGTGGAGGATGAGCACACGCGCCCAGGGCGGAAGGCACTCAGCTAGCCCGGCTGGGCGCTCACAGCGCCCGCTTCTGCTCTGAGCCCCTTCTCCAGGTCGGATGGCGAGACGCCAGTCCTCAGGGGGCCGGCGTCCCGGCAGGCTGGGTCACGGGAGAATCGCGGGCTCTGCCAGGTCTCGCTGGCTTTGCGTCTGACGGAGTGCGATCTCCTTTTCCTGCAGACGCCAGGGCTCTCTGTCCCCACCGCCGCCATCTGCGGGTGGCAGTGACCCATCTGTGGGGCTGGGTCTGTGCTTTTTCCAAAGTGCTTTCCCACAGAGTTTCCCAAATAATCCTCCACTGCCCTGTGAGTGCGATTGAGCTTGTAGTGTGTTTACTTCAGTATATAGATGTTAGAGTTCCATCCCTGGGAAGATCCCCCGGAGCAGGAAATGGCAACCCACTCCAGTGTTCTTGCCTGGAGGAGCTCATGGATGGAGGAGCCTGGCAGGGTGCGGTCCATGGGGTCATAAAGAGTGAGACGCGATTGAAGCAACTTTGCACAGATATTAGAGACTTGCTTACATTTCCCTAGATTTCCACAGAAGTCATACTGTTGGTCCCAGAAGCTGGGTGGATTTATTTCTGAAAAACCGGTGAATTCCTGTAACATGAGACCTTTGTATGTTACATTTCCTTACCGTCGGTTGTAGGAGGGAAGGCATGGTGTCCCATGGTCACATGACGTAACCTCAGAGGAAGTGGCTCCTCCCGTGTGCAGGTGGTGTGGGGAGCATTTCCTGCCTGCAGCAGTGCCGTGAGCCCCTCGGGCTGTGTGGTGTTATCAGCCCCGGTTCTATTAGACTCTGCCTCTAATGGAACTCAGGGAGAGAGGCGGTTTGGGTTCCCATCTGCGCTGTGAAGTTAGCAGCTCTTGCAGCCGTATGCTGCGCTATGCTCTTTTCTCCTGTGAATATATGTTAACAGATACGTGTGTATGTGTGTGTGCATGTGTGTCTACGTGAACACACACATTTGCTTTCCTCAGCTTTACCACTTATCGCTTTTTTCTTATAAAAGTTGCAACGGCTTACTGATAACGAGTCCTTTCACTATGAGATCTAGTCTACATGCTGTGTGCTTAACACACGCAGTCAGAACCATTCATTTCTTTTATGCATGATTCCACTGATCAAATGCTAGGGCTGCAGGCCGCCCGAGAACATCGCAAAGTTTCCCAAGGTGATAAAGCTCAGGCAGTCGAACGACCAGCCAGGGGCTCCTTTGCTTGGCCCTTGCAGGGCTAGCTTCGGTTCTACACAGCCCTGCTTTCCAAGGCATGACACGCCGTGTGCTGTGACCTCGCCTGGGTACCATGCTGACCCAGAGATCCAGCTTTCCCCGGAGACCTCCTGCCTCTTTCCACATCCCACTCCCCCCACCCCCACCCCTGGCCCACCTCCTTCTCGGCAAAGTGCTGCTCCGCACGAGGACCCACGTGCCATCTCCGTGCGGGTCTCCGGGCAGGTGTGCTTGGCCTGGAACCACCAGAACCTTCTGCCGAGATCTGGATGCCACAGGAGGGTGTTGACTTGGAAACTCTTCTCTTAAGGCCAATCTGGTTTTTCGTGCCTGCTTCTCCTGCACCGGCTCAGGGATCATCATCAACAGGGCAGGGTTGGAGCGCACTCCTGGATTGCTGAGACTGTAGGAAAATGCAGGATTTGCCCATGAGATGCAATTCGTAATTCCACAGAATGATGAAAGCTGCATGAGGAAAAAGAGAACCGCCAATAACTGTGGTCCGAGCTGTAATCTTCAAAGATGTTGAATGGAAGCTGAAGGAAAATCTGTAAGACGCATGTGCAGAGCAGTGAATCACAGCTAGTAGCTGGGAAATCACGGTAAAATATTTAAAACCAAAAGTCCCCGGGGGCCTGTGGTCATCTAAGACACTTTGTCAAAAGCCAGTGGAAGCAACACAATACATCTAAACACCACGTGAAGGTCCAGCTAATTTTTTTTAGGCATGTGCCACAGAGAAGGAAACCAAACGAAAGTCTACCCTCAGGTTCTGCAGGAGGAAAAGTCTCGGTGCTTGTTTCTTCAAACACGTGCCAGCGCTTCTCACCTTCCAGGCCTTGTGCTGGCTGCTGGCATTAAATCCATCCTCAGAGCCAGCCATGGTCTCTGCACCTGTGAGTCCTGGATCCCACGGAGAAGATTCACCAGAAACACACCTGGAGAGGAATCACACCGTGGAAGAGGTGGCATGCTGGTGAGGTGTGGAGAAGAGGGTCGTTGCGGCTGGCGGGGATGGTGGAGGGGAAGGGCAAGAGTGTGCAGGATTCCTGAGCTCTGGAGTGAGCCCAAAGTGGAAGAGAAGCTGGTTTTCTGGATACAGATAGAATGCGAGAATTTACGTTCACGACAGGAGAGGTGTGCTATCAGGGCAGGACTGCAATAGATGGGGTAAGATAGCCACACGGCTTCTGGCCCTTGGGAGACACCCCGTGAAATTGAAGAGCTGAATCTTTGAACAGGGTCGGGGAGGACCAAGAAGAACTCATTAGCGATAGCCTTATGAGGACCTACCGAGGATGCTGGAAAGAGCCTGGCTGGTGCCCCAGCTCCTGCGATCAGTGTCGCGGGCCCCAAGCTTGTCCTCCCCTGCGGGGCCTTCCGAGCAGAGCTCTTGGCCTCGGGGCGAGGGCTTGGCTCTCTGCGGAGCTGGGTCTGCCCGCGGCCCTGTAGGACGGGACAGGGCTGCCCCTCCACCTGGTGAGATCCAGCACCGCCCCCTGCCTCACCATCTGGTCAAGAACTCCCAACCACTCCACAAGCATCATGCTGCCTCAGGCAAGAGTGTGGGGCTGGTTTCAGGATCTGGCGCCCTTTGAGTGGCCGAAGGTGAGACAGCAGCTGAGAAGAACAGTCTGGAAGAAGAATCCCAGCGAAGCCGTCACCTTTTGCAGGACAGATACTAACGGAGTTTGCTCGGTGCTAGGCTGGATGTGTGAATGTTTCCAGGCCCAAGACCATCCGCTGGTCACACAACAGGCCAGTCAACAAAGACACAGGCAGTTGAGGCGAGAAATAGCAGCCTCATTCGGAAAGCCCGCAGAGCAGACCGAGAGGACGGTGGACCTGTGTCCTGAAGACCCGCCTGCCGCAATTAGCATTCAGGCCTCCTTTACACTAAAAGAAGAGGGCGTTAAGTCCTGGTTCTGGGCAGCCTCTGGAGGGGGTGTGTTATTAATCATTTCTTCCTTCCTTCAGCTATTCACAGGTGGGCTGGTCGGGAAATTTCCTGTGAGCTAAATAAAGGTATTTTAGTTCAACGCCCAGGTATTGGAAGCAAGGTTCCCAGAGATGGGCCATGCTGTAAAAGGTAAGCTTATAGACAGCATCTGTTGAGTGTTCCCTGATAGTTCAGTGGTAAAGAATCTGACTTCAATGCAGGTGATGCAGGAGACAGTTTCAGTCTCTGGGTCAGGACAATCCCCTGGAGAAGGAATCACAGCCCACTCCAGTATTCTTGCTGGGAAATGCTATGGCCAGAGGAGCCTGGAAGGCTGCGGTCCACAGCGCTGCAGAGTCGGACGCGACTGAAGGGACCAAGCACCGGGAGGGTGTGGAGCCTCCCGCGGGCTTGAGCGGGGTGCGTGCGGGACGCGATTTCTTTTCCTTCTGTTGACATGAGGTGCAGGGATTATTGACAGAATGCAAGCCCTTTCCCCCAGTGAAAAGCTGTCCTTCAGATCATAGCCATTATCTACCTGGTAACAAAAATGCCCACGTGCCTCCAAACCCGCACTGTGCGTGCTTCCTGAGCTGGTGCTTCTGCCCTTTAGTTGCTCCTTCGTGCCCCGCTCCGTGCGACCCCGCGGGCCGCAGCCCGCCAGGCGCCTCTGTCCGCGGGAGTTCCCAGGCAGGAATCCCGCAGTGGGCGGCCCCCTCCTCGCCAGGCTCCTGCCTTAGAGGGGTGCAGAATGAGCACCCCAGCCCTTTTCTCTGACTCACTTCGTGGAGCAAACAGCCCGGTCCTCTCCTCCCCGGGGCTCAGTCAGCTATTGTTTCCCTGTCCTGAAAACACTCCCACCCCAGGCGCGGAGGGGTCCAGGCCAGGCAGGAAATAACTCATTGTCTGGTGCCTCAAAGCCACAGTAATCCAAAACCTGGCTTGTTTTTCAATGCCGGCTCCTCGCCGGTCAGGAGTCGCTTGCATTTGGGCGCAGAGGCTGTCGGGAGGGAAGGCGGCGACGCAGGCGGGATCCCGCGTCAGGAGGTGACGTGGCGACACCGGAAAGGGGCGAGGGGCCTCTGGCCCCGGGGGTGGGGGCAGGGCTGGCAGACACAGCGGCACAGTGTCTGTCTGAGTGTCAGCTCTTAACCCTCCACGAGGCACCCAGTGAATGCCCAGCTTCTTACCTTGCTCAACACGTATTTCCAATTTGTGTTTGCACAGCGCATATGCTTAGCTGCAGGTGGGACCCCATGACTGCATGTCATGTTTTTTTTTCCATTTATCTCACAGGCAGATTTCATGTTTTTGAAGGACTCTGCCTCCCTGTCAGTTTTAACGATGTTATTGCTTCAATCCACCGTAGCTGGTGAATCTGCAGTGACTCAGGGGTTAAAACTAAGCTCATCATTCAGGGAGCATTTAGAGACAGGCAGGGGTGCGGCATCCTTGACCTTGAAGGCGGCCCATCAGCTGCCACCCCGCCCTCCTGGGAGGATGGAGGCGCTTCCCCCACCCGCTGCAGACAGGAGTGCCTCCGACACCACCGCCTAATCTGCCTTTTCTTACATCAGATTCACCTCCCGGGGCACCTTGTTATCCTCTGGCTTTCCGTTGCCTAGGATACCACACAGGGCCTCGGCAGGGGCTGAGCGAGGGCGGGGGGCTGCGTGTTCTCTAGAGCTCGCCAGGTGGAAGGGGGGCCGCCTCTTTATCCGACAAGAATTTCTGCCGCCGCCGGGCAGCCTCATCAGGGTTTTCCCATGCCACCTCACAAAGGACAGCAGGCGCGGACAAAAGTGAGATGCTAGCCGGCTGTATCCCTTTGTCCAGGCCTGGCCAGGCCTCCTGGCTGAGGCATGCATAATTCAGAGCAGCTGGCTCAGTGCATCGCGCTCCCCTTAAAGAAAGGGTGGCCCTGGGGAGGAGGGGTCGAGGGACAAAGGCTGGTCTAATTAGGAAGACCCAGTTGAGCTTAATATTTACAAAAGGCAGAGCTAAAAATTTCTCAGGTTGTTGAGAAAGGGAGAAAGTAAGAATTTAACCTCTCAGAGCAGCAAGATAAGTGAAAGTGAAGTGCTTTCTAATTTTCTCGGCATTTCGCCTCTGAAACGGTCTTTGGCGGGTACGGTCAGAACGCAGGCTTTGATGCCCATGTGGGCAAGGCTGCCTGTCTTAGAAAGATTTCTGAAATCATCAGCGCTTTTTCCCAGGACCCGGTCAGGTTGCATTATCTCATGGGATTCACAGGACCATTTCATCCCTGTTTTCCTGCGAGCAGACCAGGCTGATGGAGCTGTGCTGACGGCCTCCCGATCCTGCAGACCCTGCCAGGGACCCAGGCAGGCGTGCCCCTCGGTCCTGCTTCGAGCCGCTGGTCCGTCAGCTGGCCCTGGGGGCGCCCACCGGAGCAAGGCAGAGGCCCAGCTGGCCTTGTCACCAGTTTCCTGCTCATCACCTTCAACCTCCACAGTTCAAAGAGCTGTGCAGGAAAAGGGAAATAAGAAAGAGAAATCTGTTCCGAGATTCTGTAGTAATTCTAGTGTCACGCAACGGCAAGGCTGTTCGTGTTTTCTGTCTGAAGAATTCAGTGGAAGGTGAGACTTCTCTGCTGGTCTTGTGGGTAAGAATCCACCTCGCAATGCAGGGGATTCAGGTTCGATTCCTGGTCAGGGAACTAGGACCCCACATGGCCAGGTGCAACTAAGCCCAAGTGCCCACTCCTGAGCCTGTGCGCTCGGAGCCAGTGCACAGCAAATGCTACGCCCCGGAGCCACAGCTGGGAAAGAAGCCTGCCTGCCACAGCGAAGAGCCCGCCCCGGCGGCGAAAGACCTGGCGTGCGGCAAGGGAGGTCCCCAGGGCCGCAACCCAGACCCGAGGCCGCCAGAGAGACACAAGAAGTTGCGCAAGCCACATTCTGTCCAGAGAAAAAGGATGCAGTAGAAGGTGATCTTGCTCCTGGAACAGGGCGACCCGTTTCTGATTGTTCTAGTCGTCCTTAAAACCCTCGACCCGCAGAGTCACCTGTGACTCCTGACTGCGTGGTGGGGTCTCGTCCTCCGATGGGGCCTGAGGGGGTGTGGAGGTCAGGTACACCTGCACACACGTGCACACATACACACACAAGTACACACACACATAAATATACACACACAAATGTATACATACAAACAAATATACACAAAATACATACACACAAATACACACACAAACATGCACACACAAACACATGTGCTTGTTTGTGTGTTGTGTGTGGTGTGGATTTCATCAGATCTATGATGAGTTGGGAGGAATTAGCATTTTAGCAGTATTAACTCATTCAGTCCATGAACACTGTCTATTTCTTCCTTTGTTGAGATCATCCATCGTCTCTTCCAGCTATGCACCGTATTTTCATTTTTTTAGGTCTTGCACTTATTTTGTTAAAGTTCTCCTTAAGCATGTTTTTTGTGCTTTTATGCAAGATTTTTTTAAAAAACTATTTTCCAATTTTTGCCTTGCTAATGTATGTGAATATAATGGACTTGGTGGCTCAGAGGTTAAAGCGTCTACCTCCAATGCAGGAGACCTGGGTTCGATCCCTGGGTCGGGAAGATCCCCTGGAGAAGGAAATGGCAACCCACTCCAGTATTCTTGCCTGGAGAATCCCATGGACGGAGGAACCTGGTAGGCTACAGTCCACGGGGTCGCAAAGAGTCGGACATGACTGAGCGACTTCACCTCACCTCCGTTGGTATTGTTGGTATCCTGCAATTTTGTTCAATTACTCTATGCCTGGAAGGTTTCTGCGGCAATTCCTTAGAACTGTCTAAGTACTTAGTCATGTCATTTGCAAATAAATGCATATTTTAGGCTGCCTTACCAGTGTGTGTAAGTTGTATTTTTATTCTTGGCTTAGTTCACTGGCTCGTGCAGCCTTGAACAGAAGTGGTAGGGACGAACATTCCCGCCTGGCTCACAGTCTTAGGGAGAAAAGGGTCTTCACGGTGACCCTCAGGGACGGTCACTGGTCACCCGCCCTGTGACACTGCCCCCTCCAGGCCCGGCGCAACTCCACACCCTCGTCTGGGCCCGTGTGCAGGGCCCGGGGCTGCAAACACCACACCGCGCTTGCAGCTGGGGGGACCCCACACACAGGCAGAGCTGGAGACGAGGGGGCACACTATCTCCACCTGAGCTTCCCTCCTGGAGACAAAGCCTCGGGGCGGTGGCTGAGCAGGGCTGTGGGACGCCTGGGCATTGTGGCTGTTTGGGGGAGGTCCACGTGGGAGGCTCTGGGGGTCCAGACCCGCTCACCTGCGTGCAGCCGGCCGACTCGCCAGGCCCCTTGAGGGATCCCTTTCCTCGCCTGTGGCCCGCCCGGGACAGCACCCCAGCAGTCGTGAGGACTGAGCGACTTCCTTCGGGGAGACGCCCAGGAGTGTGCACACACACGTTAGCTGCTCCTGCAATGAAAGCACGCGTGTTTCCCAAACTCATTAGACCTATTTTTATGAATGTCTTCTGAGACTAATGTTTCTTGGAACATATTTTTGAAAAATCTGTGCAGCGGAAAAACAATGGATTTTGGACTTAGACTCTAAATCTGTGGGGAATTTCTTTCATTTTTGGTGTGGGTGGTGTATTTCACTGAGTAATTTGTTTTCCAACAGGGTGCATGGGAGGTAAAATATCTTTCTTTTACTCTCAAAGTTAAACAGCAATTTGGCTGACTGTTGGGTTCCCATGCTCTTTCCCTCGGGCTTCCCAAGTGGAGCTATATTGGTAGAGTCTGCCTGTCAATGCAGGAGACGCAAGAGACATGAGCTCTATCCCTAGGTCAGAAAGATCCTCTGGAGGAGGGCATGGCAATACTCTTTCTCTCAAATTCCCTATCCTAACTGCTTTTTAAACTTGTCTGTTCAGTTGCTAAGTTGTGTCTGACTCTTTGTGACCCCATGGACCACAGCACACCAGGCCTCCCTGTCCATCACCAACTCCTGGAGTTTACTCAAACTCATGTCCTTTGAGTTGGTGATGCCATCCAACCATCTCATCCTCTGTCGTCCCCTTCTCCTCCTGCCTTCAATCTTTCCCAGCATCAGGGGCTTTTCCAGTGAGTCAGTTCTTTGCATCAGGTGGTCAAAGTATTGGAGCTTCAGCGTCAGCATCGGTCCTTCCAATGAATATTCAGGGTTGATTTCCTTTTACGATTGACTGGTTTGATTTCCTTGTTGTTCAAGGGACTCTCAAGAGACAAATTTCCTATCAGTTCAGTTCAGTTCAGTCGCTCAGTCGTGTCTGACTCCTTGCGACCCCATGAATCACAGCACGCCAGGCCTCCCTTTCATTACTGTCTCTCGGAGTTCACTCAGACTCACGTCCATCGAGTCCGTGATGCCATCCAGCCATCTCATCCTCGGTCGTCCCCTTCTCCTCCTGCCAGTGGGTGGGTGAATGAATGGATGGATGAATGAATGAGTGGGTGAATGGATGGATGGGTGAATGAGTGAGTGGGTGGGTGGGCGAATGAATGAATGGGTGAATGAATGAGTGGGTGGGTGGGTGAATGAATGGATGCCTTAGAAGGGCAGTGACCCTCAGTGTCTCCACTGAGTAAACATCTGTTCACACACTGCTCCACCCACCATCACAAATCCTCCAAGCAGCATGAGAAAAATCCAGCATATCACGGTTATTTTATGAAGTGTCTCTCATTCCCGTCACCCATTTGAGTTCTAAAACAAAGTGTATCCATTTCTCAGGGTCTTTGGACAAAGCACCCCAGCACAACACTTTTGGGCCTCCCCTATTGGCACTGAACTCCCCACTATCTCTCCAGAGAGTAGCGATTATCCCAGGTCTGATAATCTGTTGCTAATCTGGTAATAAATTGGTGAGCTTTTATTTTCAAATGTTTAACATTTCATGTAAACATCTTTTGGTGACAAAGTCAAATGAATCTTTTCTTCCCCTGCTTGGCTCTGATTAATCCTCATTAAAGGAAAACTTCCAAAAGCCCAGGTCGTGGTACCTGCGCTGCCCGGGACCAGGAAGTGAGTGAATCGTGGATTCCCCTCCAGCGTGTTCCTTCTCCACGGACTCATCTCCAGTCCAGTTTCTAATACTTCCCACATGTGCTCGTCCCAGATCTGCAGCTAGCAGCCAGCCCATGGGCAGCGCATCCTTGCTTACTGTAGAGGAATTCATTATTCTGTTTCACTCATAAGACCTGTAAGCTTTTAGGCAGCTAATATTTCTTTCTCAATGATGTTCAACAATCACAGTCTAAATGTAAGATTCCATTTAGGGAAAATGTCATATCCATCAGAAATTCAGAATTACTTAGTTTTGCATTTTTAACACCTGGTGTGAAAACAGGCATCTAATGACCACTACCGTTAGCTGTGGGGGCTTCGCAGGATCACCAGCGCTAAAGAGCCTGCCAGCCCTGGAGACATAGAGACGCGGGTTCGGTCACTGAGTCGGGAAGATCCCCTGAAGGAGGGCATGGCAGCCCACTCCAGGATTCTCACCTGGAGAATCCCTTGGACAGAGGAGCCTGGAGGGCTACAGTCCCTGGGGTGGCAAGTTGGACATACCATTAGCTGTGATGTGGTGGATGACCATGAGCCAAAACACGCCCTTCTCCATCAAGCTGTCAGATCCTGCGTCATACACGTTCCCTGGCCTCTCCCCGCTGGTCCTGGCCTCTCCCCGCTGGTCCTGGCCTCTCCCCCTGGTGTGGTAAGTATCGCGCCTTCTCTACAGCAGGCTTGAGTCCTCTGGTCTTAGAGTCGGAAGCGACTCCGTCACTGCCCTGCTAAAGCCCTGCCCTCGCGCTCTGGGCCCCGCCTTCTGTTCGCTGACATTTCTGGTCTGCTCCTCTCTGGAGCGGCTCATTCATTCATTCATTCCTGAAGCTATTGAACGTCAACTGCATAGATACTAGGAGCAGAAAAATGGTGAGCAAGAAGTGACCCCAAGGCAACCCCAGAAGCCTTTCCAATTTACATTCCCTCTGAATGCCCCCTCCGGTTGCAAAGGAAAGAAAGCAGATCACACCGCTGGAGCCCTTTCCATGCTTCCTTGCGATAATCGCGCAGATGACAAACTTCCCTTTAACGCTACTTTGGATTTAAAAATAAAGTAAATATTATTTTTTAAAAGCGGAGGGGGGGCATAAAGTAGGAGTTTGGGATTAACAGGTGTTCAAGGCTGAGCGCCGAACAATTGATGCTTTTGAACTGTGGTATTGGAGAAGACTCTTGAGAGTCCCTTGGACTGCAAGGAGATTCAACCAGTCCATT
>SJYT01041640.1:7679-17679 GCA_006410635.1 Cephalophus harveyi
TTCTGCCATAAGGGTGGTGTCATCTGCATATCTGAGGTTATTGATATTTCTCCTGGCAATCTTGATTCCAGCTTGTGTTTCTTCCAGTCCAGCGTTTCTCATGATGTACTCTGCATATAAGTTAAATAAGCAGGGTGATATTATACAGCCTTGACGTACTCCTTTTCCTATTTGGAACCAGTTTGTTGTTCCATGTCCAGTTCTAACTGTTGCTTCCTGGCCTGCATATAGTTTTCTCAAGAGGCAGGTCAGGAGGTCTGGTGTTCCCATCTCTTTCAGAATTTTCCACAGTTTATTGTGATCCACACAGTCAAAGGCTTTGGCATAGTCAATAAAGCAGAAATAGATATTTTTTTGGAACTCTCTTGCTTTTTTGATGATCCAGCAGATGTTGGCAATTTGATCTCTGGTTCCTCTGCCTTTTCTAAAACCAGCTTGAACATCTGGAAGTTCACAGTTCATGTACTGCTGGAGCCTGGCTTGGAGAATTTTGAGCATTACTTTACTAGCATGTGAGATGAGTGCAATTGTGTGGTAGTTTGTACATTCTTTGGCATCGCCTTTCTTTGGGATTGGAATGAAAACTGACCTTTTCCAGTCCTGTGGCCATTGCTGAGTTTTCCAAATTTGCTGGTATATTGAGTGCAGCACTTTACAGCATCATCTTTCAGGATTTGAAATAGCTCAACTGGAACTCCATCACCTCCACTGGCTTTATTCAGAGTGATGCTTTCTAAGGCCTGCTTGACTTCACATTCCAGGATGTCTGGCTCTAAGTGAGTGATCACACCATCATGATTATCTTGGTCATGAAGATCTTTTTTTGTACAGTTCTTTGTGGGTGTCCTGCCCCGGTGGATCCAGGGAATTTGAAGGGGAGACGGCGTAGGCGAGGAAAAACTTTTTTATTTAGAAATATAAAAGAAATTAAGAAGAAATAGTATAGTAGGAAAATTTAGTGGAGAAAAGAGGCTGAATAAGTTGGTTTACGTGGAGAACCAATAAAATCTCAGGACAAGAGATTTGCACCATCTACGTTAGGCCACTGGTGCCCGTTTGAATATCGGAGGGTGCCCCGCCTTGGGCTCCCTCTCTCACGGATCTTAGAAGCTGGGGCAAGTAAGTAGACATGGTGAGTCTCCACTGGGAGTTCAGCCAGAAAATAGAGTAAAGACACGGGGGAAACCAGTCCAGTGACTTGCCCCCCCTCTATTGTCCGGAAAGGCCTTTTATACCTTTTTTTGTACATAGCGATTAATGGATAATATAAAATTATGCAGCATCAGCAGCCCTGACTCTTATCGAGACCAGGGTTTCTCTCTGCATACCAGTTGTATACATAAGTCTTAGGTGATTTACATCTTCTTCTGGCCAGAAGGCCAATTAACATTTTACAGCCCTTTTCTGATAAGGGTTTGTCAACCAGAAGACTTATTTGTGTTGTTCTTCCCAAAGTCTGGTGCCACTCTCAGAAAGCACTAAATAAAGTTACATTCTTACATAGCAAGGGTACAACAATATATAACAATGAAAGAAATACAGTGATTTATAACAAAGAGAAAGTTAATTAACTCAAAAGTCTAGTGTTGCTAACATCAAAACTACTATATTCCTATTTCTGCATCTCGATTACATTGATTAATATCCTCCCAGGTGCCTAAAAGATAAAGGATATGGAGGCCTGGCAGCAAACATTAACTCAACAAACTCTTCACCAAACTAATTCTTAGCTCCAAAAAGCTCTATATCTTTAAGATGTTTTGAGCTTCATGCCTCTCACAGTTGGGGACTGTAAACAATCCACAGGTTGTAAAGCAGACCAGTCAGATAAGTTAGAAAGCCATCAAAGGGGCTTAAGCTGAGACATTCTTTTATATGCAGGAGACTGTTAACTGGAGCTCTGAATTAACTCTTTCCAGAAAAAAGGTGATAATGTCAGAAGAGTATAGTATAGCAGAGAGTAAACAGACAGATTTTGGTTTCAGGGTAGATGCTCAGAGAGAGGACCCCTCGAGACCTGACTCGCCTTGCCCATCAGGCCTCTCAGCATGACCTTGTCATGGGTGGGATCTCCCATGCTGGCTCCCGGCAGTTCTTCTGTATATTCTTGCCAGCTCTTCTTAATATCTTCTGCTTCCGTTAGGTCCATACCATTTCTGTCCTTTATCGAGTCCATCTTTGCATGAAATATTCCCTTGGTATCTCTAATTTTCTTGAAGAGATCTCTAGTCTTTCCCATTCTGTTGTTTTCCTCTATTTCTTTGCATTGATCACTGAGGAAGGCTTTCTTATCTCTACTTGCTCTTCTTTGGAACTCTGCATTCAGATGCTTATATCTTTCCTTTTCTTCTTTGCTTTTCTCTTCTCTTCTTTTCACAGCTATTTGTACGGCCTCCCCAGAAAGCCATTTTGCTTTTTTGCATTTCTTTTCCATGGGGTGATCTTGATCGCTAACTCCTGTACAATGTCATGAACATCCATCCATAGTTCATCAGGCACTCTATCTATCAGATCTAGTCTCTTAAATCTATTTCTCACTTCCACTGTATAATCATAAGAGATTTGATTTAGGTCCAATAAAGTAGACTGGGATATTATGCAACCTTCGACAAGTTAGTTCTCCTTTTTTGAAACTTAATTTCCTTTACAATGTGTACTTTTCAGGGTTGTGAAGACTTAATGAGATATGGATTTTAAATACCTAGCAAACTGCCTGGCTTGATTTAGGCCTGAGTTAATGTCAGCTTCCTCTCTGACATTTTTCCCTCTGGTTAAAATACATATTCCTTTTTTTTTTTAAACAAATGAATTATCTCTATTTTTTGAAGTTAATTAGTTGATTTTTTATATTGAATAATTGCTTTACAGAATTTTGTTGTTTCCTTTCAATCCTCAACATGAATCAGCCATAGGTATACATATGTCCCCTCTCTTTTGAACCTCCCTTCAATCTCCTTCCCTATCCCACCCCTCTAGGTTGATACAGAGTCCCTGTTTGAGTTTCCTGAGCCATACAGCAAATGGGAGGAAAGTTATGACCAACCTAGATAGCATATTAAAAAGCAGAGACATTACTTTGCCAACAAAAGTCCATCTAGTCAAGGCTATGGTTTTTCCAGTAGTCATGTATGGATGTGAGAGTTGGGCTGTAAAGAAAGGTTAAGTACCGAAAAGTTGATGCTTTTGAAGTGTGGTGTTGGAGAAGACTCTTGAGAGTCCCTTGGACTGCAAGGAAATCCAACCAGTCCATTCTAAAGGAGATCAGCCCTGGGTATTCTTTGGAAGGAATGATGCTAAAGCTGAAACTCCAGTACTTTGGCCACCTCATGCGAAGAGTTGACCCATTGGAGAAGACTCTGATGCTGGGAGGGATTGGGGGCAGAAGGAGAAGGGGACGACAGAGTACGAGATGGCTGGATGGCATCACCAACTTGATGGACATGAGTTTGAGTGAACTCCAGGAGTTGGTGATGGACAAGGAGGCCTGGTGTGCTGCAATTCACGGGGTTGCAAAGAGTCGGACATGACTGAGCGACTGAACTGAACGGAATGTAAGTTTCTATGTTTCTCTTTCCCTATATCTCACCCTCTCCTCCTCTCTCCCCATGTCCATAAGTCTATTTTCTATGTCTGTTTCTCCATAGCTGCCCTGTAAATAAATTCTTCAGTACCATTTTTCTAGATTCCGTATAAATGCGTTAGAATATGATATTTATGTTTCTCTTTCTGACTTACTTCACTCTGTATAATAGGTTCTAACTTCATCCACCTCACTAGAACTGACTGAAATATGTTCCTTTTTATGGCTGAGTCATATTCCATTGTGTATATGAACCACAACTTCTTAATCCATTTATCTGTCAATGGACATCTAGGTTCCTTCCATGTTCTAGCTATTGTAAATAGTGCTGCAGTAAACATTGGGATACATATGTCTTTTTCAATTTGGGTTTTCTCAGTGTATATACCTAGGAGTGGAATTGCTGGGTCATATGGTGGTTTCATTCCTAGTATTTTTTTAAATTAATTTATTTTTTATTGATGGGTAATTACTTTACAGAATTTTGCTGTTTTCTGTCAAACCTCAACATGAATAATCCATAGGTATACATATATCCCCTTCCTTTTGAACCTCCCTCCCATCTCCCTCCACATCCCACCCCTCTAGATTGATACAGAGCCCCTGTTTGAGTTTCCTGAGCCATACAGCAAATTCCATTGGCTATCTATTTTACATATGGTAATGTAAGCTTCCATGTTACTCTTTTCATACATCTCACCCTCTTCTCCACTCTCCCCATGTCCATAAGTCTATTCTCTATGTCTGTTTCTCCATTGCTGCCCTGTAAGTAAGTTGTTCAGTACCATTTTTTCTAGATTCTGTATATATGTGTTAGAATAAGGTGTTTAGCTTTTTCTTTCTGACTCACTTCACTCTGTTCTAGGTTCTAGGTTCATCTACCTCATCAAAACTGACTCAAATGTCTTCCTTTTTATGGATGAATAATATTCCATTGTTTATGTATACCATGACTTCTTTATCCATTTCTGTCGATGGACACCTACGTTGCTTCCAGGTTCTAGCTATTGTAAATAGTACTGCAATGAACAATGGAATACATGTGTCTCTTTCAGTTTTGATTTCCTCAGTGTATATGCCTAGGAGTGGGATTGCTGGGTCATATGGTGGTTTTATTTCTAGTTTTTTAAGGAATCTCCATACCATCTTGCATAGTGGCTGTATCAATTTACTTTCCCACCAACAGTATAAGAGCATTCCCTTTTCTCCATACCCTCTCCAGCATTTGTTGTTTGTAGACTTTTTGAGGATGGCCATTCTGGCTGGTGTGAGATGATATCTAATTATAGTTTTGATTTGCATTTCTCTAACAATGAGTGATGTTATACATCTTTTCATGTGTTTCCTAGGCTTCTGTCTGTCTTCTTTGGAGAAATGTCTGTTTAGGTCTTTTTCCCAGTTTTTGATTGGGTTGTTTGTTTTTCTGGTATTGAGTTGTATGTGCTGCTTGTATATTTTGAAAATTAATCCTTTGTCAGTTGTTTCATTGATTTTCTCCCATTCTAAGGGTTGTCTATTTACCTTGCTTATAGTTTCCTTTGCTGGGCAAAAGCTTTTAAGTTTAATCAAGTTCCACTTGTTTACTTTTGTTTTTATTTCCATTACTCTAGGAGCGCATCAGAGAGGATCTTACTTTGATTTATGTTATTGAGTGTTCTGGCTATATTTTCCTCTAAGAGTTTTATAGTTTCTGGTCTTACATTTACGTCTTTTAATTCATTTTGAGTTTATGTAAAAAGCACATTCTTGACAGATAAGAGGTCACTCAGTTTTGCCCTGGCTTCCTGCCCAGCAATAGATTGCCTCTAGAAATAAACCTTGGGTGAGGTATATATTTTTTTCCCTGTGTGTCACTTGCTTTGCCTCATCTAATACTTGGCATGCTATAGGTACTCAGTGAGTTTAGATTTCCTATGTGACAACACAAGCCTTTTACATGAATTTCCCAATGTGGTGCTGATAGCATTGCAGGATTTCAGCATTAGTCTGTGACAAGCTAGCATTCTTAGTGCTCCTTTGGAGACTGTGTGATTTCTATTAATTGTTGTGCCGAGAGGCAGAGAGCTTAACACAAATAACGAGTGAGTCATCCATCCCTCATATGGCTTTTCAACTCCTGATTTTCAGTTAAACCTTGCAGGATTTTTCCATACCTTTAACATCATCTTTTAACATGTAATACTGAAATGCTTAAACAGTATCAAAGAACTTATAATTTACAGAATCAGTCTTAGATTCCAATTTTCTTGGAAATGTTTTACTTATTATTAGACTGTCTAAATGCATTGTAGATTAACATTTGAAAGGCATATTCACTGTTGACTATTGTGTTCCTTCTTCTTCTTCTTTTCAAAAATTAATGTAGTTAATACATGTGAAAAATATTGAGGAGAGAAAAAAATTAACTGGTATACAGGTAAATTTTAAGTGCCATTGTCTGAGCATTAGCTCCCAGAGCCTTTAGCTATACCAATAGTAACTACCCTTTGCGTAGGTGAAGTTGTTCAAGGTTATATTTGAAGAAGCTGAAACTGCTGAGACAAAATCCTGACTTGCTTTTCTGACGCTGTGTTGTTCATTCTCATTTCTGAGCAGATTGAATTAAAATCACAGGCATCTTACACTTTACCTTCTCTCCCACCTCTAGGAGCGGAAAAAGAAATTCGAAAAGGATGGAGAGAGGTTTTATTCCTTGCTGGATCGACACTTACATCTGTCTTCCAAAAAGAAAGAATCTCAGTTACAAGAGGTATGTTCAAAAAGCCTGTCCCTGCCTTCTATTACCAGCTATGCCTTGGTACATGGCAGCTTCCTATTGCAAGGGTTTTCTCTTACTCTGCCTCAGCAGAGAACCATGTATAATGGTTGTGCTTGCAGATTCAACTATGGCCAGGGTCTCAGGACTCCTGAGTTCTTAAGTCAGCTCCTCCACAAACTCACAGTGTGACTTTGGATAAGATATTTCTTTCCTGGCCTCAGTTTCTCTGTCAAAGGAAGTGTCGTACTACTCACAGATCCCTTCCAGTTCTAAGTTTTTGATTCCAGATGAGGTTATAGAGTTAAACTAGCATTGTAGGACAGAAAAAGATGGTGGAGGAGTAAGATGGGGAGATCATCTGCCTCCCCACAAATACATAAAAAATTCATCAGAATATAGAACAAGTCCTACAGAACAACTTCTAAATGACAGCAGAAAACCCCAAACCTCCAAAAAGGCAAGCAAATCTCCTCTGAATGAGGTAGGACAAAGGATAAACATACACACACACACACAGACACACACACACACAGACACACAGACACACACACACACACACACACACACACAGACACACACAGACACACACACACACACACACAGACAAAGGAATTCAGGGCGGGAGCTTGTGCCCCAAGAGAGGGAGGGAGTCATGAAGGAGGAAAAGTTTCTGAGCACTTATAAAGCCCGTCACAGAGGAGACCAAGAGGGAAGCTGTGAAACCTCAGAGTGCTGTGCAACAGCCGCGACTCAGAAGGCAAAATACTGAGAAAGCTGCCTAACAGCACTTCTCAGCCCATAAGCAGCTTACAAGCCCCAACCTGGAATGGGGGAGTGGCTGTGCAGGGAGCCAAGGATCCAATGAAGATTCCAGGGAGAGGTAGGGGGCTGGTGGCCATGATGATATGTGCTGAGAGTACTCCTTTGACAAGGCTGTGGAATTAGACATGCTTGCTACTGCCAAAGCCAAGAAAGGTGCTGGAAGCAACAGACAAAACACTACTGATACGTTCCCAATTCCAGAGGTTGCAGCTAGCACCAGGCCATGAGCAGGCACAGGTTACTGCCCACACCTTGCAGGGAACTTAAACAGCTTGGCTCTTTTTAGAGACCCATGAACTGGGGTCCTTAGACCCCAGTTTTCTCTGGGAAAATTCACAAGCTGCCTTAGACTGTAACAGCATCCAACAGCTTGCTACTTTCACAGGCATTCCCCTGTACAACTTATATGTAGCTGCCATATCCTCCTCTCTCCCCAGCCCAAGAGAGCAAGTGAGCATTAATGAGCCTCAGGCTTTACTCTCTTTTGTCCAGGTGGGGAACAGACTGTGGACTCTAGGAGTAACTGTGAACTTTAGGAGCAACTATAAACTGAAATGAGGCCAGATGTAATACTGACTCCATGCTGCCCACAAGTTTCAGAGACCTTCCTAGAAGTACTAGAAGACTTTGGTGTAGGTTTCACTGAGTATTCTGGGCTGCTGAGTGTTGCCTTCACCACTAGTATAGGGAACTTGTCTTTTGCATTGTTTGGCTTGTGAGGTCTTGGAGCTTCAATAGGCAGCGAGCCTGAACCCCTGAGGTAGAGACACAAGCCCAGGGCTTTGAACCACTAGAGTACACCTGACGCTAGGAAACATTAATGGATGAGAGATCCCCGAAAGGCCTCCATCTCAACACCAAAGCCAAACCCACCCAAAGGACAGCAAGCACCAATACCCAGATACCCCATGCTAATCCTTCAAGAAAACAGAAACAAAACATTACACACTGGCAGACAGGCTGCCCAAAGTGACACTGAACTCATAGACACCCCAAAACCTACTACTGGACATGGTGCTACCCATCAGAGAGATGAGATCCAGTTCCATCAACCAGAACACAGGCACAAGTCCCCCCAACCAGGAAACCTTTACATGGCACTGGTCCAACCTCATTCATGGGCGACTGACTCCACAACTAAGAATAATGACCTTGAGACTTTATTATTATTATTCTTTTTAATCACAATCTTCATTTCCATTATATACTTTTACCTCTGCACTGGCCTTCTGTGATGCTGTGGATTTTTTTTTCCTTTTTGAATTTTTTGTTTTTCTTCTGTTTGAATTTTTACAAAATTATTCTTTTCCTGCTGTAGTTGTTTAATATATTTAAATCATTTTTGCATACTTCTATTTAATCTCACTTTTCTTTTTTCTTCTTTTCTTCCTTTTCTTTTTCTTTTTTTCCCTTATTTTATTCTTCTTTTTTCATCATGTTTGTTAATTTGTTTTGTTTTCTTTGCTTTATTCCCCAATTGGCACTCTGCTTTGGCTCTGTTTTCCAGTTTAAGTTTTAATTGGCTCTGTTTTTAATTGATTGAAATAATTTTTGGTTTCCTTTGCTTGCCAAGTCAATCTCTTGTACCTTCATTTCTTTGGAATATTTTTGTTATGTTTGTGTGTGTGTAAGTATGTATACATGTTCCACTGTTTTTGTAATTATCTGTCTGATTTGTATTTACCATTTGTCTGGGTTGGTCTTTTGTTTCTTTTAATGTTTTGTTATTTATCTCTGTGTGTTTGTTTTAATCCGATTTAATGCCATAACAAACAACTTGAGGAATCTCAGTCCCTTGACCAGGGATTGGGCCTGAGCGTTTAGAGTGGGAGTACTGAATCCAGGACCTCAGAGTGCCATAGAACTCCTAATCCCAGGGAGTATTAATTAGTGAGAAATTCCGTGAAGTCCTACACCTGTATACAAAACCTAGTATCACACAGCTTCTGATGGCACCCAGTGCAGGATGCCTCACCCAAGCGACAAAGAAGACAAAAACACAAAAATAATCATCAGCAGACAGTATTCCCTCAGACACTCCAAAATATACCACCTCACACAACCCTGCCTATCAGAGGGGAGAAAATGCAGGCACAAGTCACCCCCAACACGAAGGTAACACCAACCACTAGACCAACCTTAACTATTGAGGGCAGAACCCAAAAGGAAGAAGAAATACAACCATAAAGCCTTGGAAAAGAAGACCTCAAATACATTAAGTTAGAAAAAAATGAAAAAACAGAGAAATATGGCACAAATGAAGGAACAGATAGAATTTCACAAGACCAAATAAATGAAGAGGAAATAGGCAAACTACCTGAAAAAGAATTCAAAGTAATGACATTAAAGATGTACTAAGGCCTCAAAAATAGAATGGAGAAAATGCAAGAATAAATTAACACAATTAACAAGGACCTAGAGGAAATAAAGAGACAAATAGCACAATTACTGAAATTAAAAGTACTCTGGAAGGAATCAATAGTAGAATAACTGAGGCAGAACAGATAAGTGAGCTGGAAGATAGAATGGTGGAAATAACTGCTGAAGAGCAGAATAAAGGAATGGAATCAAAATAATTAAGGATAACCTCAGAGACACCTGGAACAATGTTAAATGTGCCAGCATTCTAATTAGATGAATGAAGAGAAAAATAAGGGGTCTGAGAAAATTTTTGAAAAGGCTATGGTAAAAAAAAACTTCCCTAATATGGGAAAGAAGTCCAGGAAGCGCAGAGAGTTCCATACAGGATAAACCCAAGGAGAAACATGTCAAGACACATATTAATCAAACTAACAAATAGTAAATACAAAGAAAAAAAATTAAAAGCAGCAAGGGAAAAG
>SJYT01041640.1:22679-53281 GCA_006410635.1 Cephalophus harveyi
CCTTACAAATAGTTGAGAAAAAAAGAGATTCAAAAAGCAAAGGAGAAAAGGAAAGATACACCCATCTGAATACAGAGTTCCAAAGAATAGCATTACTTTGCCAACGTCTTACAAGTGTTCTTTTTGTCTTAGAAGTGTTCCATGTGAGTAAAATCAGATTGTGTGAGCTCCACAGAACTATTGGAGTCCCACATTACTTTGCCAGCAAAGGTCCGCCTAGTCAAGGCTATGGTTTTTCCAGTAGTCATGTATGGATGTGAGAATTGGACTATAAAGAAAGCTGAGTGTCGAAGAATTGATGGTTTTGAACTGTGGTGTTGGAGAAGACTCTTGAGAGTCCCTTGGATTGCCAGGAGATCCAACCAGTCCATCCTAGAAGAGATCAGTCCTGAGTGTTCATTGGTAGGACTGATGTTGAAGCTGAAACTCCAATACTTTGGCCACCTGATGTGAAGGGCTGACTCATTTGAAAAGCCCCTGATGCTGGGAAAGATTGAAGGTGAGAGGAGAAGGGGACTACAGAGGATGAGGTGGTAGATGACATCATCCACTCAATGGACATGAGTTTGAATAAGCTCCAGGAGTTGGTGATGGACAGGGAGGCCTGGTGTGCTGCAGTCCATGGGATTGCAAAGAGTTGGACATGACTGAGCAACTGAGCTGAACTGAACTGATGCTGGTTCTTTAGACTGTGTTCATTGGTGTATTTCACTTTTTTGTACACTTTGTAACATTTTGTTGAATGCTGAACATGATGCCCTGGGTAAAAGGAACTGAGATAAAAGGATGTTATTATGTGGTTTTATGCTTATCTGACTAGGATTTAGACTGTGCTTAATTTGCTATAACTGCTCTTGCTAGAAGCGAAAATCTCCTCTGGTATCTTTGTGTTTTGTCTTCCCTATTGTCTTTGGATTTTTTTAATTGATTAATTAATTTATTTTACTTTACAATATTGTATTGGTTTTTGAAGAGATCTTAAATAAGATCTGACACTTGTTGCAGCAACAGGCTTCTGCTTCTGTGCTTTTGCTCTGATAATCTCAGATTCTCTATATTCAACTATCTATGCAGTTTTTGAGACAGTTGTTTTTCCTTTGACTTCAGTGGTCTGTTGGTTCTAAGAAGAGTGGTTGATTCTCAGTTTAGCTTTTCCTTGTATGAAGATGAGCACAATAACTTCCAAGCTTCTTATTTGTTAGGCCAGAAACCAGATATCGTGCATCAATCACTTTTTCTATCTTGGCTTCATGTTCCCTATTTGTAAAATAAAGGGATAAGATCACTGCTTGGTAGGATAATTCTCTTCCAGCCCTAGCATTCTGTTGAATCCATAAACACTGACTTGCACGAATGACTATGCCAATATGTGACATTTATTACCCTTCTTCTTCAGGCAGACCTCCAGGTGGACAAGGAGAGGCACAATTTCTTTGAGTCGTCCCTTGATTATGTTTATCAAATCCAGGAAGTTCAAGAGTCTAAGAAGTTCAATATTGTGGAGCCAGTAAGTTCTAATGATGAATGGTCTAAAAATATTTACCAAATGTCAAGTAAATGTAGAGAACTTTGATTATAAAATTGGAGTCTCAAAGAATATGAATATAGTCAATGCTTAATAATTAATGTCAAAGAAATAGACACACTGGCTTGTGTTATTCTTGCTCTCCAACCGATGTTCTCTCTCTCACTCTTCCTCACTCCTCCCCACATTCCTTCCTCCTCCGATTTCTCTCTATAGCTATGATTTTTCTTTATATTTCTTTTTCTCCTCTTCTTTCTCCTGTTTCTTGATTTTTCTGTCACCCTTCATTTTACCTTGTTCTCCTCCCTTCCTTCCTCTCACACTTTCATAAGGTTTCTGAAAATACCCATCATATCCCAGACACTGTTCTAAGAATGCATGTTTCTTGCATTCAATGACTTCCCATTCTATTTTACTTCTATCCTTTGAATATTTTTCTAATTATATATCCTTAATATATTATAGAAGATGATGTACTGTGGTTTGATAAGTATTTTGATTTTTAGCAACTTTCTTTTTTGTTATAAAAACAATGTAAAAACAGTTGCAGAAAAAGCTAGAAAAAATTTTTAGTATGTGTAAAACAAATACAACATATCCCCCATACAGAGATGATCACTGTTAGTATTGTGGTGTTTACCTCCTGAATTCTGTGTGTCTGTTATATTCTTTTGTTTATCTATTATGCCTGTGTACTTGTTGGTGTGGGTGTGTGTATACATGTGCATGTGTGTGTACACATATTACACATAAGCATGTATATCTGTGTACATGTTATCTGTGATCACAGCTGTATATATCTGTATATGTACATTTGCAAACAAATATTTCCTCATTTATCCAATAATCATTTATTGAGCCTCTGTTATATGCAGGCACTATGCTAAACACTGGGTATCATACAGTGAAAAAGACTCAGTTTCTGTCTTTGTGAAGACTACATTTTCATGGGGTGGAAAGAAGGATACACATAAATAAAATACATTGTGTTATGCTGCTGCTGCTGCTAAGTCACTTCAGTTGTGTCCGACTCTGTGTGACCCACTAGATGGCAGCCCACCAGGCTCCCTCATCCCTGGGATTCTCCAGGCAAGAACACTGGAGTGGGTTGCCATTTCCTTTTCCAATTTGTGTTATGATAATGGCTAAAACAAAGAACATGAGCAGACAGCTACTTTAGGTCCAATGGTCAAGGGGGATCTCTGAAAGTGTCATGTAAGATGAGATCTAAAGAAGGAAAAGATAAGGCAATGTGAATAATGGGAAGAGAACTTTCGAGGCACAGAAAAAAAACACATGTACATAGTCCTTAAGTTAGTAAAGAATGGTGAGAATGGTGTTAGTAAGTCCTTAATGGTGTTAGTTAGAACAACACCATTAAGGAACAACACTCAAGCAATAGTTAGAACTGGACATGGAACAACAGACTGGTTTCAAATAGGAAAAGGAGTACATCAAGGCTGTATATTGTCACCCTGCCTATTTAACTTATGTGCAGAGTACATCATGAGAAACGCTGGGCTGGAAGAAGCACAAGCTGGAATAAAGATTGCTGGGAGAAATATCAATAACCTCAGATATGCAGATGACACCACCCTTATGGCAGAAAGTGAAGAGGAGCTAAAAAGCCTCTTGATGAAAGTGAAAGAGGAGAGTGAAAAAGTTGGCTTAAAGCTCAACATTCAGAAAACGAAGATCATGGCATCTGGTCCCATCACTTCATGGGAAATAGATGGGGAAACAGTGGAAACAGTGTCCGACTTTATTTTTTTGGGCTCCAAAATCAATGCAGATGGTGACTGCAGCCATTAAATTGGAAGACACTTACCCCTTGGAAGAAAAGTTATGTCCAACCTAGATAGCATATTCAAAAGCAGAGACATTACTTTGCCGACTAAGGTCCGTCTAGTCAAGGCTATGGTTTTTCCTGTGGTCATGTATGGATGTGAGAGTTGGACTGTGAAGAAGGCTGAGTGCCGAAGAATTGATGCTTTTGAACTGTGGTGTTGGAGAAGACTCTTGAGAGTCCCTTGGACTGCAAGGAGATCCAACCAGTCCATTCTGAAGGAGATCAGCCCTGGGATTTCTTTGTAAGGAATGATGCTAAAGCTGAAACTCCAGTACTTTGGCCACCTCATGCAAAGAGTTGACTCATTGGAAAAGACTCTGATGCTGGGAGGGGTTGGGGGCAGGAGGAGAAGGGGACGACAGAGGATGAGATGGCTGGATGGCATCACTGACTCAATGGATGTGAGTCTGAGTGAACTCCGGGAGTTGGTGATGGACAGGGAGGCCTGGCATGCTGCGATTCATGGGGTCACAAAGAGGTGGACACAACTGAGCCACTGAACTGGAGCCTCCCTTCACAAGGTGATCACAGACTCCTGTTCCCACCAAGTGATAAGAAGGTGCCACTCCCACTCCCCACCAGACTCAGAGGAGGCCAAGAGCATTGACAGAGTAGATTAAAAAACATGACTGAACTAGATGCAAGAACACTATGCCGAGTGAGAAAAAAAATAAGCCAGTCTCAAAAGGCCATATACTATTCATTCCATTTGTATAATATTCTAGAAATGAAAACATTACAGAGATGGAGAACAGATTCGTTGGTTGCCAAGGATCAGGGATGTTGAGGGGAGGAGGGAGAATGTGAAACCAGGCAGGATGCATGTGTGTGTGCTCAGTCATATCTGACTCTTTGTGATCAAACCCTAGCATCTCCTGCATTGGCAGGCGGATTCTTTACACTACATCACCGGGGAAGCCCTGAAACTGGGAGGCCTCTGGATTAAGGGAACACTTATGTATCTCACTTGCAGTGGTGGTTACACAATGGTAAAGAATCCGCCTGCAATGTGGGAGACCTGGGTTCGATCCCTGGGTTGGGAAGATCCCCTGGAGAAGGGAAAGGCTACCCACTCCAGCATTCTGGCCTGGAGAATTCCACGGATTGTATAGTCCATGGGGTCGCAAAGAGTCAGACATGACTGAGCAACTTTCACTATATACACCTATTGTGCCAGTGTTAATTTCTGGGTTTTGATCTTGTACTATAGTTAACATTAAGGACTTCTTTGCAGTTTCCTGTGAACCTATAAATATTTCAAAATAAAAGGTTTTTTAAAATGAATGAACTAATGATACCCATAATAAAGTAGAAATCACAAAAACATAATGTTGAGTGGATAAAGCCATATATATGTGCATATATATGTGTGCATGCTGCTGCTAAGTCACTTCAGTCGTGTCCGACTCTGTGCGACCCCATAGACGGCAGCCCACTAGGCTCCTGTCCCTGGGATTCTCCAGGCAAGAACACTGGAGTGGGTTGCCATTTCCTTCTCCAATGCATGAAAGTGAAAAGTCAAAGTGAAGTTGCTCAGTCGTGTCCGACTCTCAGCAACCCCATGGACTGCAGCCCACCAGGCTCCTCCATCCTGTGCATATATATATATGTGCATTTTAAAAATATGATTACATTTATATAACTCTAAAAAAGAGAAATCTAATCTATAGTGACTGAAAGCAAACCAGTGGATGCCTGGGGCTAAGGAGGTTGACAGGTGTGGGGCACAAAAGAACATTTTAGGTTAATAAAAATGTTCCATATATTTATGTGGTCACAGATAGAAGGTCAAAACTCATGGGAATTTACACTTAAAATGAATGTATTTTATTGTACCTAAACTATTCTTCACTAAAGCTGATTTAAGATCACAATAAAATGAAAGAAGATTATCAAATCAAAGAAAAAAGAAAATATTTTAATGTACAGTAAGATATTAATTTTGTTTTCATTATAAAATATGGTATTTTTTGGCCATTTGAGTATAAGATGGATGAGAAAGTCACATCCAATTGTAATACCCAATATTTACATAAAAGCCTTTGGATGGCATCACTGACTCGATGGACGCGAGTCTGAGTGAACTCTGGGAGTTGGTGATGGACAGGGAGGCCTGGCATGCTGCGATTCAGGGGTCGCAAAGAGTCAGACACGACTGAGCGACTGAACTGAACTGAATACTGACACTTTGCATAGATTTTCCAGATAATATTCGGACACTGTATACTCTCAGATCATCCTCAAAGACTGAGAGCTGGAGCCTTCAAGGCACATGTGTTGATCAATTACTTCACTAGCTATGTATGGTGTAGGCCACCTGAAGCCAGAAAGTGACCACAGTTGCACAAATATAATGGAGGGGAAGCAATTTTTCAGTATAAGGGTTTCTTGATATAATCCAGTCTGATTACAAGAGAGAGGGTGAGATCTAGCCACCACCTGAAACAGTCAACTTAGTACACAGAAGTACAGAGTCATCACCATGTAACCCCAGAGAGAACCCTCAATTTAAAACTTTTCTAAAAAACAGCAAATTATTGATGACAAAATCTCTACACTACCGTCACAGTTTTCCTGTAAATCTAAAACTATTATAAAATTAAAGTTTACCTTTTAAAAAGAACTTATTCCTTTATAAAATAACCCACTGAACTTTATATACAAATACTGTTGACGCTGCGACCTGAGCAGGAGTTGTGACATTTTTGAAACGTGAATCGGTGAAACCTTCATGACGTCACCAGCTTTACGTGCTGCTTTTTGATGTTAGGTGGAGACCACAAAAGCACAGATCCATGGTTTAGAGTGGATTTGTGGAAGAGAGACTTAGAAAACTGCACTCAAAATACACCCCCCAAAACTTATCAGTTAACTATTCCTGCTGCTCATAAAAATGCTTTTAGATGCCAGGAACGATGGAAAAGATAACCAATACTTCTGTAAAGCTAACATAAACTTGTTGACCAGTGGACAGCTGCTCTCTGCCTACTGACGGAAAGATCTGGAATAATAACTGAACAAATACAAATTGAATGAAAGAAACCACATTAAGGAGACCTACTATTTTCTTTACTGAAGTATGGTTCATTTACAATGTTATGTTAATTTCTGCTACACAGCAAAGTGATTCACTTATACATAAAATGTATTCATTTTCATATTCTTTCCCATTAAGGTTTATCAGAGGATACTGAATGTAGTTCCCTGTGCTATGCAGTAGGGCAGTGTTGTTTATCCATCCTATAAATACTAGCTTGCTTCTAACCCCAAACTCCTAGTCCTTCCCTCTCCCACCCCCACTCTTGGCAGCCACAAGCCTATTCTCTATGTCTGTGAGTCTATTTCTGTTTCACAGATACACTCATTCGTAAGGAGAGTTAAAGTAGCTCATCCAGGCCAACTGGTGGACAGAACTGTCCTGCCACCCCTCTAAAGCTAGGCAGGTAGGCACTGGGACAAAACCCACGCTCCCAAAAAAAAAAAAAAATACCTACCACAGTTGTTCAGAAGAAAAAAAAAACCACCCAGAATTTCTACTGCCAATTATATACAAGAGGAAAGAGGAAATATTAAATAGTGACTCAAAGTGAAAATATAAGGGCAGTCACTGGCAGTCTTCCCATACCCAAATGTAATGCCTTTTAAACTAACTGACTCACCCAGAGAGTTTCTAGAAATAGGAAAAAAGTCAGGAGATGCCAGGTTCCCACCCCTGAGAGGAGAAAGTCCCAGCAATTAAGAAAAGAGTACCAGGGCTTCCCTGGTGATCCAGTGGCTAAGACTCCAAGCTTCTACTGCAGGGGGCCTGGTTCGATCCCTGGTCAGGGAACTAGATCCCACTTGGCACAACTGTGAGTTTGCATGCCAAAATGAAGATCAAAGATCCTGTGCACCACAACTAAAGACCTGGCACAGCCAAATAAATAAATAAAAATAAATATTTAAAAAGGAAGAGTACAACTTGGAAAAGGACCCTAGAAAGAGAGTGAGAAATCCATATCCAAACCCACTTATACATATTCTAGGCTGCCTGGAGAAAATGGTGCTCACAGGCTAAAATCATGTTCTAAGTCACTGTCTCTTGAACTCAGTCCACAGGCGCCCAGGTGCTCCAGTCTACAGACTGTCACTGCCCTACACTTCACGTTATTAGCATTCTTTGTATCCATGTATCAGAAAGTGACTTCAAAGCGGCTTTTAAAAAAAAGGAAAAGACATTGATTGGTTCCTGTAATCTGAAAAGCCAGGAAGCAATCTGCCCTCAAATGTGGCTGAATCATGGGGTTCAAGCAATACCATCAGGACTCAGTCTCTCCCTCCATGATTCAGCTTTGCNTTTTAAAAAAAAGGAAAAGACATTGATTGGTTCCTGTAATCTGAAAAGCCAGGAGCAATCTGCCCTCAAATGTGGCTGAATCATGGGGTTCAAGCAATACCATCAGGACTCAGTCTCTCCCTCCATGATTCAGCTTTGCTTTCCTTGACGTGGGCTACATTCTCTGTTAGGTTTTTTTTAAGTGGAGGCCATTGCCGTCAACAGGGCTATAGTCTGCAAGTTTGGGAGCCACTGTGGAAACAGAGACTTCATTTTTCCATTTCCATCCAAGTCCCAGAAGCAAGCATCTTTGGCTCTGATTAGCCCAGCCCTGGGTCAACATGACCCAGGGCAGCAATCACTGCCCAGGAGGATATGTTACTGTCATTGATTGGTGTTTAATGGGTCACTTACTAATAGACAAGGATCAAAATCATTAGGCAACCTGAGATTCACCAACAATCCACATCTGAGTAAGAGCAACAACAGTCAACACACACACAACACCCAGCCCTCTCTGGCAGATTGAGCAGTCTTTCAGAGTTTGTTCTCCTCAAGATAATAATAACAAGCATTATACTTTAAAAAGCTTCCCTGAGGAGTCTGGAATTATTATGAGCTGCTGCTGCTGCTGCTAAGAAGCTTCAGTTGTGTCCGACTCTGTGCAACCCCATAGATGGCAGCCCACCAGGCTCCCCTGTCCCTGGGGTTCTCCAGGCAAGAACACTGGAGTGGGTTGCCATTTCCTTCTCCAATGCACAAAAGTGAAAAGTGAAAGTGAAGACACTCAGTCGTGTCCGACTCTTAGCGACCCCATGGACTGCAGCCTACCAACCAGGCTCCTCCATCCATGGGATTCTCCAGACAAGAGTACTGGAGTGGGTTGCCATTGCCTGAGCTAATATATGTAAAAAGCACTTACAAGAATGTCTGACCCAATGTAAATACTACAGAACTGTTAATTATCATCATGGAAGAAGGATCCTGGAGAAGGAAAAATATTATAACAAGCAGGGTGGAAGTATAGAACAGTTTAAATACTGAAAGGAGGGACTTCCCTGGTGGTCCAGTGGTTGAGACTTCACACTTCCACTGTAGGGAGCACGGGTTTGATCCCTGGTTGGAGAACTGAGATCCTGCATGCCACGGAATGGTGTGGCCAAAAAAAAAAAACTGAAAGGAGTGTGACCTAATTTTGTAACAAACTGGTAAAGCAGGATATATTGGTTAAACTACTTTTTGCTTCTTTGATCCAGAATTTGCCACAAGATTGTTTAAAAATATCTTTTCAGTCATCTCTACAAGGGGATTTGGGAGCGAATAAATACTCAATACTGATTACAAGATGGTGGACTGATAGATGCTGGAGTCCACCCTCCTACAGCAAACTCTACCCATAATGGAAATGAATCTAAAATTAAAAAAAAAAAAAACGTGCACACACACACACACCTAGATCACGCTGCAGTACACCTGAAACTAACACAACATTGTACATCAACTAAAGTTCAATTAAAAAAATAAAAGAATAAATAAAATAATGGATGATTTTTTAAAAAGTCAAATGGCTCCACGGTATGTGTGGAGCAATCAGCTCAGGTCCCCAGAAAGGCTCAGAAATTAGAGTTCCAAAGATCCCTGAAGACAGGGGTGCAGGTTAAGACTGAACACAGTAAGACTGACTGAAAATTTGTATGAAAAGCAAACAAACAGCCTCCATTAATCCCTGGGTTAATGAGCTGGGGCTCAAGTTCATCAGAGAGAAATTTTTGGTGGCACAAATGATGGCAAAAAATTTTCAGAATACATGGAGATAGCTAATATTAAGTCTTTCAACTGATCCTGTCTTTATATAAAATTTTAATATTTTGTTGACTGTTAACTTTTTGCACTAAGTTTGATTTTTTTCAAATATTGCATTAAAATACTATTTACCTTGATAACTGGGTTTTGAGGCACTCAAGCTAAGTGCCTCACTTGCCTCTCTCTAGTCTTCACCTAGGTTACTGCCTTTTCAAACCTTTAGTACAAATCCGCTACAAGGAACAGCTTTGGATTAGTGATCGCTTTTAAACACGGTCCAAGACAGGGTGGAACAGATTCATCAGCAGTGGACAAGACATGAAAATCATCTAGAAATCAGTGTGATTAAGAAATCTGGGGCTTTCCTGGTGGCTCAGTGGTAAAGAATCCGCCTGCCAATGCAGGAGACATGGGTTCAGACCTCGGCCTGGGAAGATCCCACATGCTGAGGAGCAACAAGGCCTGTGTGCCACGACTTCTGAGCAAGCCTGTGCTCGAGAGCCCGGGAGCTGCAACTACTGAGCCCAGGTGCTGCAAACACTGAAGCCCACATGTTCTGCAGCCCATGTTTTCCAACAAGAAAAGCTACTGCAATGAGAAACCAGTGCGCTGCAACTAGAGCAATGAAGACCCAGCATAGCCAAAAATAAATAAATAAGATTAAAAAAAAAAGAAATTTGAATACATAGAAATAGAACAAAGAGTTTAGGCTGGTTTCGGGTATTGGCAGAGATCCCAGAGAAAGGGGTGGAATTTCTGTGTTCCCTATACCCTTTGAGGAACCCCACAACTCATTTGTCCCTTAATCTTTGTCTCTCCAAGATGGAGTGAGAAGCCTGAGATGCCACGGGTCTTGACTTGCAGTTCAGCCCGGAGAAGAAAGTCCAAGGGTTTGAGACTGGATCCCTGAGGAACAGAGATAAGCAGTGGGGGCTGGAGAAAGGCCCAGAATTAACCTTACAGTCTTTACAGAAATGTTGAGAAAAGCCAGTGTCAGAACAAGTAAATCCAAGTAGTTTCAAGATGTCAATCTAGTGGAAAGGGATTCTGAGAGGCCTTTCTTGATACAAGGTTTACATAAAATGCTAATTGGTAACATAAAAGTGTGGGTCCCTGCCTGTTCTACCAGTGATGCTGGGGAGATAAGGATGAGGGAGGGGCTCACATCAGCCTCTGCCAGACAGAATCTCAGGATAATGTTCTAGATGATTCCAATCTTTGATTTTTCTTGCATTAGCAACCAAGCAGTGAGTACTGCTAGGGGTATCATACCCCAAGTCATGTTTCTCTACCTTTTTTCTGTGATTGCCCCCTTACAAAGCCTTTACCGTCGTGTATCTGCTTATGGCCCTTTGAAGGGCCAAAAGCCATTATAGAATCTATGATGTTGTGCTCCACCCATGAGAATGCATGACCTGTAGCCAGTTCTTCCCCACACTTTCTGGATTTTATATCCCCCTTCAGGGTCTTCCCCTCATCACTTACACTCTTGTTCCTCCACATCTCAACCTTTCCACCCACCTCCAGCCATGGCCCCCTCTCTGTTCCCAGCCTGGCTCTCTTTCTTTCAAGAAATTCTGGTTTAATTGAAATGGGGTGTAAATGAAAGGCTTTGTAGTACACTGTTAGGTTTAGAATTTTAGATGATTTACTTAAAAAAAAATTTTAAGGGTAATACATTGTAAATAAGTTTTATTTTTATTTTAGTTTTTGGCTATGTGGCATGAGGGATTTAGTACCCTGACCAGGGATGGAACCCATGCCCCATGAAATGGAAGCATGGAGTCTTAACCACTAGACCACCAGGGAGGCTCCAGCCTTATTTCTTGAAAGGCATGCTACACTCTGATCTGCATTCTATCTCCTTCTCTCTACTGAACCTGTTCTCCATAATATCACAAATGAACTCCAAGCCCCTGGCCTCAACACACACTCTTCCACCCAGCAATCTCCATGTCAAAGAAACCTTACCAGCATGTGCCTAGAAGCAAAACTGGACACTATGTTTCACCCAACTCTTTCTAACCAGCCGGATTTTAAATGGTTGTGAATATTGAGTAACATTGCTCTGCCCAATCCTTAGTGGTCCTAACTTAAGACTCCCTTGGAACAATAGGACTTGTCTCCACTGTGTACAAACCTGTGGACTCTCTCCAGCCTCTCCAGGGTACAACTTGCAACTTTTAATCATCATAAACATTAAGAACAGCCCCTTTCAAGCAGTCAGAAATCCCTGACTTAGGCTCCTCCCTGAATAATTCAGTTAATGTCTTCTCTAGTGGGTTCTTCTGCCTGGCAAAAAGAGACACTTAATTTTGTTGACTGTTTTTATCTGTTCATTTTATTTTGTTCTTGTTTTTTTATTTGGTGGTCTTTCACCCTTTGTAACTTTTCTTGAACTTTAACCCATAGAAATAAAGCCACCAAGTATATAAGGATATAAATACAAACATGCTCTCTGTAACATTCATCAAATGTCTAAAAAGTGTAAACTGAATGATCACTGGCAGAGGAATAGTTAAAACCAACGTGGAGCACCATGTAGCTGTTAAAGAAAAAGTCCAAGGAGTTCCCTGGTTGTCCAGTGGTTAGGACTACATACTTCCACTGCAGCGGGGTATGCGCTTAATCTCTGGTCAGGGAATTCAGATCCCACATGCCAATGGCCTGGCCAAAAAAGAATGAGTCCAGGGTATAACTACTGAACCACAGAGATGTCCATGAGATAGAGCTCTTAAATGAGGAAGAAGTATACAGTATGGCACAGATTTGTTAAACAACAAAAAACAGCCACTCCTAGAAGTGTACTCATGATTGAAGATGATTCTATGCAACCCACAGAAACCTGAGCAGACTCTCTTTGGGCTTGACTTGGGGATACTTGGGATCAGGGCAGCAGAGGTGGTGGGGAGAGGTGGCAAGGGGCCAAGAATCTGCCAGCTTTCTTCTCTCTGAATGGACATAGCTCCCTGGGAGCAAGCCTTCTTTGACTCTCCTCTGAGCCTTGAGCATCCCCTCACCATCACCCGTTTGAGGTCCCACAAAGGTTCTTCCCTCTTAGTCCCATCCCAAAACTTCCTTTGTAGGCAGAGATGGTGGATGAGGACGAGGGGGCAAATATGCCTCAAGGACCTGGAAGAAAAGAGATTGAGACTGAATTCTTTTTCACATTGTTTGATATGAATGAAGTTCTCTCTGAATGTTGAGAAGGTTCCAACAGAGATCCACCGGCAGGAAAGAATCCTAAAGTTCTCCAAAGGGAAGCCCCTGTGAGCAAAGTCATCTGGTCAAATGACCAGGCTCAGCATCAAGACTCAAGGTTTAAGGGGCTGAGGCTGGACACAGCCCTCACCCTGGCCCCTGGCACCACAGTCACTCTGGGAGACCCTGTGTGAGCTAAGAGCTGGGAAGCCCAAGTATGGGTCACTCTTGTGGCCTGTGCAGCAGGCCCATGCGGCACTAGAAATGACCCATCAGATGGTGCAGGAACGTTTCCCTAGTGCCCCCAGTGAACAAGAACAGAAGTGAGTACCACACTCAGAGAGGGGAGGTGCTGGGATTCCTGCACACTGGGGAGGGGTACTCAAATTACTAACTGGAAAAATATGTGATATAAAGTCTACCCTCAAATCAGAGTCTATGTTTAAAGTTACATAGTTTATAATGCTGTGTTTGTATGTCCAATTTGTCCTCAAGGAATAAACACAAACTTCTGTAGTCCTGTGCCAAATATGGGCTCCAAACACTCATGGAGTGGGGACAGTGGGGTTACCCTCTAGCCAACTGAAGTCTAAGCCACGCTGGTACAGGAGAAAAGAAGGGGATGAAATTGCTCTTGTGTTCAGAACACTTAAACAAGACTTTTTGGCTATGAAATGTAAGGTCCATCCCCCTCGCCCAGTCCCTGGGGAAGTATCTAGTGAGAGAAGCTTTGATCAAGAAGCTAAATTGTCCTGCAAAGAGAGGTGGTAGAAAAGTGAGACAGAAAACAGGGCCCTGGAGATCTGGAAGAAGAGGAGAGTTCAGCTTTGGGGTGCACATATGGGCTTCCCTACTGCAAAACCCAGCCCCTGGTCCTTCCTGTGGTAAAGAGAAGAACAAATGGTAACTGTAAAGACCAATAAACATTTTAAAATAAGGAGCTTAATTCTCCCTGTTGAAAATAAGAGATTTCTTCCAACCTTTTCTTTTACCATTTATTTATTTGGCTGCGTTGCGTCTTAGTTGAGGCACAGGCAAATTTTCGACCTTTGTTACTACATGTGGGCTGTTCAGCATGAGACCTCTTAGCTGTGGCATGTGGGGTCTAGTCCCCTGACCAGGGACGGAACCCGGACTCCCTGCATTGGGAGTGTGGAGTCATAGCCACTGGACACACCAGGGAAGTATCTCCAATCCCTTCCTTAGAGCATGAATGTTAGAAAACTTGTTAAGTTCTTTCTCTGTCTCTTTGAAATGTATGGGAATCTTTTTAGAAGCTAAACCAGCCTCTTGCAGCTTTATGACCCAGGAATGTCTCTCTCCCAAGGCCCTGGTAGTCATCTCTTTGAAATGGAAAAATCAGGAGAGAGAGCACCCCTACCTCCCAGTTTCTGTGAGAGGACAGGACCCTAACTGAGGTGAGCACCTTGCTCTGAGATACAAAACTACCTCCTGTCATAAAGATATGAGGATATTGGTTTTCCTGTGATTAACCCTATTAATAACACCAAGGATCACCAATCACCAGGTAAAGTTAGGACGAACGGTGTGTGACAAATAGTGCTCTCAAGCCTCTTACTTGAGAACTAGTTACTGTTTATCTTGAGAACATGTGTAAAGGCTGCATCTGTTTGGCACTATAACAGGACGGGATTACTTTATCTTTACAATCTCTTAGCAGATGGCCTGTGACGCACATCACATTCTGGTAATGCTTATTCAAGTATAAAACTATTTTCTTTCCTCCACTGCCTTTGTGAGAGCTTTTCCTGGGTTGGGAAATCTTGTTTTTCATTATATTTCCCAATATAATGCATGAACTGAAAAAGAAAAAAAAAATAAGTGAGAAGGTTTTGAGGAGTAAGACATCTAAATGCAAAGGATGTGGAAAAATAGGACGGGGTGAGGAGAGGCAGAGAAAGTTCTAGAAACACTGATGCTGACATTCAATTGAAACCTGTTTCCAGAATGTAAGTAATAGAATAATAGCAATGAACACATATGGAGACTACTGCCAGGTATTGTTCTGTTTTAAACATTAACTTATTAGCATATGTAGTAGCTTGGATTATTGTTCTTAATTATCCATCCCCACCCCCACCCTGCCTCTGAGTATGCTCCAGCAGGCAGAAAAGGTGTCACAGAACAGCAGAGAAGCAGGCTGAAGTATGGACTAGTCTTGGAAGTATCATGCAAACTTTCTTTTTAGGTAAAAGTGACACTTGAAGGGCACGTGTGGAAAGGCCAGGTTCAGCTACTACAAAAGATGGGGAATGTGAGCCACACTATTTGGATATTACAGGATACCCCAAACTGGAGGAAACTGGGGGCCAGCAGACACCAGCCCCAAGCACTGAGGATGCAGTAGGCGGGAGTGGGCCCAGAAGATAAGGGGAAGGGCACCCAGTAAGGATCAGACACTTCTGTAAGGTCTGGAGGCTGGAAGGCAGGACTGGAATCTCTCTCATGCCCACCAAAGACCAACATGTTGAGTCATTTTTGAGGGTCTGGCTCATGAAAGCAGGTTTACCTTGCCCTGGCCTAGCCCAGGCTGCCAAGCACATCCACTGTGAGCCAAATGCTTATAAAGACTAGGGCCAAGATGACTTGGTGGTAAGGACCAGCAAGAGGCTTCCTGGGTGGGTGCTAAAGCCTGAGCCCTGAATCATCCTCCTGACAAAGTCCCACCGCTGCTTGCTGGTTCCCCAGTTTCTCGCCCTGAGTGCCAAAAACGACCAGGAGACAGTGCCGGGGTGGGGGGTGGGGGGGTGTTCAAAGTGGGATAAAGACAAGGGGGAAGATGAAAGAAGTAGAACTTCATGACTAATAAGAACTTTACACCTGAGTTTTTTAGGAGAAAATTGGATTCTTGTGGGGAAAGCAAGCACCAGGGTCAGTGAGGCCAGAATAAAAATGTACCTGGAACATATAGAAGAGAAAGAGGCTGCATTCATTCTGGAGGGACAAAGTCCACGGGAATCGCCCAAGGATGCTGGGTCCCTAAGTGGCTCCACATTGCACCCTCACACCTGGGTCCCTAACATTCTCTGCACCCACTATGAAGACAGGACAAAAGGAAGCACTCATTGCCCTGCCTCAGTTAGGCCTCCCTCAGTATCTGAAGGGGTTGGCAGGTGGCGCTAGCGGTAAAGAACTCATCTGCTAATGCAGGAAACATAAAGTGATGCGGGTTGGATCCCTGGGTCCGGAAGACCTCCTGCAGAAGAAAATGGCAACCCGCTTCAGTATTCTTGCCTGGAGAATCCCTGGGACAGAGGAGCCTGGTGGGCTATAGTCCATAGGGTCCCAAAGAATCAGACACGACTGAAGCGACTTAGCATGCATAGCATGCAGTATCTGACATGTATGTGTTTGGGGGGAGGGGGTCCTAACCCAGCCATGTTTGATGAGGTTGGGGGTGGGGTGAGGGGCAAGTCTCTCAGCCGTTACTTTTCCAAGTTTTAGGCAACCTGGGGAAACTCTGGTCATTTATTGAAGGATTGCGCTCAAATCAGGTAGCAATCAGAAACTGAAGACTGACTGGGCTGCCCTGGGTCCAGAGAAGCCCACTCTCCAGGGATGTCCCAGCGCAGCCACCCAGGTCGACCTTCCAGGGCTCGGCCCACGGTCTTCCCCAGGTCCCAACCCACAAAAGCAGGGACTTTCTCCTCCGTTTGGAAGACCGACACACTCCCTCTTCCTTCGAGCTCCCCAAAAGTCCCGGCGACCTCGGGGAGTGTCCTTGTCCTGCTCTCTTCAACCCCGAGGCCCCTGACCTCCTCGGGAGGCGGAGAAACCCGGGCACATCCGTCCTCTCGGCTTCCCCCAGGCCGGGGCCCCTTTATCTCCCTCGCAGCTGCGCTCGGGCCGGGAGGCGCGGCTCTTCCCCACAGCCGGCTCTGCGGCGGCTCGCAGGTTCGGGCTAGTCTGGGGCGGAGACTGGGAACGCCTGAATGTGGTGAGGAGGGCGGGGACGCGGGCCCATCTTTAAAGGCCCGGGACCGGCCCTGAGGCGCCTCGACCCCTGCCGGCGGCCCCGGGCGGCCTCGAGAAGCGCGCAGGGACCCGGCTTCCCTCGCTTCAGCCGCCGGGGCGGCCATGGGCCGCTACCGCATCCTCGTGGCCACCGGGGCCTCGCTCTTCGCCGGCTCGCACAACCGCGTGCAGCTGTGGCTGGTCGGAGCGCGCGGGGAAACGGAGCTGGAGCTGCAGCTGCGGCCGGCGCGGGGCCAGGTCAGCGGGCGAGCCGGGACGCGGGAGGCCGGCGAGGGGGCGGAATAGGGGGCGAAACGACGGCAGGACCGTGTCCGCCGGGACTTTCAGGTGTTGGGCCGCCGGTGCCTGGGCGGAGAGGATCGGGAGCCAGGGTCCAGGCAGGGCGCACACCCTTCTCGCTCCCGACGGCCCTGGTCCTCACAGCCTCCAACTCCTTCTTCAAATGACCCGTGCCAGTGTCAGTAATAGGATCTGAAGTCAAGCAGGATGCTCCGAGTAAGGAGGGCGTGGGGGGAGCTCAGTTAAAGGACCGATTGAGGTGCTGATGCTCAGACACCAATTCAAGACACTGCCGGCCACGCTCCGGGCTCCCTCATTCTGCCGGTGCGATAGGGGTGAGACCCACCGCGCAAGCGTTCGGAGGCAGAACGAGGAATGCTGTATTGGGAGGCCTTGCCAACCGAGGCTCCACAAAGGTCCCCTCTTCTCTTGTCCCCCCCGCATTACTTACCCCCCACCCACCCCGACAAAACGGCCTTTCCTGGAACCCTGCTACTGTCTCTGGGTTCTGGTCCCACAGAAGGAGGAGTTTGAGCACGAAGTTCCGGGGGACCTGGGGCCGTTGCAGTTCGTGAAGTTGCGCAAACACCACTCCCTGGTGGACGACGCGTGGTTCTGCGACCGCATCACGGTGCGGGGCCCTGGAGCCTGCGAGGAGGCCGCGTTCCCGTGCTACCGCTGGGTGCGGGGTGACGGCGTGCTGTGCCTGCCAGAGGCCACCGGTGAGGGGCAGTGTCGGGAGGAGGGGTGTACGGTCCTGGAGAACAGATGGGAAAAGGGGTAGGGGGTGGGGGCGGATTGGAGCTGAGGAAGGTCAGAGGGCCTTGAGGAAAGTGAGCATTCAGCAAGTTAAGTGTGGAGAAGGCAGGACACCGCAAAGTTATAAATACCAAATTTATACACAGGAAAAAAAAAGCTGCAAGTGGAGCTGGACAGGGACATAAGTTCACGTGTATATCCCACCCTCCAAAAAGATGAGGGCAGGGCATGGGAGTCACAGCAATGATGGGAAACAGAAGCGCCTAAGTAAAAGCAGAAAGGAGATCTGTATGGGATGAGGAACAAGTTGGGGCAGGGTAGGTACAGGTAGCATGTGGAATAGCGGATGGAGGCGACCCTGAGAGGAGACAGTGTGGGAAATAATAAACAATGTGACTTGGAGAGCTGGTTTGGTTGGAAAAACACGGAAGCAAACCATCAGGGACAGGGTGCACACTGACAGCGGTTGGGGGTGAATGAGGACAGCCAATACAGAATCTGTTACCATGGGAAATAGTAAGAGAGATGATCACAGAGGAAAATGCAGGCCAGGGCAAGTTAAGGATAGAAAGACATCACTTTGACGCTGGTGAGTAAACATGCAGCTAAGAGCAGGAACAGATGATAACAGACTCTGAGGGTCTCAGCAGAGTGAAGTCAGAGAAAGAAAGCAAAGAGCTGTTCCTCATAGCTTTCCAAAGACGGCTGAGGTGTGGCAGGTGAGGTTCAGCACATATGAAATTAACCAAGGCAATATATAGAAGAAAACAGGTAAGGGCATATGGGTGACTAAGACTTTACCCCCCACCCTTTTTTTTTTTTGGCTGCACTGCTCAGCATGTGGGATTTTAGTTCCCCAACCAGGGATTGAACCCATGCCCTCTGCAATGGACTTGCAGAGTCTTAACCACTGGACTGCAAGGGATTCACAAGATTTTATCACCTTAATTACAGTGATTTTTCCAACAATAGATACTGATGAAATAGGATCAAGTGGGGAAAGGCAAGTTAACGGACAAGAAAAGTTGTCAAACATGAGATTGTCTCAAGGCAAGAAATGAGGGTTGAGATTAACAAAACCCAGAGTACACAGTTGGCAATGACAAGGTAAACGTGTCTCAGAAATCAATGGAGTGATGCAAGGCCAGAGATAAAAGCAACAGAGCAGAACTGACACAGGGCCCATGACTGCTGAAAGGAAGATGAAGACAAGCGGGGGAGAGCCCAGGACCACAGAGACTGTGGCCAATTGTCTTAACATCTCCACAGCCCGCCTGGCAGGAAACAATGCATTGGATGTGTTCCAGAAACATCGAGAGAAGGAGCTGAAAGAAAGACACAAGATATACCGGTGACCACCCACCCACAGGGCCTCTCAGAGGTACCCCTTCCCTGACCCCACCCCCACTACTGACCTGGGCACCCTTCCTGAAGCCTTGTCCCCATTTCCTAGCTGGGCCACCTGGAAGGAAGGGTTACCCCTGACAATAGCTGCAGGTTGTGAGGACGATCTACCTGCAAATATGAGATTCCACGAGGAGAAGAGGCTGGACTTTGAGTGGACACTGAAGGCGGGGTGAGAACAGGCCTGGAGTTCAGAGTGGTGAAAGGGCCAGGAAATCTAAAAAATGGTGGTAGATGGTGAGGGGGCTGAGGGATGGGCGAGTGGGTTCACACCTTGATTCCTGTCCTAGGGCTCTGGAGATGGTCCTCAAACGTGTTTACACCCTCCTGAGCTCCTGGACCAGTCTGGAGGATTTTGATCTCATCTTCTGGGGCCAGAAGAGCCCCCTGGCTGGTCAGTGGTTCCCCAGGTCTCTATAACCTGTTGATGGCCTCTCCTGATGTCCCGACCTTCACACTCCACAGTCCCTCATAAGTGTTTCACAGATGAGACTATATTGTGCTGGGTCATTTCTCAGAGGCCTCAAGATGAAAAGATAGGGACTGGATATGGGGTGGTCACATGCCTACATTGCTGGGGTAGGGCCTGGAGGAGGGACTGTGTCCCGACTGTGTAAACCTCCTCCTCCACTCCACTCCACTCCACCCCGACCCCACAGAGAAGGTTCACCAGCGCTGGCGGGACGATGAGTTGTTTGGCTACCAGTTTCTCAATGGTGCCAACCCCATGCTGTTGAGACGCTGCACCTCTCTGCCCTCCCGGCTGGTGCTGCCCTTGGGGATGGAGGAGCTACGGGCCCAGCTGGAGAGAGAACTCCAGGTATCCCTCCCACCCTGCGCTGTTCTCACCTTGGCAGTGCAGCCAGAAGTGGTGAAGGGGAGGGACCAAAGATGAGTTGAGGAAGGGAGGCTGTGGTAACTCTTGGTCCAGACTCCAGTGCTAGAAAAAACTAGAGGTGATACAGTATGTAGGGAAAACCCTGAGGAGCTCCCAGCATGGAGGAGAAGCAGGATGGATCCCCAGGGCACAGACAGGCCCAGTGGTGTTACCAGGGACAATGTCATGTCCTGGTTGATGTCAGTGTCCTGGACACCAGTGTCCAAAGGGAAGAAGAAAGATGGAAAATGTGCCATCGGGAGGGGGGGAGAACTGTGGAGGTTACCTGGGTTTGGAGGAGGTGAGCTGCATATGAGGATGATGAGCGAGGCCAGATGTGAGCATGTCACGGGCATGTGTGCACTGGACTGGGCAACAGTGCTGGCAGCGGATTCCTTGACACGGGAGGTGAGTTTTGGAGAGGGAGTGAAAGAGCGTCTGCTGAGCTGGTGACTGCTGAACACAGGGAGCAGGTCACTGCAGGATGGCGGGGTAGGGGCCTGGCCATCTGGACAAGGGGCCAGCGTGCACACTGGACTAGGCAGGCCCATTCTGAAATCGGACCTGCACAAGACGTCTACCTTCACTAGGCTGTTTGTCACTTAAAATGAGAGGAATCAGGCCAGATGCTCTGGTTCTGCCAATAAGACTCCATAACTTACACAGGATGATGGCAAGAATCAAGATAAATGTCTTGAAATGTCTTCCCCCTTTGCCCCTGCCCTCTTGGGTTAGACTTTAAACTCAAAGGATGGATACATTCTTCCTTTCCCCAGAATGGTTCCCTGTTTGAGGCTGATTTCATCCTCCTGGACGGAATTCCAGCCAACGTGATCCGAGGAGAGAAGCAGTACCTGGCTGCCCCCCTCGTCATGCTCAAGATGGACCCCAGTGGGAAGCTGCTACCCATGGTCATCCAGGTGAGGTGCCCCAGGCACCCCCTCCCAACTCTGCTGCTGTTCACCTCCACCTCTGCACCTGAGGACCCAGACCCCTGGTTCTTGGCTCCCAAACTCTCTCCTCACACAGTGAGACCTGTCCTCATGTCACTCTGCTTACAGCCCGGTTTTTCCTGACTCGCCCAACTGGAAGGACTTGTTCAAGAGTCATAATGGCCTTTTGGAGTTCTCATCCTATACCCAGTGGTTCTCAACTGCAGTGTGCCTCAGAATGACCTAGAGGGCTTGTTAAAACAGATTGCTGGGTCCCAGCTTGAGATTTTCTGATTCAGTCCGTCTGGGATGGGGACTGAGAATTTGCTTTTCTAAGTTCCAAAGTGACGTGGATGCTTCAAGATTGGGAACACATTTTAAGAGTCCCTAAGTAATCCCTCAGTCCACTCTCTTTTCTCCCACTGTTCTCAATAGTCAGTTTAACAAACCCTGTCAATTATCTCATATACCCAGCTTCCCCTTCCATCCCCCACCATAATTCAGACCCCCATAACGTTTCTCCCAAACCACCATCAGGACCTCCTCACTGGACTCCCTGCTTCAGACCCCCTGCATTCACCCTGAAGACCATGATGGATGCATGGTGCCACAGCAGTGAGAGGCAGGGTGGAAGGGGCCTCATTCTTCCTCCTCCTAATCCTCTAGATTACAACCTCCTGGATGGCAAACATTGTATTTACTCATCTGTTTCCCCAAGATGGCTGACCATAAGGTCACACATAAAGTGGGAATTCAATGAAGGCTTAATTTCTTTTTCCCAGATCCAGCCTCCCAGCCCCATCTCCCCGACCCCACCACTGTTCCTGCCCTCGGATCCTCCACTCGCCTGGCTCCTGGCAAAGACCTGGGTCCGAAATTCAGATTTCCAACTGCATCAGCTCCAGTACCATTTGCTCAACACCCATCTGCTGGCTGAGGTCATTGCTGTGGCCACCATGAGGTGCCTCCCAGGGCTGCACCCTGTCTTCAAGGTACCACCTCTACCCTCCACGTCCTACTTAATTCAGACCCCAAAGAAAGGAAAGAGGCCAATATCATATGATACTGCATGTGTGCATGCTAAGTTGCTTCAGTCATTTCTGACTCTTTGCAGCCCTATGGACTGTAGCCCACCAGGCTCCTCTGTCCATGGGATTCTCCAGGCAAGAATACTGGAATGGGTTGCCATGCCTTCCTCTGGGGGACTTTCCTGAACCAGGGATCAAACTAGGACTTTTACATCTCCTGCACTGGCAGGCAGGTTCTTTATCACTAGCACCACCTGGGAAGCCCCATCATATGATATTACAGGAGCAAAAAAATTTTATCACTTTGTAAAAGAAGGGAGAACAGAAGGAAGAAAGACTGTATCAATATTTTGAGACTTGTGTTTTAATTGAGTCACTTAACATTTCTTCAGGACATATTACAAAGGAACCCTCTGAAATTCTCAGATCTGACAATCTAGCAATGGGCCGAGAGTATAGCCAGAATATTGCCAGTAAAACAAAAGCCTTGTTCCTGCCTTAGTAGATTTATGATTTAGCCAGAAAGATACATAGTGCTCATAAGAACTACCCAGAGAACAATACCTGGACCTAGAATTTGAAATCACGAGAAAGCTGGTAAACACTAGAATATTGATGGAGAATGTTGCACTCCAACTGAGAGTGCTAAGTAGGAACAGAGCAATAGGTGAGGAGAGCGGCCCAACAGGGTGCTTATCCCAGCCCAATAGAGAAAGACAGAAAGAGAGAAATGGAGAAAGACATGTGTTGGCAAGGTGGTGACAAGAATTAAAAAAAAAAAAAAAATCAAGGACTTCCCTGGCTGTCCACTGGTTAAGACACCACACTTCCACTGCAGGGGGTACAGGTTCAATCCCTGGTCTGGGAATTAAGATCTCACATGCCACATGGCTCAGCTAAAAAAAATAATCATCAGACTTGGGGAAGAGAAGGACCAGTAGCTGCAGCAAGTCTGGGTATCAGAGCAGAGACAGAAAAGTCAGAGGTCTAAGCTTCTACAACACTCAGGAGCCCAAGGGTGGGTGTGGGAGACTGACCTAGAAATCCTGTAATTTTATAAAAGAGTGAGCTCAGCATCTACTGCTTAGCTGACAGCAGCAACATGAGGCTCATGCTTGCTTAAAAATGTCCTCAAAATCTTGATGACATTTTAAATATAGAGAACAAGGCAAAAGGGACAAAACTGCATATGAATATATGCCTATGAAACAAGCATATGAACCAGAGCAATTGTCAGAAACAGGAAAGCCAGGAAAGAAGCCAGCTGGGAAGCAAAGATGAGATTCAGTTTGAGGTTCATGGAATCGGAAGTGTTGGCAGGACACACAGGTGAGCACCTGGCAGGGAGAAGTACTGAACTGTACTTCAGCCGGGGGCCCACCAGGTCCCTGAAAGCCTGGCCAGCAGTAGCTGTGGCCTCTCGGGAGGCTGGGGTGGCACCGACAAGATGGAGTCCAGTGTGATGAGCAGAATCTTGGATTTTACTCATCTCATGGTGCTCCTGCACCACTATCTTCTGCTCACCTTGGATAGGATAAGCCTCTTTTCACACTGAAAATATCCCCCTTTACAAGTTGAGCCCTGTGCCCACCTGTCTCCACTCCCAGAGCAAAATCATGTCAAAGAGCTGCATTGTTATCAGCACACACAGGAGAGCCAAGCCGGCCAATGTCTCAAAGGTGATCTGTGCAGGCTCTGGATTCAGACTGCCAAGGCCTGAATCCTGAGTCCTAACCTTTGTACAGGTGTGAGCTCAGTGTCCTCATGTCTAAAAGGGGACAAAAGGAACACCATCGTGGGGCTGCTAAAGGATAAAATGACCTAATAGCATGACACAGGCTAAAAGCTAGAAAAAAATTAGTTCTTGCAATTTTTATTATTACCTTTGCGGGGGGGAGCTGTGCTGGGTCTTCATTGCTGTGCACAGGTCTTCTCTAGTTGTGGTGAGTGGGGGCTACTTTCCAGTTATGGTGCATGGGCTTCTCACTGCAGTGGCTTCCCTTGTGGAGAACGGGCTCTAGGGCAAGTGGGCTTCAGTAGTTGCAGCTTGTGGGCTCTAGAGCTCAGGCTCAGTAGTTGGCATACGGCTTAGTTGTCCCCTTGGCATGTAGAGTCTTAGTTCTTGGACCAGGGATCAAACCAGTGTCCCCTGAATTGGCAGGCAGATTGTTAACCACTGGACCATCGAGGAGGTCCCGATTATTATTAAGAATTCTTTGTCCTCGGGCTTCTCCTCTCAGGTGGATGTTGGGCTTTCTATGACACTCAGCAACTTTCGTGAACTTTCTGAAGTTTCAGTCCAATGTAAGCTGCTTTGACCTTCTGACCCCATAGTTCTCTCTGGCTCATTCTGTCTCCAGCAACAACTACTTAGATAAATATCAACCCTTTGTGAAATCTGTACATAAACTGGGTGGAAATGAAAACAAAATAGTCTGAGATAAAAAGAAATGCATGGAAGATCAGATGGCCTTTTTTAATAGCTAAGGAAAAGCTATTTCTTGAAAAGCTTGCAAAATAGAGGGAGTCTAACTGCCTAATTTGGGGTGGGAGGAGATTTGATGACAGCCTCTCTGCTGCCCTGGTGGCTCAGCTGGCAAAGAATCCGCCTGCAATGCAGGAGACCTGGGTTCAATCCCTGGGTTGGGAAGATCCCGTGAAGAAGGGAACAGCAACCCACTCCAGTATTCAGGCCTGGAGAATTTCATGGACTGTATAGTCCGTGAGGTCGCAAAGAGTCAGACATGACTGAGCGACTTTCACTTCACCTCTGCTGCTTACACAGGTGGCACAGTATGGCTCCTCCTCACTGAAGGTACCCAACTCTACCCCTCAAAACCTGACAGTGAAGCAACCAGGGGATGGAGGTGTGACTTTGGAAATGAGCAGAGAGACTAATTTAAACTGTGAGGATGACAGAGTATAAAAGCAAATCAGCTGTGGAGTAGCAAATGGTAACCCACTCCAGTATTCTTGCCTGGAAAATCCCATGGACAGAGGAGCCAGGTGGGCTACGGTCCATGGGGTCGAGAAGAGTTAGACATGACTAAGTGACTGAGCACATCAGCACATACTATGATTTAAAATGGTTGGTTTTTTTTGTATTCCTACCAGAAGAGTCTGGGACTTCCAATGCTTCCATATCCTTGCCAATATGTTTAGTCTCTTTAAATTTTGACCTTTTTAATAAATGTGTAGTATTTAAAAAAAAAATAAAGCAAATTAGGGACCCTGGTGATCCAGTGGTTAAGACTCCTGCATGCTTACAATGCAGGGGCTGCAGGTTTGATCCCTGGTCAGGGAACTAAGATCCCCCATGCCACACAGCCAAAGAAGGGAAGAAAAAAAGTAAAAGCAAATCAAAAGGGGCTGATTCTCAAAGGTCACCTACACTCCAGGTGGAAATCATCAAGATAAATAACAACCGCTACTCAAGGGCATCACTCATGTAAGCATCACTGTAGCCTCCTAAGACAAAAGACCCTATAATCAGCCACCATTATCACATGAGGACAGGAGATGAGAAAGGTCAACACTTAGAGGGTCCTGTACCTTGGACAAATATAAAATGACTGCTGAAGTGAAACCCAGGTCAGTGTGGCTGGAGAGAATGACTCACAGAGGTGACAAGATCATGAGATGGCATGATCATGGAAATAGGAAGAGACCAGCCTGTCAAGGGAGGAAAGCGTCAAGAGAAGAGAAGGCCATCATGGTGCCTTCAAGGAAGGACCTGAGCATGTCCCCCATAATCGGCCCCCTTTATTCTCCCCCATCCCAGCTCCTGATGCCACACATCCGCTACACGATGGAAATCAACACCAGGGCACGGACTCAGCTCATCTCAGATGGAGGCATATTTGATAAAGTGAGTGGGGCTGCATCACTGTCTGACTTTCTACCATCTCTTGCCACTTTCAAGATCCCAGACCAACCTGCATAAATGTCCTGACACTTAAACCTATGAGCCCTTTATATCCATGTCTCTAAAATATGAAAACCCCACATCTGAAAACCCCTTATATACTGTGCACCGGCTTCCTCCTCAAGGCCTTGCATCTCTCTTGTCCCAGGCTGTGAGCACCGGTGGAGGGGGCCATGTGCACTTGCTCCGCCGGGCCCTGGCTCAGCTGACCTACCGCTCCCTCTGTCCTCTTGACGATCTGGCTGATCGCCGCCTGCTGGGAACTCCGGGTGCTCTCTACGCCTGCGATGCTTTACGGCTGTGGGAAATCACTGCCCGGTGGGTGAGGGGGAAGCCAAGAAAGGAGTCGGTGGAGGGGTGAGGTGGGGAGAAGGCGAGTGGGCTCTGGTCCCAAGGTCAGCATGGGGCAGATGGAACATGAAAACAAGAAGGTCCAGACAGGAGAAGCAGAGGAAGGGATCCTGGGGAGAGATGAGGAAGAGTGAGGAGTCAGTGGGTGGGGTCTGAGGAGCAGACTGGGGACAGAGAGCACAGATTGGGAAAGCGGTGGATGCAAAGGCTGAGGGATCTGGACAAATCAGCGGTTTTGTTTGAAAGAAAGGCTTTCAACAATGTCTGGGAATGCCTAGAACTAAGGACCCACGTGTGCTTCCTCTCTAGGCTAGTTTGTAGAAACAGCTAGGAGTGACCCAAAAGGCAGGCCTAGAAGACTCTATACTCAGACACAGCAACAGTCAGCTGGCCAGAGACCATGGAAAAGTGTAGAGTTCAGAGGCCGGAGCCTCTTAAGGAGCTCACCTCCCTTCTCCCCGGGGCAGGTATGTGGAGGGGATTGTCCACCTCTTCTACCATGGGGATGACGTTGTAAAAGGGGACCCTGAGCTGCAGGCCTGGTGTCGGGAGATCACTGAGGTGGGGCTGCGCCAGGCCCAGGAGCGAGGTGAGATCCCTCCCAGAGATGGGAGCTCCTCAGACACTCTGCCCAGAGCAGAGTCTGAGTTCAGAACCCCACCCGCTCATCACACCCTCTGCCCTCCACACTTCAAACATCTTAATACCATTTCCACCTCCTAAAACTCAGGACAATTCCCAATGCCCAAGGATCAGCCTCCTCAAAGACCCTAGCCATCATCCTTCACTTTCACCCCCTCCCCTAACCTGCCACAGCATGGCACCCCCCAGGAACAGTGGGGGATCTTCCCAAGCCCTGCTGGGGCTCACGTTCTCTCCTCGTGGCTGTCTATACCTTCCTGAGGATATAAATGGGAAGAGTTTTCCACCAAAGTCCATGATGACCCTTTCTGTTTTCCCTCTTCTTCTCCTGCCTCCCACTGTCCAGCATAAACAGAGAAGGTCCAGGTCAACTGCACAATGACCACAGTGCAAGGTCATTTCTAGATGTAAACACAATGCTCTACAGGCTTTGTATCAACCCTGAAGTCAGTGCCCCCTTGGGGCTCCTGTCGCTTTGGCCGATCCAGCCTCCCCCACAATCAAGTCACTGCCTTTAGCACCCCTACTGGCATTCTACCCTCTGGGGAAGAAGCAGCCTTTCTTGGCTCTTCCTGCCTTCCTCCTCCTCTAATACACACGGGCCAGCGTGGCCTGCTCCAAATCTTCCTTCTGTCCCTGTCCCTCACGTTTCACACTGACATCTCTGCCTCTGTGAGGCAACTACAGATATTTACTGGGGAGCCACTATGACCAGCCTCTGGGGGTGCCGTGAGCACTAGTCTGACACTCGCCCTCAAGAGGAAGCGTCCCTCTGGAGCATCAGTGGCTGCATCACCCCCCTTCCAGGACCAAACTTTCTCTAGTACATCTGAGTCTGTCCTCTGGGCTCCACAGCCTCCCGGGAGACCCCTCCTCCTCTCCTTGGCCGTTTTTTTCCCCAACCAGCATCTACATTTAGAAAATGAAAATAAACATCCACATATCAACTTTAGCCTCCAATAAGTGCTTCTCATTCTCTCTTCATCCACTCTCCCTCAATTCTCACAGGTCACTTTTGCCTCATTTTCTCAGCAGACATTTTAGAAAAAAATGTGCTAAAATAAAAACAAACCTGAGATTAGCAGTTAGGAACCCAAGTTCAAGGTCAGCCTCTGCCTTTTCCCAATTACCACAGTCCTGTTGTTTGTTTAGCCACTCAGTCATGTCCAACTCTTATGAGATGGCCCAGACTGTAGCTCACCAGGCTCCTCTGTCCATGGGATTTCCCAGACAAGGATACTGGAGTGGGTTGACATTTCCTTCCCCATGGGATCTTCCCCACCCAGTGAACTGAACCCATGAACCCACATCTGCATTGGAAGGTGGATTCTTTATCACTGAGCCACCAGGCAAGCTCTACAAGCAGTTTAATCTCTTCTTTGATTTTTTTATCTATAAAAAGGGAGTGTTACATTTGCTTACCTTAACTGACAGGATTACTGGGTCTCTGAGCCCCCACCTCCACCATAAATTGAGTGGCTTGAACATAATCTTTGCAGAAAGCCTCTCTTGCCTGTGACATTGTAAATCTATAACTTCACTTATCTTTCATATTTATAATATGCAAGATATTCCTGCAATTCCCTGTCTGCAAACAGAAGGGAACATCCCTAAATTCTCAACTGTTTTTTGAGGCAAAGGGTTTCTGATCACTCAAACCTTTTCAGCAACCCCCCCACCCTTCCAAAATAACAATAATTGCTTATTGGAAGACTTGTTCCATACCAGGTGATTAACTCATTTATAAAGTAGCTATCACTCACATTTTACAGGTCAAGAAATTGAGGTTCAGAGAGGTTAAGTAACCCAACTGTATTATTTGAGTCTGAGTTGAAGCCCACATCTGATGCAAATATACTTGAACAAATGAACTAAACAAACATCCATCAGTTCCAAAATCTAGACATCTGAAGACATCGGCCTTTATTTCTCTCCTCTCAAACTGTAGCCTCTAAATCCTGTTCCTTTTCTGCCCAGGTTTCCCTGTCTCCTTCCAGTCCCAGAATCAACTCTGCCATTTCCTTACCATGTGTGTCTTCACGTGCACTGCTCAGCATGGGGCCATCAACCAGGGCCAGGTATGGAGCGCTGAAAGCCCAGATCCCTGAAGGCAAGTGTTTGGACTTGGGATGCCCATGGGAGAGATGGGGGTTCAAACCCTAAGTACTAGGATCCTAGGGTTGCAGTTTCTTCCCCCAGCTGGACTGGTATGCCTGGGTCCCTAATGCCCCATGCACAATGCGGATGCCCCCACCCACCACCAAGGAAGATGTGACAATGGCCACAGTGATGGGCTCACTACCTGATGTCCGACAAGCCTGTCTTCAAATGGCCATCACGTGGCATCTGGGTCGCCGCCAGCCAGACATGGTAAGAGAGGACTCTGGGGAAATGGAAATGACAGTTGGAAGGGAACAGCAAAGTAGGGCAAGGCTCTAGGTGTGTCTGCCTTTGAACTTAAAACTGACTGATCCTTTGTTCTTTCTTAGGTGCCTCTGGGGCATCACAAAGAAAAGTATTTCTCAGACCCCAAGGCCAAGTCTATACTAAATCAATTCCAAACAGACCTGGAAAACTTGGAAAGGGAAATTACAGCCCGCAATGAGCATCTTGACCTGCCCTATGAATACCTAAAGCCCAGCCACATAGAGAACAGCGTCACTATTTGAGCTCTAGGGCGCCCCCCATGGGCAGACTGCAGATCAGCTCTGGGACTGACAATTCCATATTGAGTTTCAGGTCAGTTCAGTTCAGTTCCTCAGTCGTGTCCGACTCTTTGCAACCCCATGAATTGCGGCACGCCAGGCCTCCCTGTCCATCACCAACTCCCGGAGTTCATTCAAACTCACGTCCATCGAGTCGGTGATGCCATCCAGCCATCTCATCCTCTGTCATCCCCTTCTCCTGCCCCCAATCCCTCCCAGCATCAGAGTCTTTTCCAATGAGTCAACTCTGTGTTGCTGTTCACTTGCCAGGTCGCGTCTGACACTTTGCAACCCCCTGGACTGTAGCACACCAGGCTCCTCTGTCCTCCATTATCTCCCAGAGTATGCTCAAATTCATCCTGCTGCTGAGGTTATTTCCTTTCCCAATTAAACTACCTACATCTGTATCCTATGAGACCAAGGGCCTTTGCAGGCGTGCATGCTGAGTCACTCAGTCATGTCCAACTCTTATGTGACGCCCATGGACTGTAGCCCACCAGGCTCCTCTGTCCATGGGATTCTCCAGGCAAGAATACTGGAGTGGGTCGCCATTTCCTATTCCAGGGGATCTTCTCGATACAGGGATCAAACCTGAGTCTCCTGCACTGGCAGTTGGATTCTTTACCATTGCACCACCTGGGAAGCCTCTAAGGAAAGGGTCTGATAATATGTTAGGTTTTGGAGGCCACACTGACTCTTGTCACAGCTATTCAACTCTCCTGTTGTAGCACAAAAGCAGCCACAGGCAACATGTAAACGAATGTGACTATGTTCCAATAAAACTTTATTTATGGACAGTGAAATATGAACTTCTTGTGTCACAGAATATTCTCTGTTCAGTTTAGTCAACCATTTTAAAATGCAAAAAACACAACAACAAAACTCTGTGGATTTTCGCCCTCCGGGGCAGTACCTGCACCAGGGTGCCCCTGCAGCAGCCTGAGGCACTGACCTTATCTGAGAAACATCCAGAGAATGCTGGGGGGTAGGGGGGTGGTAAGGGAGGGAGGG
>SJYT01041640.1:60563-108578 GCA_006410635.1 Cephalophus harveyi
TGGCCTCCCGGGCCAAGCCTCAGCGGCGCCTCCCCCACCCTCGCTCTAACACCACAGTGTGGTTTGGACGTGGCCACAGTGCCGTACAAACCACAGTGTGCTGCTGGGGCGGGAGCAGGACTGGGGTGGGTTGAGAGAAAGGGAGCACAAGACAGTGCTGTGAAGACCCCCCACCACCAAGGGTGGGGAGATGGAGAAGGCTGAAAGGCAAACATGGCCCCAAGAAGGGTTGGGGAAAGCAAGAAACTAGAGCTAGGAGCTGAGCAGGCCACTGAAGGGAGAGGGGCCTATGGGGTGAGCTTACAGTGTAGTAAGACTGGAACCATCTTCCCTGTAGGAACTCTGCTCAAGGGATCCCCAGTGTGTGGGGGGGTGGGATCTGAGGAAACAGGGAATGACTGGAGGGGACCAACAGACTGCCTCTCGACTCAGCAAGGGCAGGGACCCAACGCTTCCTGTGTCCGTTCCTCCCCTCCCTGGGTCAGAACCCAAGAGAAAGCAAGGAAAGACAGAAGGCCAAGGACAGCAGTGTTGGGAGTTGGCAGTCCAGAGGTGGTGGGGCCGGAAGATGGTTGGGAGAGGGGGGCCGGAAGTCGCCCTGGGCCCTGGGCCTGCCACAAGATGGAGGCCAAAGGCAGGAAATGGAGGCCAGGGGGAAAGGGGAGCAGCAGGGCCCAAGAAGAGGGCCTCCTGGACCTGGGGGCCAGGTATTCAACCCTCAGGACTGTCCCCACTCCTCATGGCCCCCCAGGACCCAAGTCCCACCCCCCACGACAACCCCTACCAGCCTATTCACCAGGCCCAGGAAGGCGGGCCCACCCCAGAAAGCCACGTTTAAGCTGACAAACATGCCTCTCCCCACCCCCACCCTAGGCCTTCCCTCAGCCTTTTTCTCCTGTCCAGGACTTGATTTTTAAAAAACACCCCCCAGAAAGCAAAATCCAAGGGCCAAAATCCCTTCCGCAAATCAAAATAATATCCTCTAAAACCCAAAAGTTATCCTCCCTTTACCACCCCCCCTTCCGACACACCCCCCAAAACTCTTAGCAATCAAAAAGATCTAAGATGGTGGTGTAAGCAGTCTTTTTAGGCCCCGGGGGATGCCAGACCCCCTCAGACGAGACCCCTATCTGTCCCACATCAAATTCTGCCAAGGCTTCCTGCTCCTCACACCCCCCTCCATAACCCCAAAACTGAACAGCTGCCCCCAGCTCCCATCCTCGGCAGAGCCTTTGTGGGGATGGATGAAACAAATCAAACACTATACTAACGGCTGGGGATGTTGGGGGGCCCTCTGGTCTCAGTCTTTGGTTTCCATCTGGGGGACTACAGTTTCGGGGTGTAAGAGAAAGCCTCTTCAATCATCCCCCCAATTTCAAGACTGACAAAGCCCAACCCCACCCCAGCACGCACCTCCAAACCTCCCCCCCAACCGCCACGTCTCTCCTGAAAACAGGGGACACTTTCCTCCCCACTTACCTCAGCTACTCTCCCCTGAGATCCTGGTCCCCTATTTTGAAGGGAACAAAATTTGGGGTGCATCCCTCACATTTGGGGTGCAGGAGAAAGGAGCCGCCCCAGTCGCATCGCTGGCCTCCTTCCTCTCGGCTGGCTCAGGGAGTGTGGAGTGCCCTAGGGAGGGGGGACCCCCACAAGAGAGCACAGGAGGGGGTTCCTCCACTTCCAGTCAGAATTGGGGACACCCCCCCCCAAACCCGTCCCAGCCCATCCGTCTCCAACTCGGCGGGAGAGGCAGCTGCAGTGCCCCAGTCAGATTCCCCCAACACTACATTCCTCACCCCATCTAGAGGGGTCCCGGGGGCACCAAAAAATCCCAAAAAAATCTAGGATGTTGGCAGGACGGTCCTGGACTAGCTCTCCAAATTTGGGGTCCTCAGATCCCCCCGTTTTTTCAGGAAAATTCCGTCTTTCACCTGCCTCCCGCCAGCCCTGCTCTGTCCCGATGCCAATTTTGGAAGTCACTCCCTCCTTCCTCCTCCCGTCTCTCCAGGCCCCCCCGCTCGGGGGCTAGGGTCCAGGACACCTGGCTTCCAGGCCGGGGGAGGGGGGCACTCCTCGAAGGGCTAGGGGCCAGGAGGTCAAGCTCATAGCCCCAGTCTTAGGGAAGCAGGAAAGCCCGATCCTCCCTTCCCCTCCCCCCTGGCTGGTCTCCGTGGTGGTTTAGGAAAGCCTGGAGGATTGGAATCTGCCATTGCTGTTGCACAGGCAGTTTTTTTTTCCTTGGGTTGGGGGGGTGGGCGGTGGGAGGGAGAGAGGGGAGGAGAGCCGAACAGAGCAGGGACCGGGGTGTGCAGAGCTGGCCTGGCTTACCCCCCAGCCCCTGCTGCCGTGGGGAACCCCCCCTCATCTCACCCACACTCCCAGTCCTCTGTCTGCTTTCTGTTTGGGGCTCTTATCCTAGAAAATCAGGGTACAAGATTCACCTCCTCGTACCTCATCACCACCTCTCCTTGCCACAATTTCAATAGCACTGCCCTAGTCAGGAGTGTCCACTTGACCACAAGATACCCCACTTCCCCCCACCTTCCCCTAAGTCGAGGTGTGTGCCCTTAATAAATTGGGGTTCAGAATCTGAAACCACCTTTTCTCCCTCAGATCTATCCAGGCCACATAAAAATAAGAGGAGATACGCTCCCTTTCCAAATTTCTTCCATCAAATCTTGGGCATATTTGGAGGTTCACTAAAGAAACTTCTAGACTCTAGGGTGAGAGGGAGCTAAAAGCAAAGGATATCCTAAACCATTATCATAGTCCAAATTAAGTGAACCCTAAAATCAATCTCACATCATGATCCACCACTCAGCTTCAACAGATGCACCAAAGAGTGGCACAACACCCCAAAATAAGGACACCCCAAAACTTTAGTCTCCTACCCTCAGCCCTCACCTTGTTTCCCCCTGGAAAAAGCCTTCTGGCTCTCATGCATACATAGACATATCCCCCTCCTCAAAGTAAGCTTGCACAACATTCAAATATAAAGCCTTGCTCCCCGGCAAGGACCCACAATCACAAAAGGCCTTCAAACTTGCTCCCAGGTTCCTATTATGTTCCACCTCAAGCTAATAAAAACCCCAAATTGAATTTCGTGTCCCCCAAAATATAATCTGAACCTCAAAATTTATCTGGTACCCCATCAGACTGTAGCCTAAAACCATCATAATTACTGTACTTGAAATCAGATTGTCCACATACACCAATGACTATGAATCCCCTACACCAAATTTTCATCCATCTCCAAAGAACACCTAGCTGACTGTGGGTGTAAGAATCCCCAGAACTAATATAGCTTCAAAATCAGCTCCATGAAAGTGTTAGTCACTCAGTCATGCCCAACTCTTTGCAATCCCATGGACTAAAGCCCACCAGGCTCCTCTGTCCATGGGATTTTCCAGCCAAGGATACTGGAGTGGGTTGCTCTTTCCTTCTCCATGGGATCTTCCCAACCCAGGGATTGAACCTAGGTCTCCTACATTGCAGGCAGATTCTTTACCGACTGAGCCACCCGGAAGCCCAATGTAGCTTCAAAATCAGCTCCAAACCTCAGACTTACTACTGGCCCTCAACTCTGGATCCAGCCCTCAGGGCCCAGAATGATGAGTAACTCAACACCCTACATCTGACAGATAGACCAGATAACATAAAAGTAACTCCGCCCTGATACCGAAGAAGCCGCGGGTCTAACGCCCACCTCCAACTGGGCAGAGACCAAAATAACCATTTGCAGAAGCCACCACACCATCTCGAATCCCTAGTTCCCCATTCCCAATGTCTCAGCAGTTCTTTCCTGCACCCAAAGACATCCTCAGTTCTGAAGAGGAGGGCCCCATGTCTCCATATGCAGCTCCACGGATTATGGCCAGTCATTACTGGGCAATTGTAGACGTTCCTGAGCCCAAATGCAAGTCCTGCTTGGCAGCTAGACTCAGCTCTGGCCCCTGTTATCCAAATGAACCTCGTCTCCCCAAACAAAATACGAGGGTGTGACCCGTGCTTATCTCCCAGATCAGGGACTTAAATTGGGGTTATCAGCCCCTTCTGCCCTCTCTCCCTTGTTACCCTGAGACCCTCCCTTTCCTCTTCTGTCTGTTCAGTGCATCTAACTTTTACATTCAGTTCAGTTCAGTCGCTCAGTCGTGTCCGACTCTTTGCGACCCCATGAATCACAGCACGCCAGACCTCCCTGTCCATCACCAACTCCCGGAGTTTACTCAAACTCATGTCCATCGAGTCGGTGATGCCATCCAGCCATTACATTAATGTTCACTAAAAAAAAAAATCACCTCTAAATACAGATAATAGCATCTAGGTTAATAAGAAATCCTGGGCTCCCAGGGCACAGACCCTCGGCTCTTTGTCCCACTCATTTTCCTGGTTCCCAAAGCCCGCGGATTTCTCACCCCAGGCAGGAACCCCAGGTTCAGAGGGAAGTCACCTCTGTCGCCTAACTCTCCCTCCCTCCGCCCAACCCCAGTCCCCTGGACAAAGTAAATGCGAGCAAAGACGGGGGAGAATGACCGCCCAGACCTAATCCATCCTGCGCCCCCGGCTGAATGGACCCCCAGCCGAGTGGAGACGAAGGGCGCGGCGAGGCTAGTGCTCTTCCGCCCCCTCGTGGAAGGAGCCGAACATTGCCGAGCTTCGCCTGCTTGCCGCGCTGGACCGCGGCGTCCCGCCAGCCTCTAAGCGTCGCCGACGGGCGGGTGCTCAAGGCCCTAAAAAGCTGGGACTGGGGGAGGGCGAGCGGGCTTTGGGCGGGAATCTGCCTCTCTGGATCCCTAAAAGGATTCAGAAGAGCGTCGGGAGCGAAAAGTTCGGACCCTAGGTCTCTTGAGCGTCTCTCGGCCGCCACCCGGGGCTTTCCCCACCTCCTCGAGGGGAAGCAGCTGGCGGAGCCGTCCGGTCGCAGGACAATGGAAGGAAACGAACTAGAAATCATATCCGCCCCCTCCCTATCGCGCCCAGTCAGAGCCCCTCTTTTGCAGGCCCCGCTAGAGAAGTCTGTTGAATGACCACACCCTCCCTGTCTGAGACCCCACGGGAGCCCACTGTCTCCTCCCCAAACCCGGTGTTTCTTTGGGCTCCCCTCAATCTTCCTTAATACCGTACATTGCAGGGGCAGGGGTTTGCTGTATTAACTCTCCTGTAAGAGGCTCCTTTCTAAAGCCAATACATAAATTTTCGAAGTCAGAGCCCCTCTTTTGCAGGCCCCGCTAGAGGAGCCTGTTGAATGACTACACCCTCCCTGTCTGAGACGCCACGGGAGCCCACTGTCTCCTCCCCAAACCCGGTGTTTCTTTGGGCTCCCCTCAATCTCCCTTAATACCGTACATTGCAGGGGCGGGGGTTTGCTGTATTCACTTTCCTGTAACAGGCTCCTTTCTAAAGCCAACACATCAATTTTCGCTGTCCCGGGTCCCCCGACGACCTAAGTCGCCCAACGACTTAGTCACCCATGTTTTCCATCTCAACATCCCCAACCTCCTCCCCAATACCAATGTCCCACCCCCGGTTCCACTTTCAGTGGCCCAAGACCCCTTACGTTACGACCACCCAAGCGTTTCCGAGGTCCCGCCCTGGAGCCGGAGACCCCGCCCCGGGTTCGCCATCTGGAGAGCGAGGGAGGAAGGAAGGATACAGACCCAGGCGTTCACCCCACCTCCACCCCCGCCCCCGACATCCCGGCCAGATAAAGGAGCCGAGGCCAAGAGGGGAGAGAGACCCCGCCCCCTTGAGAAGAGAAGCTGAAGCCCCTGCAGGACGGGGGTAAGAACCAGAGACTGAGGGAGGCAGACTCTTGGGTCCCTTAAGAGGATCGGGGCTTGTTGATGGTAGGAAGACCGAGGCCCAGAAATTGGGCTAAACTAGGGATCCAGGACTAGAGAGTGAAATTTCGTGGTTCGGGGAAGGGAGCTTGGATTGGGATATGGAGGGATGAGGACCACAGGTCGTCTGCGGTCTCCAGGCAGGATCGTACACCTGAGACCAGGCGCGCGGTGAGGCAGAGGTGAAATGGGGATACTGGAAGGGCATTGGGAGTCTAAGTAAGGGCGCTGCGGACTGGATTCCCAACGCTTGCCATCGACGCAATTGTTGATGGTAGGAAGACCAAGGCCCAGAAATTGGGCTAAACTAGGGATCCAGGACTAGAGAGTGGAATTTCGTGGTTCGGGGAAGGGAGCTTCGATTGGGATATGGAGGGATGAGGACCACAGGTCGTCTGGGGTCTCCAGGCAGGATCGTACACCTGAGACCAGGCGCGCGGTGAGGCAGAGGGGAAATGGGGATACTGGAAGGGCATTGGGAGTCTAAGTAAGGGCGCTGCGGACTGGATTCCCAACGCTTGCCATCGACGCAGCGGTGTGGGACACTTCAACTCGCTCCAAGCGCTGTGGAATCTTAGAGGAGGAAATCGGACGATACTGAGGTTGAGGGCTGACAGAACGAGATGAATTAAGTAAAACTGCGTGAGCCGGGGCCGGGGGCTTTCCCCTGCACCTCAGGAGGAAGAGGCAAACTGCGGAAGGGAAACCGTCTTGGGACGACAAGGACCCCTGAGCCCTTTCCTTGGCACCCGCAGGCCTCCGTCGCTATGGGTTCCACCGCTACCCCGGAGGGAGCGCTGGGCTACGTCCGCGAGTTTACTCGCCACTCCTCCGACGTGCTCGGCAACCTAAATGAGCTGCGCCTGCGCGGGATCCTCACTGACGTCACGCTGCTGGTTGGCGGGCAACCCCTTCGAGCTCACAAGGCAGTTCTTATTGCCTGCAGGTTCGAGGGGTGGCTCATGGAGTGGGGTGGGACCAAATGGAAAAGGGGGCGGAGCTATAAGGTCTTTGGGAGGACCCCGGAAGCCAAGCCTTCCACAAACAGGAGGCGGAGCGACAAGGAATTGAGGGCGGGGCGAGAGTTAGGAAGGCGGAGCTTCGTGTAGGGGCGGGGCTTTCGACGTTGTCGCGTTCCCCCTTGGGTCCCCAGCCCCTAACTGGACATATCTTCCCTCTTTCCAGTGGCTTCTTCTATTCAATTTTCCGAGGCCGTGCAGGAGTGGGGGTAGATATGCTCTCCCTGCCCGGGGGCCCCGAAGCCAGAGGCTTCGCTCCTCTTCTGGACTTCATGTACACTTCGCGCCTACGTCTCTCTCCCGCCACCGCACCAGCAGTCCTCGCGGCGGCCACCTACTTGCAGATGGAGCATGTGGTCCAGGCGTGCCACCGCTTCATCCAGGCCAGGTGAGGAAGCCCCAGCTTGGTGTCCCTCGTGGGTGAAATGGCATCCCAGGTGTCAAGGGCAGAGGCCAAGATTAGGAAACAGCACTAATGTTTCGCACTTTTTCTCAGCTATGAACCTCTGGGCATATCTCTGCGGCCCCTGGAGGCAGAACCCCCCACGCCACCAACGGCCCCTCCGCCAGGCAGTCCCAGGCGCTCGGAGGGGCACCCTGACCCACCTACTGAGTCTCGCAGCTGCAGTCAAGGGCCCCCCAGTCCACACAGCCCAGACCCCAAGGCCTGCAACTGGAAAAAATACAAGTTCATCATACTGAACTCTCAGGCCTCCCAAGCAGGGAGCCTGGCCGGGGAGAGTTCTGGTCAACTTTGCTCCCAGCTCCCCAGTGGAGATGAGGCTTCCAGCAGCAGCAGCAGCAGCAGCAGCAGCAGTGAAGAAGGACCCATTTCCAGTCCCCAGAGCAGGTACAGAAACTGGAAACCACCCCACCCCACCCCAACCCCAGAATTTGTAGCAGTAGCCTCAGCTCAAGAGGCACAACCATTGGGCTTGGATGATCAGTAACAGGAAGTGAGGGAGTGGGCTTCACCTTAGGAAGCTGGCCAGAGGCCAGGCTTACTTGGTGAGGTGGGCCCATGGCAATACAACTGGATAGGGTACATTGGTCAATACCCCATCATATGATGTCTCCTAACCATTTTTCTGGGCCTTGACATCTGCCTAGGCTTTCTCCAACTGCTGCCACTGTGCAGTTCAAATGTGGGGCTCCAGTCAATACCCCTCACCAGCTCACACCCCAGGCTCCAGAGACCACTGGGTCACCTTCTGGGAGGGCTCATCCACCACCAGGTAAGACCTCTCCTTCTACCCCCTTGACTTTTCACCTGTGGCTACTCAAGGCCAGTTGGGGCCAAAAGACCTCAGGGAAGGCCTAGTCCATTTTCAAATTAGAATCACCTAGAGAGCTTTTTTAAATCCCATTGCCCAGGTCACACCCTATGGATCAGAATGTCTGCAAGTGGAATCCAGGCATCAGTATTTTTTTAAAGCTTCCAATGAGCAGCAGTGTTTGGCAACTTCTGGCGTGTTCCCATCCAGGGCTGAGTGGTCAGCCCAGGGCTGGCAAAGCCTCTCTGGCAAGCTGTCATCCAGGCTGGTGCAAGAGAGAAGAGAGGGGGTACTTCCCTGGTGGTCCAGTGGCTAAAACTTCATGCTCCCAATGCAGAGGGCTTGGGTTCAATCCCTGGTCAAAGAACTAGATCGCACATGCCTCCACTAGGACTGATGCAGCCAAAGAAATAAATATTTTTAGATTAAAAAAAAAAGAGAGTGAGAGAGAAAGAGAGAAACAGAAACTTCCACCCATAAGTAGGGGCCTCCACCTCCTACCACCACTATTGGAGTGATTAGCAGAATACTCTCAAATTATAAAGACATAGAGACAGATTCTGGCTTGTCCTCTTAAATAACCCAGAGCAGGTCAAATGAGCCTCAGCAGCCTTAACACTAAATTGGAGGCAAAACAAAACAAAACCTGCTACCCTGTGGTCTGAGAATTCACTGGTATTGTTGTCATGACTCACCCCGTCCCCAGGAGGTGAATTTTTCAGCTGCCAGAACTGTGAGGCTGTGGCTGGGTGCTCATCGGGGCTGGACCCCGTGGCTTCTGGGGATGAGGACAAGCCCTACAAGTGTCAGCTCTGTCGGTCTGCCTTCCGCTATAAGGGCAACCTGTCCAGTCACCGCACCGTGCACACAGGTAGGGGAGGAGCAGGGAGAGGACCCTGGCCTTGGTGCCCACTGCTATTCTCCTTGACCTCCCTTCCTCCCCGCCTCCAGGGGAAAAGCCCTACCACTGCTCCATCTGCGGAGCCCGCTTTAACCGGCCGGCTAACCTGAAAACGCATAGCCGCATCCATTCGGGAGAGAAGCCCTATAAGTGCGACACCTGCGGCTCGCGCTTTGTACAGGTACGACAGTTTCAGAGCCTGATCGCAGGCAAATTTGCAAGAGGGCGAGGTGGGCTGAACGGGGAGGGTTCCGTCCCTTCCAGGGGCGCGGCCTGAGATTCCCTCCTTCCCCAGGTAGCGCATCTGCGCGCTCACGTGCTCATCCACACCGGGGAGAAGCCCTATCCTTGCCCCACCTGCGGGACTCGCTTCCGCCACCTACAGACCCTGAAGAGTCACGTTCGCATCCATACCGGAGAGAAGCCTTACCACGTGAGTCCCCTACCTGGCCTAGCCCAATGCCTTGGAATTACTTCCTGTTTACCGACGAGCGGGGCTCTGAAAGGAACGGGCCTGGAGGCTTTAGATCGAGGCTAGGTGGGCGGTGTCCTTGTGAGAAAGAGGTGGGGCCGGAGGTAGGGGTGGCAGGTATGGAAGTTAGGCTCCTGGACGGGGCGCACTCCTGTAGAGGAGGTGACAGGTGGAAAGACGCTTTGCTGAAGGGGGCCTCCTAGGCCTTCCCCAGAGGATTTGGGAGGATGTGGGGACTCAAGGGGCTTCCCTATATCCCCAAGAGCTTCTCTCAGGTGGAGTGCTGGGCGGTTCTCCCTCGCTCAACATCTGAAAGGGGGTCGTGGGTGGGGAAGAGACCTGACCCGGCTGTCATCCTACAGTGCGACCCCTGCGGTCTGCATTTCCGGCACAAAAGTCAACTTCGGCTACATCTGCGCCAGAAACACGGAGCTGCTACCAACACCAAAGTGCACTACCACATTCTAGGGAGGCCCTAGCCGAGTGCCGCCCCGGCCCCACTCCCTTCCCGGAAGATGAAAAGCTGCGGCTCACGCCTGGGTTCGCTGCCAGGCTTGGGCGTGGGGGTGTGCGAGGCCCCTGGATATCAGCGACGGTCACCACCTTTAATTTCTCACTGCGGGGAGCAGGGGTGGGAGATCCTGGCCTGATCTGCCTCTGTTTTGCTGGTCAAAACCTCTTCCCCGCAATGGATATTGTTTCTGAGCAGAGAACAAGCTAGGAGCTGGAGGAGCGGAGAGACTGGAAGCCTGATTTCCTTAAGGAATCGGGCCTCCACCTGCAGCCCCCGTCTCACTTGATTTATCTGTAAATATAATTTATTGAGGCTTCTGGGTGGCACCAGGGCCTTCATACTATTGCATTTCCCATTGTCCCTCTTCTACAAGTGTGATCAAAAGTGACCTGAAACTTGGAATGTGAGGTCACAGCTCTGCTGGCAGAGATTAGCACTTGGCTGCCTCCTTTGGCTTGAGTGTTTTATATTGTTATTGTCTTAACTTTTATCTTTAGAATTGTTCTTTTCCCACTTGCTTGTTGGTTTGTTTAAAATGGAGAAAAGGGTTCCCTGTGCCCTGCCCCTTCAATTCTAGGTCTGGAACCTTTATTTGTTCTAGGGCAGCTCTCGGAACATGTGGGTTTGTGGAATTGGGTCAGGAACCCTCTCGAATATTCTGAATATTATAGGTTTTCTAGCAGGCTAGCACTGGATATAGACTTTTTCTGTCCTTCAAGGAACCTATGATGAAGTGGGGGTAATATATACCTCCTGGAGGCAGTGGGTGTGGGGCCTTTGCAGTCCTGGAAGTTGGGGGATGACTTGAGAGGCTTTCTCTTAGGCTCCTGACTGTCCTATTAGTCTGGCCACCTAGGTTTGGCTCCATGGTAGTTTTGGCTATCTGATAGAACTCACCCAGGAGCTTGAGTTGAGCCCACAATCGTCCCGCTAGGGCCTGTTCTTACACGAAGTTGCTCCCTCTATGCAGGAGAAATCTGCAATTCCATATCAAAAATGATGCAGTATTTTCTGAGTCTGCCCAGTCTCTAAGAATGCAATGACCTAGGGGAGAATTATCTTGAGTAAAGACTATGACCTTTCCTTTACTGCAGAGCCATCTGGGTTAGAATGTTCCTTGGGGGTTCTACATGAGATGACCTCTTCTTCCTTTAGTAGGTATTTGGACATCTTCTGGCAAGTGTCCAGATTTCAGAGATTTCTTTGCTTCTAGAAGTCACAGGTGCTTGGTAACTTTCTTACCTTAGAAAAGCTGAGTCTGTGACCTGATCTTCCCGTCACTACATTGCTGTCTGGAACCAGTGAAAGCACTAGAACCTTCCACAGGGACAGAAAAGGGGCTGAGTTCCATTATGGATTTGCTGTAGTTGGGATTATGATCGAGATTAGTGTTGGAATTAAAGCTTTAAAAGACTGACTGGTGGACCATCTAGTTGACCAAGTATTCCGTAGGATTAAGAGGTTGATCGAGAGACATAGTCTCTTGTGTAGGCCAAGTAGGTAGAAAGTTAGAAATGGGTTGCCTCTTAACTGTGTGGAGCGTCTAGAATGTTAGATGATACTCTGAAGTATTACAGTCATTCCCCTGTTGCTCTGGGGCCTGTTGGTTTAGGGACATGGGGTAGAGGGTAAGAAGCACTTTGAATTTGTGGGATGGAGCTTCCTCAAGACAGGTCAGTCCTAGTGGCTGTCACTTGGGGACTGGTTAGAAAGCTACTCTTTTCCCTCTTAACCTCAGTGCAGAATTGAAGGAGGGAGGGAAAACAGAGGAAAGAGTTGAGAAGAAATTATATATATATATATATTTTTTTAAGCAGATTGGATGGGCAGGTGGAGAGTGCCAAGTGGTGGAGATGTTAGATCTTGCAAGATCAGAATCATGGAATAAAGAAGCCTCTCTGTGCTGCCTGTTGTGTCCTGGGTTCTTGCCTGTGGCGATCTGGGGACTGGGGAAAGGGGGTTCTTCCTCATGGATACCATCTTGGATTCTGTGCCCATCCCACTGTCCCATCCATTTTAAGCGGCCCTTGTTCTCCCCTTCCCTGCCCTTGCCTTCCGGCTCATTGTGTAGGAACCAGTGACTTCATGAAGTCTCTCCGGAGCCACCTGCATCCTGCTGCTCTGAAGTCACTTCCTGCCTGAGATGTGGAGGTAGCAGGGAGAAACCAGGAAGCCACAAATAATACCAAGATGCTAGGGGATGCATCTGTGCAGGGGAACTTGATGCTTGGGACACCCCGTAGCACCACGGCAAATGGTTAGGACTTGGGTCCCCTAAGGACAACAGATGCTAGAGGTGGCGGTAAGAAGACCACGTGTTTAGAGCCAGTGTGCCAGCGCTACCCGTCCCCCAGCAGGGATGTCTTGGAATCCATCCAGTGCCTAGTACTCGATTCTCTTCCACCCTTTCTCTTGTCCTGTGTGTCTTGGTGGACAGCTTTGTTCTGCCCAGAGGGTGAAGGGTCACTAATTCTGATAAATCACCTCCCTCTTGGACTTAAATTCCTCATCTGTGAAATAAGTCCATTAACATGGAAGGAATAATTTCCTTCCAACATTTATAATTTGTGGTTGTGTGTCTCAGTCTTTTAAAACCCGTGATATGGGTTAGATGTTTTTTAAGCACAAAACAAACTAAAGGAAAACCTCCCTTCCCCTCCCTCTATGGCTTATCCCCTGTTTAAAATAAGACTTGCTAATATTACTTATCTCCTGCTTCATGTGCATGCTAAGTCACTTCAATCATGTCTGACTCTTTGCGACCCTATGGACTATAACCCACCAGACTCCTCTGTCCACGGGAGAGATTCTGGGATTCTCCAGGAAAGAATACTGGAGTAGACTGCCATGCCCTCCTCCAGGGGACCTTCCTGACCCAGAGATCTAACCCACATCTCTTACATCTCCTGCACCGGCAGGCAAGTTCTTTACCACTAATGCCACCTGGGAAGCCCAAGGCATTTTAGTGTATAGATTTTCTAATTCAACCCCCTGACAACCTAAAAGTAGAAACTATTACTAGCCTCAGTTTACAAGTAGGGAAACCAACTGAGAGATTCAGTATCTTGGCCAAGTTAATAAGTGATGAAGCCAGGACTGGAACTACAATTTGATTCTACAGACTGTGCTCTTAACTATTATGTTATATAGCCACACCAACTTCTACATCTTTGATATAGTCCCTACCGGTCAAAGTTCTGACTCCACTTACAAAAAAGAAGAGAGAGAGAAAGAAAAAAAACTTTTTGGGTATGACTATTTTTATTTCCCACATATAAAAAAGTATAAAGCTCAATATGCTTTTTAAAATTACACAGCCATCCTCCCCACCCCAGCCCCACTTGTCTGACCCCTTGAGCTCAGATTTCAAAGTCAGTGTTTTAAGGAGCTTGAAGCCAAATCATTAGTGCTACATAAGGTTAGAGAACTGGGTACTGGTTGGGAAGAAAGGGCTGATTGTACCAGTGGTCATGGCTTGTCTCTTTTTAGTCTATCCCATCATGGGATCAAAAAATGTGGTTCAGTTCAGTTCAGTCGCTCAGTCGTGTCCGACTCTTTGCGACCCCATGAATCGCAGCACGCCAGGCCTGCCTGCCCATCACCAACTCCCCGCATTCACTCAGACTCACGTCCATCCAGTCAGTGATGCCATCCAGCCATCTCATCCTCTGTCATCCCCTTCTCCTCCTGCCCCCAATAGGAAGTGGTTGTTACCGGAGGGCAGAGGGAAAGTTTCCAGACCCACTGAAGAGGGGTGCTGGTGTGGCTCTGAGTGAGTTCACAGATGCACTTCCTCTGCCCAGTTATTTTTGGTCTCTGTGACCTGTAGGTTTCCTGTTAGTGGGAACAGAAGGCACAGGAACAAGTTCCCATTACAGAAATATATGTCAGGAATCCAACAGCCCATTCTCCTCTTTCCTTGGCCTCTGAACCCTCTCAGTCCAGGCATCTAGATTTAATCTTATCTCATAATCGCTCTACGCCTCCCACCCCCGCCCCGCGTTTCAACTCCTGGACCCCTTATTAAATATGTTTTCCTCTCCTGAACCAGCTTATCCACCACCAGCCCCCACGGACTCCTTACGTGCGCATCTCTGTGCAGAAGCCCGATCAAATTAGCCCACTAGGTGGACAGGAGACCGAAGCTGCAGCAGGGCACACTCCTGGGTCACGTGGGGCCCAACTACTTGGCCTCCGAAAGTCCCCTCTCCACGCATGCGCCCCATTCGTTGTCCAGCACAGGACAGGTTCTAAACTCCGCCCCCCTCTGGCTCCGCCCCCTGCTGAGGAGTCCCGCATCCTTATTGGTGAGCTTCGGACAGGGATGCAGACCCTGGCTGGCCAGGTGCTAACACTTTCAATGATAAGATAGGTAATCCACCTGGAGACGGGCGCACCTCAGGAGTGGGGCCCAGTTCAGCCCCTTCCCCAGTCTGTCCCGCCCAGACCTCGACTCCAGATTTGAAGCCAGCGGAGCCACGCCCCCCGGCGCTGAACGTGGGGGCCAGCGCGGGCCTAGTCTCCCCATTATAATCGCCCCCACTAGGGGAGAAGCGCAGGCGTCTCACGCAGCCTCTCTGCAGCTTTCAAGCCCTCATTGGTACTTTGCTCTCTGCCGCCCTCGCCTCTCTGGCGTGGCCCCGAGCTGTCCGGCTGGGTGGGTGGGCAGAGGTGGAACGACCCGAGCTCCGCTCCCGAAGGGGCTTAAAGAGGCAGCCCAGTTACCACCCAGATGGCTTATAGGGCCGAGCCCCCCGACGGGGGCTGGGGATGGATGGTGGTGCTCTCAGCGTTCTTCCAGTCGGCGCTGGTGTTCGGGGTGCTCCGTTCCTTCGGCGTCTTCTTTGTGGAATTTGTGGCGGCATTTGAAGAGCCGGCCGCGCGAGTCTCCTGGATCGCCTCCATAGGAATCGCGGTGCAGCAGTTCGGGAGTGAGTGCTGCGCCTAGGTCCGGAGTCCTGTGTCTCTCGACCCTCGGAAGGGAGTGGGGGATGCGGGGACAGTAAAGGACATGGGGAGGGGGAGCGGTGCTGGAGAAGGACGCCTGAGATTTTCTCGCAGAACTCTTCCTCTTCTCCAGGTCCTGTGGGCAGTGTGCTGAGCACGAAGTTCGGTCCCAGGCCTGTGGTGATGACCGGGGGTATCCTGGCTGCACTGGGGATGCTGCTCGCTTCCTTTGCTACCTCCTTGACCCACCTGTACCTGAGTATTGGGTTGCTCTCAGGTGAGACCCTGAGCAGGGCCGGTGAGTCAAAACCTGAGTCTTTTTGGCCTCAGGACTTTTACCTTCTTCCTGCTCCTTCCGAAAGACAGGGGAATCTCTCAGAGAAAGTTTTAGCTAGCACCTCTGCCTGGAAGGGAATTCTTAACAGAGATAACTAAAGTGATAAACGGGTTAAGGGAAATCAGGAAATTCAAAGATGCAAGGCAAGAACTAGTGGAACTGGAATGTAGAAGAATGAATTACTGTAAAGTTGTGTAAGATACTGTGGCCATAAAAATAAACATCGTTATCCTATTTACAGATGCGGAAAGTCTTTAAAGCTTATGCAATTTGGCAAATGAAGTTCACACAGCCAGCAATGGTAGAGCCCAGGTCTAACTCCAAAGTTCTGTGGTAGTGACTTTACAAACAGTGTCTCTAAGCTTCCAGAGTCTGCTAAGTTATATTACCTCCATTTTGCAGATGAGATTGAGGTCAGGAAGTTAAGGTACACAAGGTCATACAGCTAGAAAAGATCGAACCAAACCAGGATTGTGATTTAGGCCTGTGCTCCACTTTGTTGCTGGGCAATGTTGGGATGACTGGGTGTTTGAGTTCCTTAAGGGGTCCTCAACCCCCACTTCTTCCTTTTTGACAGGATCTGGCTGGGCCCTGACCTTCACTCCAACCCTGGCCTGCCTGTCCCGTTACTTCTCTCGCCGGCGATCCCTGGCCACCGGGCTGGCACTGACGGGCGTGGGCCTCTCCTCCTTCGCTTTTGCCCCACTCTTCCAATGGCTGCTCAACCACTATGCCTGGCGGGGGGCCCTCCTGCTGGTGTCCGCCCTCTCCCTTCACTTAGTGGCCTGCGGTGCTCTTCTCCGTCCACTCTCCCTGGCTGAGGACCCTGTCGTGGGTGGCCCTGGGGCCCAAATCACCTCCCTCCTGTGTCACGGCCCCTTCCTCCGTTACACCATTGCCCTCACCCTGATCAACACTGGCTACTTCATTCCCTATGTGCACTTGGTGGCCCATCTTCGGGACCTGGGTTGGGACCCACTGCCCGCTGCCTTCCTCCTCTCGGTGGCGGCTATTTCTGACCTTGTGGGGCGTGTGGCTTCTGGGTGGCTAGGCGATGCTGTCCCAGGGCCTGTGGCAAGACTCCTGATGCTCTGGACCACCTTGACTGGGGTGATACTGGCCCTGTACCCTGTGGCTGAGGCGCCCCCTGGCTTGGTGGCCCTGACTGTGGCCTATGGCTTCACATCAGGGGCCCTGACCCCAGTGGCCTTCTCCGTGCTGCCTGAACTGGTGGGGACTGGAAAGATATACTGTGGCCTGGGACTGGTACAGATGGTAGAAAGCATCGGGGGGCTTCTGGGGGCTCCCCTGTCAGGTAAGGGGAATAGGATTTCCAGGTGGGCCATGGCTGCTGTGTTTTACCATGGGATGGGGGGAGGGGAATTGACATAGTATATGTTAATACTGCCCTCTGCCATGGTAGATACACAGCCCATATAGTCAGTCACAGCAGCCTTGAAACAGGTCTGGGAGAAAGAAACTGGGGCTGTGGAAAGATTAAGAGGACCTCTGAGGCACCCTTGGCAGTGTACCTACAGCTGGGGTTTTCAGAGGATTCCGCCAGACATAGCATGCGAGTGCCTGCCTTTGCTCTTGGTCCACTGGGCCCCAGGCCAGGGGCCTGAGCCATCTGGTCAAAGTTCCCCACGCTTCAGAAGCCAGAACCTTCAGACCCTTAATGTTTTCCTCTATTAACTGAAGGCATGGAAGGGAAAGAAAGGCACAGGTGTGGCTGACTCAGTGTGTATCCCCAAATCTGGGGATGCCCTAAACTGGCTAGTTTGGCGGTCCTTTCTGAAGGCAGGAAGGTGGTTGAAGTGATATTTTGAGGGCCCTTGGGAAACCAGAGTTCTCACGCTCACCCAGTATGAACTCTTCCAAGATGATGGGTTAAGGATCATTTTCATCCCTCCACCCCAAAATGTGTCAGAGCCATCAGTCCCCGGAAACAGATCACCCATGTGTATTCTTTTTCTCTCTTGAACCTAGGCTACCTCCGGGATGTGACAGGCAACTACACAGCTTCCTTTGCGGTAACTGGGGCCTTCCTTCTGGCAGGAAGTGGAGTTCTCATCACTTTGCCCCACTTCTTCTGCTTCTCAGCTCCTACCGCCAAGCCCCAGGACCTTGTAACAGAGGCACTGGATACCAAAGTCCCCCTGCCTGAGGAGGGGCTGGGAGAGGATTGAACTCCAAGAAGGGGCAGACAGACCCACAAAACAAGAGGTTGGTGCTCCAGATCTTCTCCTGCCCCATCTTGGTACCCAGAGAACCACAATGCCTTAAGCATCTTGATCTGCACCCCCTCCCCGCCCCTCAGAGCAGGCGTGGGGCTCCTGCAATATGTGTGCCAACCCTTTGTGTTTTCTCGAGGATTCTTGTCTCTTGTTTGCTCTCACAACTTCTTCTGAATGATCCAGGAGTTCAGCCTGCTCCACTGAGCTGTGAATCAACTGTGGAAAATCAAAGGCCAAGATACTTATCATAGTTTTTTTTACATGTGATCTCTAGTGTTGCTCTCCTTGGAAAAGATCTGTCTTTGGGATAAAACTGAATAAGAAAACTGGACAAAACTCAGAACCTCAGAAAGTGCTTGGGCCCATAAGCCTGAGTGGGCTGAATGGGGTCACACTGGGGAGTGGAGGGGAGGTATCCAGGACCTCTGGTGACCCACAGCATTTAACCCTGGACTCTGCTCTCTGGACCACGGTTTCTCCCATTTGCCCACAGACTTCCCTCTTTCCTACTCTTCCCTGTAACTTAGAAATTAAGAAAATGCTATGAGATGTGGGGGAGGGGTGCTAGTTTGGAAGGGAGAGATAAAGCTAAGAGAGCAGAAGTCTGAGATGCCTGTATTTTCCTCAGGCCAGTAAAGGGGGACTGAAATGCAGAAAGACTTATCTGGGAAATGAGGATGGGGCAACTAGCACTCATGAGCACCCCTCTGCCTCCAACAAACCTGAAGCAGACAGACAGGGAGTGCCTCAAAGGTTTCCTGTTATAATGGCAAAGAGAAATGGACTGACAGGATAAACACCCTGCCTGCCATGGCTTAGGGGGATCCTGTTCCCATCCACCAACTTCTCTGGATATCTTAAGCAGAATGTTTGCAGCATAGATTGCCTAACAATTGGAGCTTGCAGGAAAAGCAGATAAAGTCTTTATTGGGGGAGGGGCTCAACAAGTGGTGTCCAGAGTGGAGTGAGGGTCTCCCGGGGAGAGCAGGGCAACCTGAGGGACAGGGAGCAGCTCCCCCATCTCAGGGGGTGGAGTGCCTGGACGTGAGGCCGGACGGCAGGAGGGCAGCGCCTTGGGCAGCCCCAAATAGACGAGGCTGCCGGAGAGGACGAAAGAGCCGCACGTGAGGAAGGAGGCGGTGAAGTCTCCGGTCTCATCCCTTAGGAAGCCTGAGAGGAGAGGGAAAGGAACTTAGAGGCCTGGGTCCCCAGATGCAGGTGGGGGGTGAGGGTGGCGAGCGGATCTGCTGGCTCTGGCCCTTACCTGACAGGGGAGGGCCTAGAAGCCCCCCGAAGCTCAGCAGCAGCATCACCAGACCGGTGGCCTGTACCACATTTCCGATGCCCACCAGCTCCGGGAGCACACAGAACATCAACGGGGCGTAACTTCCGGCGCTCAGGCCGTAGACCCCAGCCGCTGCCAGCAGGGGGCCCCCCCAGCTGTCCTCGTTCCCCACCACGGGCACCAATCCCACCGCCAGCAGCCCCAAGCCTGTCAGAGCCCCGAATACCGTCAGCAACCGCGGGAGGGGCACCCAACCCTGGTCCGCCAGCCGTCCGCAGAGGAGCCGAGCGCCGATATCCCCCACCGCAGCCGCCGCCACCACCAGCGCCGCCCCATACCCGCCCAGGCCCCGATCTAAAGCGTGAGGAGCCAAGTGCACGTAAGGGATGAAGTAACCGACCCCCACTAAAGCCGTGCCTAGTGTCAAAACTAGGAAGGCCCGGTGTCTGAAGAGACCAAGACCGAGGGCAGCTAGAGGGCTTCGGGGTAGGGCCAGGGGGTCTCCAGGAAGCGCCAGGGGTCGTAGCAGGGCGCCACAGGGGGTGAGATGGAGGGTGACGGCTCCGAGGAGGAGCAGGGCGCCCCGCCAGCCAAAATTATCGAGGAGGAGCTGCAAAGCAGGCGCCAGGAGCAGCGAGGAGGCCCCGTTGCCCGTGAGTGCCAGCCCCACGGCCAAGACTCGACGGCGGGAAAAGTAACGGGAGACGGTCCCCAGGGCAGGGGCGAACACCAGCGCCCAGCCGGAGCCTGCGAATGGATAGGACCGGGTAAAGACAGAAACCAGGGTTGCTAGGCCCTGCCATCCTAGCTCCATTTCTCGCAGGAGGCCCCCGTCCTCTCGGCTTCCCTACCCGACAAGCTCCTATCTCCACCATCACCCCCTTAAGAACCCGGGTATCCCTCTCCCCTCACCAGCAAGGACGCCCAGGCCAAAGTAGAGGTGCAGCAGACTGTGGGCGAAAGCCGAGAAGACGAAGCCGAGCGAGGTGAGGACGCCCCCAACCATCACGACGGGGCGCGCCCCCCAGCGGGTGCTCAGAGCACTGCCCACTGGGCCTGGAAGGGGGCGGAGTCAAGGGAAGGCACGCCCCCTGGGCCCCCAAACTCGCTCCAACACTTCTCATTGGCTGTTTTCCTGGCCTAAGCTTCTCCCCCGCCTTATAGCAACACCACCACCACCACCCTGCCCCGCTTCATCTCAGGACCCACTCAATTCTAGAATTTATAATTTTAAATTCGACCTAGGTCTGAAGGTCCAACTCTAAGGGTCGACTTTTCTTAGGTTGCTTGGTAACTAGTCAAGTGTGTCCTCTACCACTGCTCTCACGGCACTTCCCCCCACCCCAGTTCCTACCTCCCACCTCGGGGCCCCTCCTCACTGGCTGCCTGCTGCACTGCCAGGGCCAGGGCGCTGACCCACGCCGTCTCCTGAGCGTTTCGGTCAAAATACTCCGCGAAGTCAGGAAAGGCGAGGCCCAGGGAGCGTAACACCCCGTAGGAGAGCCCATTCACAGCGAACACTGCGGCCGCCACCACCCAGCCCCAGCCCCCGTCCGGGGGTCCGGTTGGCTTGGGGGTCATCACCTCCTGGGGAAGGGGGAACATCTATCAGAGAAGTCGCCACATCTGTGTCTCCTTTATGGATCTTAGCATACCTGAGATCCAGCCCTGAGCACGACAGGACGGAGGCAGGGGGCGGGAGGGGGACGGGTGTTCGGGCCTAGGGCTAGAACTCCAGGTCCGCGCCGTACAAGAGCGGGATAACAGCCAGATCCCCCAGTTCTAAGACTCCCCCTCCCACACACACCAGGTTCCCCTTACCCGACCTCTCTGGGCCGTCCGGGGGAAGGGGAAGGGCGAAGAAAGTCTCGGCCCGGTTTTCTCCCCGCTTCCCCGGAGGGCGGGGCCTTAGAGGGGAGCAAATGCAGAGATGGAGGCCAACTTGGACCGGCTCTCAAGGTAAACAGAGAGCGCCACAGGGCGCCTGAGCCACCTATAAACTGCAGGAGTTGGTGATGGACAGGGAACCCTGGAGTACTGCAGTCCATGGTGTCACAAAGAGTCGGACATGACTGAGAGACCTAACTGAACTGACTGAGCCTAATGCCTTACAGAGAGCAGACACTCAAAAACAATTCCTGAATGAATGAATGAGGATCTCCTTTCACTGAAGAAGGGAGAGAGGTGTCTCATTCGTCTTTTCTTCAATGTTCTACAAAAGGAAAAGCTTTTGGCATGTTTAATTTAGCTCTGAATAGAGACCAAAGTAGGAGAGAAGTCAAAGAAAATAAAAAGAGGAAAAAATAACAAATAGTTACAAATGTACTATTACATTATATTAAAAATGGAAGTAGACAAATCATACATCCAGCATAAATAATGTTTGAAGACACATGATGGAAAATGTATTATGAGCTTTATTGCTACAAGGATATTGTCAATATAGTATGCATTTCCACCTGTTTCCTTAATTCAACATCTAATTACCAAAGTCAATTCAAGGCAAATAGAAAAGTACAATGGACCACACACAAAAGTACTGACTCAAGAGGCTAATATTAATTTAATTTCCTAATTTTCCTTCCTAGCAGCTTTCCTAACATTTGCAAGGTTGCCTGACATAGTTTCTGTTGGCTTTGGAACTGAAATACAATGTTGGTATAATTACTTTTCTAAGAATAGCAATGGCCACTACAATGTTTCTAAGCAGCTCCTAACCTTTTCACATTTTTGGAATTTGCTAATTCTTGGAAACTACACAGTGTATAAATTTAATACATTTGAAAGCTGTATTAAGGTTAGCCAAATTCAATTTTCCTTAACTCCAAAATTCAAGAAGTAGAGCATCCGTATAGGCTGAGAAAGGACTGCCCTGTAACTCTTGCACACCAATACTGGATGCAACCATTTTAAAGAAAACATTTATTTAGAGTTAGCTGTACATGTCCAGCATGCCAGTACTGTCTCTATGCTGAGAACAACAGCTTTATGGACATAGACGCACTTCATATACTTTGTGCGTGCTTAATTGCTCGGTCGTGTCCGACTCTTTGCAACCCCATGGACTGTAGCCTGCCAGGCTCTTCGGTCCATGGGGATTCTCCAGGCAAGAATACTAGAGTGGGTTACCATGTCCTCCTCCAGGGGATCTTTCCAATCCAGGGATCGAACCCAGGTCTCCTTCATTGCAGACAGATTCTGTACTGTCTCTTATACACATCTGGTGGGGAGTGTCGAGGGCGGGGGCGAGCTGAGACAGCCAATCCACCGAGCCGAGTCCCACGGGGATTGAATTATCCATTTACACCCCCAATCCCGAGGAAGGGAGGGGCGAGGAATGAACACCTCCCCGCCCATGCCCACGCACCTGCAGCTGGCTGCGCACCCGGGAGATGCATGGATTGCAAACGCCAGCCTCCCCAACGTTGGTAGGCAACGCACGGAAATAGTGTCCTCCCAAAGCCTGAGGGGATGAGTAGCTCCAACGTTCTCAGGGAACGTTGCTGGAGAACCTGGTAAACCTCGGGTGTTAAATCACAGACCAGTACATGTTGCGTGCTCTTCTCAGGGAACGTTGCTGGAGAACCTGGTAAACCTCGGGTGTTAAATCACAGACCAGTACATGTTGCGTGCTCAACGACAATACGCCCTCCAGGACAGAGCAGAAGGAAGAGGACTTCCTTGTGATGGGCCAGGGACATATACACGTCATGTTGCATCTTCACAATCACCCTATGAAAAGGTGTTCCCTCCATTTTACAGATGAAGTCACTGAGATTTAGAGAAGTTATGTGATTTTCCCGAATCGCCAAACTTAAAAAAAAAAGAAAAGAAAAGTATTTGAGTTTGGGTCTGTCCAACTGTGGAACCATCCAAGAACAGACCTACTACTGAAATAGAATCTGCCACCACGGAGGGAAACGGCCTGGAGACAATTTGATGCCAAACTGACCTGGAAATGGTTGATTCTGAGCTAGGGGTTTCTGGGACTAGAAAGGATTCTTGGGATCAGAATCCCTGAAGATTTAGATGGGAATTTTAAAAACAAAGTAAGAAATCCGAAAATTAAACCCAGGTATTGATTTCTTGGAAAAACTTTCCTTTTTACATTAAGGTTGATTTACTTTGAATCAAGGGATGTGTTCTCTCCTTTAATTATTAAACAACATCGGAGAAAACCTGGCAGTTTTCATTACTGTTTGGCCGACAGCCACATTACCCGACAGCCACATGGTGGCAGTGTTTCCTAATTGTTGAGAAACACTCTGCAAATAAAAACAATTAGTGAAACTGTAAACCTAACAACACAATATGGTCTTCAAGGGCTCTCTATTGCCTATAAGAGGAAACAAAACAAAATTCTTTACTTTGGATAAAAGCCTTTCCCAATCAGAGGAAAGGCTATCTTTCCATCCCAACCCCCTCCCCTCTTCTCCACTCTTCCATCAGCTATTAGCAGCTCACCTGCTCTATAGGCATTTCTAGCTTTTTCTCACTCCTAAATATTTGAATATAACATGCTCTGTGCTTGAAATGTCCTGGAGTGGATACAGGAGCCTTGCCATGTACCACCCTAGGAAAGTGGTCTCACCAGTTTCCCTAGTCAGGGGTGCTATTGTGAAAGGCACCTGGAAGGCAGAACCAGCCTATCCTCAGGCACCAGGGAGGGCAGGGACCCCACTTCCAGCAATGGCCCATGAGGACCCTGCTCCAAGCTAAATGAGGCCAAGTGAAACAAAGCACTCCCTGCCCATGGTGAAGTAGAAATGTAGGGGGGTGAAAGAGGAGACTGGGTCCTTAGGGCCTGAGATTGTACAAAGTGATACTGAGCACCTTTACAAGATACTTATGAACCCACACCACTATTCATGCCTGGAGAATCCCATGGACAGAGGAACCTGGCAGGCTATGGTCCATGGCGTTGAAAAGAGTCAGACGCCACCAATGACTGAGCACACACACAACGTTTTCCTGTGTAAGAATTACATCTCAATAAAGCTGATTTTTAAGGTTAAAAAAAATCTTAGATTGGTGAAGATGTAGAGAAAAAGAAACACTTAGCACTGTTGATGGAAATGTAAACTGGTAGAGCCAGTATATAGAAATGCCTCAAAATATTAAAAATAGAACTGCCATGCTGTGCTGTGCTTAGTCTCTCAATCATGTCTGACTCTGCAACCACATGAACTGTAACCCAGCAGGTTCTTCGGTCCATGGGGATTCTCCAGGCAAGAATACTAGAGTGGGTTACCATGTCCTCCTCCAGGGGATCTTTCCAATCCAGGGATCGAACCCAGGTCTCCTTCATTGCAGACAGATTCTGTACAGGCTATCAAAGAGATATCTGCACTTATGTGTTCATTGGAGCATCATTCACAACAGTCAATATATGGCAAGAACCTAAGTGTCTATCAATGAATGAATGGATAAAGAATAATATAATACTCCATTAGTTTGTTGTCCAGTGGCTAAGTCTTGTCCAACTCTTTGTGACCCCATGGACTGAAGCATGTCAGGCTTCCATGTCCTTCACTCTCTCCCAGAGTTTGCTCAAAATTTTGTCCATTGAGTCAGTGATGCTATCCAGCCATCTCATCCTCTTTCACCCCCTTCTCCTCCTGCCCTCAATCTTTCCCAGTTTCAGGGTCTTTTCCAGTAACTCAGCTCTTCACATCGGGTGGCCAAAGTATTAGAGCTTCACCTTCAGCATCAGTCCTTCCAATAAATATTCAGGATTGATTTCCTTTAGGATTGACTGGTTTGATCTCCTTGTGGTCCAAGGGACTCTCAAGATCTTCTCCAACACCACAGTTTGAAAGTATCAGTTCTTTGGTGCTCAGCCTTCTTTATGGTACAACTCTCATGTTTGTATATGACTACTGGAAAATAGTATATATGATCTATACATTATATATACCTATATATAATATTCTACCATATAGCCAATATATATTGTGCATGCTGAGTAGCTTCAGTCATGTCTGACTCTTTGCGACCCTATGGACTGTAGCCCAACAGGCTCCTCTGTCCATGGGAATCTCCGGGCAAAAATACTGGAGTAGATTGCCATGTCCTTCTTCAGGGGATCTTCCCAACCCAGGGATGGAACCTGCATCTCTTACGTCTTGTGCATTGGCAAGTGGGTTCTTTACCACTAGTGTTACCCAGGAAGCCCATATCCAATATACACATAAATGTATGTATAAAATGACAGCATATTATTCAGCCTCGTGAAAGAAGGAAACCCTACTATTTGCAACAACATGAATGGAACTCAAGAGCATTTATAACAAGTAATATAAGCCAGATAGAGAAAGACAATACAATATGGTATCACTTATCTGCAGAATCATTAAAAAAAAAGACAGAAAGTGTAAAAGTGGTTGCCAGGGGCTGGGGGTTGGAAGGGAATAGGAAGAGGTTGGTAAAGGGAACAAACTTTCAGTTATAAGATGAATAAGGTCTGAGAATCTAACATTAAAAAAACATGGTAACCATAGTTGATAACACTGTATTGTATATCAACACCAATATACAGTATCCTTTTGGGCCACGCCAAATGTCATCTCTACTCTTTAAGTGGTGCATTTTATTGTGTAAGGATTACACTTCAGTAAAATTGATTTTTCAGGTTAAAAAAAAAACCTTAGGTTGGTGAGGATGTAGAGAAAAAGAAACATCTATGCACTCTTGGTGGGAATGTAAATTGGTACAGCCAGTATGGAAAGCATATGGAAATGTCTCAAAAAATGAAAAATAGAACTACCATATGATCCAGTAATTCCATTTCTGGGTTTATATCTAAAGGAAATTAAAACAGGATATCAAAGAGATACCTGCACTCCTGTGTTTATTGGAGTATCGTTCACCATAATCAAGATATGCAAACAGCCTAAGTGTCTATCAGTGGATGAAGGGATAAAGAATAATATAATATTCTATCATATATACATATATAAATTCCATCATATATATATATATATATAATGACAGAATATTATTCAGCCTTGACAAAGAAGGAAATCCTGCCATTTGCAACAATATGAATTGAACTAGAGGGTATTTATATCAAGTAATATAAGCCAGACAGAGAAAGACAGTACTGCATGATATCACTTATATGCAGAATCATTAAAAAAAAAGTCAGGGAAAAAAAAAGTGCAAAAGTCGTTGCCAGTGGCGGAGGTTGAGGGAATAGGAAGAATTTGGTAAAAGGGAACAAGCTTTCAGCTATAAGATAAAAGTCTTATAGCTGAGAATCTAACATAAAACATGGTGACCATAGTTGATAGCACTCTTTTATAATTGAAATTTGCTGAGAGTAGAACTTAAGTATTCTCACCTAGGAAAAATAATAAACATGTGAGGTTATGGATATGTTCATTAACTAGATGCGAGAATCCTCTCACAAAGTATACATGTATCAAAGCCTGAAATTTAAATATCTTATAATTTCATATGTCAATTGTACCTCAATAAAGCAGAAATTAAAAAAAAATACCTGAGGAACTCTAGATAGTCTTTTCAAAGTTAAGGGAAAAAAAAGAACCTCAAATCAATGGCAGTGCTCTAATTTCCCAGGGTTTATTGCTCTCCTACGATGAGAAGGGTCCCCCTTCCCCACCCTGCCGTTTCCCAGGCAGAGGGGCCACTCTCTTAGTTGCCTTTGCTCAGTCCAGCCTCGCAGATCCAGTGGTAGAGTCTTTGGCAGGCATCGTCATTCCACTTGCCATCGGGGTGGAAATGGGCACAGTCCTCACCCCCACCCAGCCCATGCCCATGAAAGTCATCCGGCTGGCCTGGCTTCCAATTCCTGGGTGGGGAGGGAGGGGTTGGTATGAGAGGAAAACAGCCAGATAGGAAGAACAGATAGAACAGAATCCAGGTTGGGGAGAAGGGGCTGTGGGCCAGACCCTGGAGGAGCAGAGCTGAAGAAGGAAGAAGGTACAGAAAGCCAAGGCACTCACTTGATGTTGGTCTCATAGTCCGACCCATCCACCCATTTCCAGACTCCATCCAGATCACTGAGGCCCATCCAGGTGAAGTAAGGACGTAGGTTGGCCTGGATAAAATCCTGGGAAAACAGAAGGGCAGCGATGACTTCCCCCCAGCCCCCAGGCCAGCTCCTTGGACTAGCAGTTCTGAACTTCATGGGTTCATTAAAGCCATGGAGGAAATTCAGGGTGTTGATCCCAATGCCGGAACCAGTGGAACCTCAGAATCTGGTTTAGATTGCAGTGGTTGCTAAAACTCCCCAGGTGATGCCAGTGAGACCAGTCTTGGGACCTGAGCTTGAGGGACTCACCTGTTCATCTCTGGAGTTGATGACTATCAGGTGGGCATTCTTCAGTTGGCAGTCTTTCTCAGCTTCTGGCCAGGGCTTCACCGAGGAAGAGAACCAGTAGCAGCGGCCTTCATGCTCCAGCCAGTTGGTGGGACAGCAGGCTGTTTCTTGAGAGCCTGAGGGGCCGGGGTTGGGGGAGTGGCTGAGATACTGCCCAGGGGGACGTGGGCAGGAACTGGCTCCAGGCATGCCCCACACAGCTCTTACAATTGCTCTTGAGAGCATCCATCTTGCAGGTCAGGGAGTTCAGGTTCTTGACCAGCTGCTGGACTCGAAGGAGCATTTCAGAATCACCTGGGATGCACACAGATGGGCAGTGGGTACAGTGTCCTGGGTGTGGCTTCTGCTCCATGAGTCCCTGGACACTGGGGGTCCACGCCCAGGACCCAGCCTAGGAACCCCCCTGCCCTGCCCTCCGACACACCTCATGCCCAGGTAGAAGGCAGTAGGGGCCTGACCTGCTTTGAGTTCTTCCAGTTGCTTCTCCAGCCTGTTCTCCAGAGAAAGCACCTTGTCATTCAAGCTACGGGCTGGAGGGGAGGGCACTCAGCACCCTTTGACTGCTCCCATCCCCCGCCCTCCAGTCTGAGAGCCCAGCCCCCACCTCTCCACACCCTCTCCCTGAGGGTCTCTTACCAGCTTGCAGTTCTTGCTTGTGACTTTCCACCTCAGCTTTCAGTGATGTTAACATTTCTTGCATGTTGCTACCTGGAGGACTCAGGGACTCAGGAGTCAGCCTCCACCTCTGCTCCACCCCACCCTGCCTCATTCCAGAGCCCCTTTCATGCCAGGCTCACCCTGGGAGTTCAGTGCCTGGACCTCGGCCATACTGTTTGAAGTGAAGTTACTGAAACTTGTTCTCAGGGTCTGCAGGTCACTCTGAAACTTGAAATCTGATCAGGAGGATGGGACAATCAGTGCTAAGGGGTATCAGGCCCTCTCTGTGCCAGCATTGTGCCCCTAACATGCATCATCTCATGGGTCCCTTCAGTGACCCCACCCAAAAGGACAGGTCCTATTTTTATCTGATACTGCAAGTGAGGCAATTAAGGCTCAGAGAAAGGACATGATTTGACAACATTCCCCCAGCTGACAAGTGACAGAATCAGCAGTCATCCTCATCCAATCACTCTTGCATTCAGCATCCCCACCACACTTCGTTATTTCTCTCTTCCTTGCCCACCATGTGCCACTCACTTTGGTATCCCATCACACAGATGCTGGCCAGCAGGAGGCCGAGGCCCAGGGAGAGCAGGAGGAGGCAAGGCCTGGAGAGGAGCCGCTTCAGAAAGGTCTGGGAAGAAAACAGCACTACAGGAGGAGAGGGTGTCAGGGGGAGGGGGTCCAGATGGTGGGACAGACGGGGCCGAGGATGGGGCCACAGGGACCTCTCAGGGAGGAGGCCGGTGCAGCTCATGCTGGTGGGAGGCCGGATGAGAACTGTGGGACCAGGGGTGTCCAGGTCTCTGACTCCTCATGGACCAGCCCAAGTGCTCAGATACAGGAGTCCCTTACATGCCTGGGGACACGTGTACACAGAGACAGACAGAGGACCATCGCAATGTGTAAGGTCCTCTCATCAGAGTTGGGGAGGTAGCAGGAGGACCCAGAGAGAGCGAGGGGCAGCCCACACTCTAAGCCCACAAGGCAAGCTCACACTCAAGGGCGAAAACACATTAAAAAGACAGTTTACGCTCTTGCCCTTCCTCAGCGCACAGGAAGTCAGGCCCACTATGGATCTTGAATTCTCTTCATACTGGGTCCCCAGACTCTGGGCCCTGACCCCCTTCAGAGTGGGGGACCCCACCAGGACACATGGTAGAGGTGCAGACATGACACACTTGACAGCAGAAAGCCTTCTAAACATATTAAGAAGAGGCTTAGCAAAGACTGTTTCCCCTTTCCCTTACCTTCTGTAAACCTCTGGCTTTTTTTCTCATTCTCCAAGTACTGAAGGTCTTCGTACTTCACTGACATATTTGGATCAACACGGTCTCTGAGACTGTTGGAGCAGAAGTGGAGGCCGAGGTAGTAAGCAGGCTGGGGCAGGAGCTGGATTAAAGGGGGAACGCGGGGACCAGGGAGGAGCTGCAAGGCAGGGCTGGAGATGAGAGAAGAGTGAGGTTTGAAAAGGAACCCATGGTGAGGGCTAGGAATGGGGATGGGCTTGGGTTTGCAGCTGAGGTCAGAGGTGGGGTCAGGGATGAGGTTTGAGCTAGGGTCAGGTTGAGTCTGGAGTGACGGTGGAGGTGAAGTTGGAGCTAAATGCATTGCTAGGACTAGGTCTGATGTTGGGGCTGGAACCGAGGTTGCATCTCCTACTAGGATCAGTACTCATGCTGGGGTCAGTACTGGGATCAGTACTCATGTTGAAGCCATGAATGGAGATAGACCTAGGCTTGGTATTGAAGTTGAAAATAGGACAGAGTTGAGGTTCAGGCTTTCGGGGGGTGGGGGAGAGGGGCAGGCTGGTGCTAAGAGTCATGCTAACTTGGGAATTCTCTGGCAGTCCAATGGTTAAGGCTCCATGCTTCCACTTCACAGGGCAGGAGTTTCATCCCTAGTTCCTAGGATCCTGTGTGCCCTGCTGGGCTGCCCCCAAGGTTTTTTTTTTTAATGATGTAAGAACTCTGGGGGTGAAGCTGCCATTGGGGTTGGTATGGGGTTTGAGATGTGGCTGGAGTAGGGGCTGAAGACAGGGCTAGAACCGGGCTAGGGAAGGGGTTGACTGTGAGTATCAGTTTGTGACCAAGATTGTAGCTGCCCTGCTGCTGCTAAGTTGCTTCAGTCGTGTCCGACTCTGTGTGACCCCATAGACGGCAGCCCACCAAGCTCCCCCGTCCCTAGGAGTCTCCAGGCAAGAACACTGGAGTGGGTTGCCATTTCCTTCTCCAATGCATGAAAGTGAAAAGTGAAAGTGAAGTCGCTCAGTCGTGCCTGACTTTTAGCGACCCCATGGACTGCAGCCCACCAGGCTCCTCCATCCATGGGATTTTCCAGGCAAGAGTATTGGAGTGGGGTGCCATTGCCTTCTCCCTAATTTAATCCAAATCCAATGAAGGGAATAGAGTTGAAAATCTCCCATGAGTCATTAAATCCCCAACCTGCCCCCTTATATATCTTACCATTCAGTTCCACCAAAGACCCATGGTCCCTTCTCCCTGCTTTCTCTGACATCCTCCCTGCCCTTTTAGTCTCACATGCATCCCTAGCCCCCTTACCTGTGAGAAGTCAAGAGGCTGTGATTCTTGAGTTCTTTGTGCAGCAATGACCAGAGTTGGAAAAAACAAAATCCCGGACAGTTGGGATGGGGGTGGAACTTTGGTATCCCATCACACAGATGCTGGCCAGCAGGAGGCCGAGGCCCAGGGAGAGCAGGAGGAGGCAAGGCCTGGAGAGGAGCCGCTTCAGAAAGGTCTGGGAAGAAAACAGCACTACAGGAGGAGAGGGTGTCAGGGGGAGGGGGTCCAGATGGTGGGACAGACGGGGCCGAGGATGGGGCCACAGGGACCTCTCAGGGAGGAGGCCGGTGCAGCTCATGCTGGTGGGAGGCCGGATGAGAACTGTGGGACCAGGGGTGTCCAGGTCTCTGACTCCTCATGGACCAGCCCAAGTGCTCAGATACAGGAGTCCCTTACATGCCTGGGGACACGTGTACACAGAGACACACAGACAGAGGACCATCGCAATGTGTAAGGTCCTCTCATCAGAGTTGGGGAGGTAGCAGGAGGACCCAGAGAGAGCGAGGGGCAGCCCACACTCTAAGCCCACAAGGCAAGCTCACACTCAAGGGCGAAAACACATTAAAAAGACAGTTTACGCTCTTGCCCTTCCTCAGCGCACAGGAAGTCAGGCCCACTATGGATCTTGAATTCTCTTCATACTGGGTCCCCAGACTCTGGGCCCTGACCCCCTTCAGAGTGGGGGACCCCACCAGGACACATGGTAGAGGTGCAGACATGACACACTTGACAGCAGAAAGCCTTCTAAACATATTAAGAAGAGGCTTAGCAAAGACTGTTTCCCCTTTCCCTTACCTTCTGTAAACCTCTGGCTTTTTTTCTCATTCTCCAAGTACTGAAGGTCTTCGTACTTCACTGACATATTTGGATCAACACGGTCTCTGAGACTGTTGGAGCAGAAGTGGAGGCCGAGGTAGTAAGCAGGCTGGGGCAGGAGCTGGATTAAAGGGGGAACGCGGGGACCAGGGAGGAGCTGCAAGGCAGGGCTGGAGATGAGAGAAGAGTGAGGTTTGAAAAGGAACCCATGGTGAGGGCTAGGAATGGGGATGGGCTTGGGTTTGCAGCTGAGGTCAGAGGTGGGGTCAGGGATGAGGTTTGAGCTAGGGTCAGGTTGAGTCTGGAGTGACGGTGGAGGTGAAGTTGGAGCTAAATGCATTGCTAGGACTAGGTCTGATGTTGGGGCTGGAACCGAGGTTGCATCTCCTACTAGGATCAGTACTCATGCTGGGGTCAGTACTGGGATCAGTACTCATGTTGAAGCCATGAATGGAGATAGACCTAGGCTTGGTATTGAAGTTGAAAATAGGACAGAGTTGAGGTTCAGGCTTTCGGGGGGTGGGGGAGAGGGGCAGGCTGGTGCTAAGAGTCATGCTAACTTGGGAATTCTCTGGCAGTCCAATGGTTAAGGCTCCATGCTTCCACTTCACAGGGCAGGAGTTTCATCCCTAGTTCCTAGGATCCTGTGTGCCCTGCTGGGCTGCCCCCAAGGTTTTTTTTTTTAATGATGTAAGAACTCTGGGGGTGAAGCTGCCATTGGGGTTGGTATGGGGTTTGAGATGTGGCTGGAGTAGGGGCTGAAGACAGGGCTAGAACCGGGCTAGGGAAGGGGTTGACTGTGAGTATCAGTTTGTGACCAAGATTGTAGCTGCCCTGCTGCTGCTAAGTTGCTTCAGTCGTGTCCGACTCTGTGTGACCCCATAGACGGCAGCCCACCAAGCTCCCCCGTCCCTAGGAGTCTCCAGGCAAGAACACTGGAGTGGGTTGCCATTTCCTTCTCCAATGCATGAAAGTGAAAAGTGAAAGTGAAGTCGCTCAGTCGTGCCTGACTTTTAGCGACCCCATGGACTGCAGCCCACCAGGCTCCTCCATCCATGGGATTTTCCAGGCAAGAGTATTGGAGTGGGGTGCCATTGCCTTCTCCCTAATTTAATCCAAATCCAATGAAGGGAATAGAGTTGAAAATCTCCCATGAGTCATTAAATCCCCAACCTGCCCCCTTATATATCTTACCATTCAGTTCCACCAAAGACCCATGGTCCCTTCTCCCTGCTTTCTCTGACATCCTCCCTGCCCTTTTAGTCTCACATGCATCCCTAGCCCCCTTACCTGTGAGAAGTCAAGAGGCTGTGATTCTTGAGTTCTTTGTGCAGCAATGACCAGAGTTGGAAAAAACAAAATCCCGGACAGTTGGGATGGGGGTGGCCGTTGGAAGAGTCACCCGAGTGGAGACCTGCTAGTCTGTGTCTGTACGACCAAGAGTCTATAAACTGGGACACTCCCATTTCCTCAATTTGAGGCAGTAACTAATAAGAAGGAATTGAAATCAAAACTCAGGCAGAGGTGGTGTGTGTAGGGCAGCTGGAATTTTTTAGACCTCCAGTGACTTCCTTAATTTTACTATTTGGCAGTGAAACATTGAATCAGAAGGAACCAGAGTTCCAGTGTTGCTTTTCCTCTGTCCCACACCTCCTTTCAGTTCCTTCATGTGAACATCTCGGAATTGTTGACATCTCCATCATTGCAAACCCAGGTCCAGAGGAGCCCTTTGCTCTGCTCTTGCTCAATCCTGACCCAGGGCCCCTGGCATCTTCCTCTGGGGCCTCAGCCAGCAAGCTCCCTGAGTTCTGGCCAGCTCTCCTTGTTATCAAGTCCAAGCTTGCTCTGATCACTAAATGACAGGGACAAGGTGTTGAGGCAAGGAAAAAGACTTTATTCAGAAAGCAGGCACTGGACTGCCCGAAGATGGCAGAATAATGTCTCAAAATAACCATCTTCTTTTATAGACCAGAGATGGGGTCAGGAAAGGGGTGAGGAAACAAAGTAAAAAGGCTATCAGTCTTGCAAATATCTCCTAGAATGGCAAACCCCAGGCGGAGATGTGTTGATTTCTTCCTTCCTTCCATCCACAGGTGGACAGGGTCCTGAACACTTTAACAGTCAGGCAGAGGGGCAGATGCTCTGAGGCAGGTCTTTATGTATGATTATAATCACAAAATCCAACTCAGAGAAACAGTTCCAACATGAAGGGAGAACTGGCTTTTCCCTGCCACATCCTTATTTCATTTGAATGGAGGGAAGAGGTGGCGGAGAATAGGACTTCCTGGCTGGAATGGAAAGGGAGGATCCAGGAGAAAGAATAGAATTTATTGAGCATCAAATCTGTGATGAGGATTGTGCCAGACATTTGCATTAACCATTCAATTCCCACAAGATTGTTGGGAGGAATTTTGGATGAAGAATTTAGGCTCAGAACCATCCTGTGACTTGCCTGAGATCACTCGCCTGGTAAGCATAAGAGCCAGAATTCCAGCCTAGGGCTGTCCCACACCCTAGCCTGGGCTCTCTCTGAATATACTATCTTCATGAAAGGGGTTCAGTTTAATACTGTCAGCTCTCTAAATCCCTCTCAGGGGTTTTCCCTGAATTCACACATACAATCTTTTCATAGGAAAGATTATTAGTGTCTTAAAAGGGGAAGAAGGAAAGCAAATACATTTCAGATTCTATTTTCTAGTTAAATGGGATTGTGCTCTGATAATTGCATTTTAAAACTCAATTAACATTTTATCAAGAATATTTGGCCACATCAGTTCATAAAATGTCCTTTATTTCTTTTTTAACTTCATCTCATTTCTTAAGCTGGGCCATAATTTATTGACTAAGCTTTTTCCCTTGTGATAAACATTTAGGTTTTTTCCAGTTTTCTTTTGCTTTCTTGCTTTGCATTTATTCGGTGTTTGGATTAGTATCTGTTACAGGCTGGGTTTTTGGAATCAATGTGGAGACTGAATTTGGGATACAGTTTAGTTATTAGGGATCAGCACCTGTGAAAGAAAGGGGAAAGAAGGTGGTGGTAGAGGGAGAAGTTAAAGAGTTACAAAGACCCCACAAAGCTTTAGCACATCAGACAGGGGCTTCTAGGAGTTCAAACTGCATTGGCTGTCAGAGCTGCCCATTGCCTCATGGAAATGGGACCTTTATTACCTGATCTCGCTCAGTTAGCTGATGCGGCTATCACAGCAGGGTGGGGCCTCAGGGGAGGTGGCTGTGTTGTGTGTACAGGTTACACACCCCATGACTGGGCACCAAGTCCTTTTTGGAAGTGAGATCTGGCTGTCTTATCTTTGTGTCTACCACAGTACTGCTTTACATTCACACATTAATTGGGGGATAATCAAATTTTTGCTTTATTGAATCTTTCCCACAAAGAACATTGTATGTTTCTCCATTCATTTATCCAAGTGGTAGGGACAGAATGAAGGGACAAAATAGGTGATTAAATAGTTAATCACACTAGGGGTTTGTAATTAGAAAAATATGGGAGACCCCCATAGTGAAAGTGAAGTCGCTCAGTCGTGTCCGATTCTTTGTGACCCCATGGACTGTAGCCTACCAGGCTCCCCAGTCCACGGAATTTTCCAGGCAAGAGTACCGGAGTGGGTTGCCATTTCCTTCTCCAGGGGATCTTCCCAACCCAGGGATCGAACCCGGGTCTCCCGCACTGCAGGCAGACACTTTACTGTCTGAGCCAGTTAATGATTACTTGAGGTTTGCTTAACAACAGAATCATGCAACAGAAGCACAGGACATGCCCCAAAACAATAAAACAATGGTTGCATAAGACCTACATAGTGAGTGCCCAGTGAACTCAGTCAGTTAATGATCCCTAGTATGTGTTCTCTAAATACACAAAAAACAATAATTTGTGGGCCTAGCTTGACCACACAGGGACAGGGAAACTCCCCTGCTCAACTTGGAGGAGGAGCTGATGAGGGAAGCATGATGTCTACTCAAGAAAGACAAAGAAGGGTTTCCCCCTCCGCTACTTTCCCTTCGATTAAAAAACTGAAGCCCACTAAGTTTTCAGGGTGCAGCATTTCTCGCCCACCTGCTTGTAGGCCCCTAAGTATCCTAGTCTAATAAATAGCTTATCTACCACTTTGCTCTTGCTGAACCCTTCTCTGCACTGAGATATAAAGGACTATGATATTGGAGCTCTTTGGAGCCCACGTGAAATGACACCAATCGGTTTCACAGGCATTTACCCATCCATTCAAAAATATTTATTGGGTGTTAATAAAAGAAAATGTCACATATGGAGGTATGGGAAAGTCATTCTGGCTTTTTTATGAGCTAACTTGAATTTTATGCCAAGTTATGACAGTGTGTTTGTGAACTATCAAATACACATTGTGCATCCACTTAATTATTTAGAGGGAAGAACACACTGACCAGAAGTAAAGAATGTCCATGTCAAAAATAAAGATGAAATTCTCCTCTTCCTGGGATGCCAGTGCTGCTCCTCCTTTGACCATAAGACTCCCCTCCCAGGTGCCAAGGCCATGCTTCTTACTGTGAATGTTTTAGTCTGGTTGTTTTTAAAATCTGGAAGAAACATATTTCTGATTTACTTAATGTTCTGGCACATTAGAAAACTGTGCTGAAACTCTGGACCAGTTACTTTCTCAGAGAAATCTGAGAAGTTGGCTTTGGGGCTATAGTTCTCAGCTGGGCTCAAACAGAATTCTTTTCTATACTTCTTATGGCTTATTGATTATTTTCATCAACAGTGTCTACAATATGCCAGGCCCCCTCCTTCAGAAGAGACATCCTGCAGAAGTAAACAAACAGATAAGAAAGGACCTGGTCACAGAGCTTATATTTTAGTGGGTGACAGATAAACAGAATAAGTAAGTAAAACACATATAATGTCACACAGTGATAAATGCTAAGGAAGACAATATAGCAAGGAGGTGGGTACGATAAGGTCAATTTTTAACAGGCTGTCATGACTAGGATGTCAAGAACAACCTTACTGAGGGACTTCCCTGGTGGTCCAATGGTTAAGAATCCACCTTCCAAGGCAGGGTTTAATCTCTGGTTGGGGAATTAAGATCCCACATGCCTTGGGGTGCAGCTAAGCCTGCAGCAACAAACGATCCCGATGCAATAAAAAATAAATACTTTTTTTTATTTTTCAAAAGAATAATCTTAGTGAGAAGTTGATATCCAAGCAAAGGCCCAAAGGAGGTGAGGGAGAAGTAGATGAGACTCAGCTAGGAAACCTGGAGCTCCAACTCTTCAGGGCCAGTAGGCTATTGTCACAGATTTGACTTAGAGGGGCAGGCTTTGTTGGGGTGAGAGCAGAGGAATGAGTGAGCTGATTTACATTTTAACTGTGACAATGTGACTCTTGTGAATTTTGTGAAAAGGGACCAGAGTTGGGTTGGGGGGAGGGATGAGAGATAAATTAGGAGCTTGGGACGAGCATATATACACACTGCTGCATAGAGGCTCAGCTGGTAAAGAATCTGCCTGCAATGTGGGAGACCTGGGTTCGATCCCTGAGTTGGGAGGATCCCCTGGAGAAGGAAAAGGATACCCACTCCAATATTCTGACCTGGAGAATTCCATGGACTGTATAGACAATGGGGGTCGCAAAGAGTTGGACACAACTGAGTGACTTTCATTTTCACATATAAAATAGATAACTAAAAAGAACTTCCAGTATCACACGGGAAACTACTCAACATTCTGTAATAATCTATATGGGTCACAAATCTGAAAAAGTACCAGGCTCCTCTGTCCATGGGATTTTCCAGGCAAGAGTACTGGAGTGGGTTGCCATTGTCTTCTCCGAATATTTATACAGTATATGTATAACTGAATCACTTCATTGTACACTTGAAACTAACACAATGTAAATCAACTAGACTCCAATAAAATTGAGAAAAAACTATTGTAATATCTGGGTGAGAGATGATGGTGGTTTGTGCATGGTGCTGGTGAAAACCATTTTGATTCTGAACACATTGTGAAGGTAGAATTGATGGGATTTTTTGCTGATAAATTGTATGTGGATCTCACCCACAGATGAAACAGTTCTCCTTCTATGCCTCTAAATAAATGAAACTTTGAGCATTTTCCATAAGTTGCTAACTCTCTAGGAAAAACAGCTTTCCCCTGGCTATGCGATGCTGATGCCTTAAGATCTGTCATGACATTTTGTGAATAGGATAATCATTGAGAGAAGTTCTGTTTTGCCATCAGGAGCAGACTGATAAAAATTTGTTAAATCTGGTAATTGTGCAGAATTTTTCTTTGGATATGTGGTGTGATTTACTTGATAAGTTTGCCGTACCAAAGTCTGATTCCCTTACAATTTTTTTTCTTTTTTAGTTTCAGCACAGCAGTTTAATTTATATCCCTCTTACTCATTCCTTGTAAATATATTTATTATTCATATTGCTAGTTAATTTTTCTCAAAAACTGTTACACAGAGGCTTGTATTGTTTACATATCAATCATGACACAGGTCTGAAACAGACACTTGTCCCTGTCCTCCTGGGAACCCACACACAAAAGAACCAACAAATGAGAACTTAGTCAAATATGCTGTCGAAACCGTTTACCTCAGACTGGGACTCAAGCCCAGCCAAAACCCTGCTTGAGACTTGAACCCACATGGCTGGACTCAGACCTAGCCGAAACCCACGGTACCTGGTTTCAGGACCTAATGAAGCTTGGGTTCTTGATGTCTCACCATAGAAAGAATTCAGTGAGAGACAAAGTGATAGGTAAGAAGTGGATTTATTCAGATACAGAGAGAAGCACACTCCACAGAGTGTGGGCCATCGCAGAGAGTGAGTACGGTGAGGAAATATAGGTTAGTTTTTATAAGTTGGGTAATTTCATATGCTAATGAGTCAATCCTAAAGGATTGATAAACCAGTCAATCATAAAGGAAATCAGTCCTGACTATTCATTGGAAGGACTGATGCTAAAGTTGAAATCCCAATACTTTGGCCACCTGATTTGTAGAACTGACTCATTGGAAAAGACCCTGATGCTGGGAAATATTGAAGGTGGAAGGAGAAGGGGACGACAGAGGATGAGATGGTTGGATGGCATCACTGACTTGATGGACATGAGTTTGAGTAAACTCCAGCAGTTGGTGATGGACAGGGATGCTTGGCGTGCTGCAGTCCATGGGGTCTCAGAGAGTCGGACATGACTGAGTGATTGAACTGAATGAGTGGGAGGATTATTCCAACTATTTTTGGGAAGGGATGGAGATTTCCAGGATGTGAGCCACTGACCACTCCTTGGTCTTTTAACAGTGGCTTGGAACTGTCAAGGGACCTCTGAGTGTGTCATTTCATTTGCTAATTGAGGATCAAGGTCTAGTCTTGCCTGCCATCTTGGTCCCATTTGATTCTAATTGGTTTATGTTGTGTCCTTGGTCTTTGTCATTCTTTCAAAAGTTGTGCCCTGCCCCTTTCCCTCCTGATACACTTTCAGGGATCCAGATAATGTTCTTTCTTTAATCTGAGGTGGGATTTAATTTTTTTAGAGTAAGAAAAGATTAAGTATAGGGACTTACTTGGTAGTCCAGTGGCTAAGACTGTGCTCACAATGCAGGGGCATGAATTTGATCCCTGATCAGGGAACTAGACCCCATGTGGCGCAACCAAGAGTTCGACAGCCACAACTAAAGACCGCGCATATTGCGATGTTAGGCAAATTAAGAGGGAGGAAGTCTTGTCCAGGCTTCAGAAACAGGAGAGCAGGCCCTTGACCTTGCTTCTGATCTGCCTGGACACTGTCCAGTTACTGCCTGGATTCCATGCCTGCCCTCAAGCACGGCACTTGAGATAAGAAAGGGAGTGGGTCTTGGAATTCTAGGGCTCCTGGAGTCTGGCCAGCCGCTCAGGGTTTAATGAAATCTTAAGACTCACAAGATAAAACACACTACATTGTAACAAGGTTAAAGTGAAACCAGTGCTGCATTTTTGCAAGCTAACTGCTGATGATATCAGTTTGCAGCCTGGGATTATAAACGGGAGCCCCTGAAACTGCAATCTGAAGTCTCAATCCATGGAGTGGACGCACTGCCCGGGACCTTTTCCCAATTAGGATTCCAGATTGCTGTTACTTGGGACTTCCCAGAGCTGTTACTCCGAAATTTGAAATTCATAAGAGCACATCCACAGCCTCCCTGCACTTTTCTTGCCTCTCTCAAATAGCACTCCAGGATCCCAACTAAGTTTGCAGCTTAACTACGGGCTTCCCAGGTGGCTCAGTGGTAAAGAACCTGTTTGCAGTGCAGGAGACGCAGGAGACTTGGGTTCAGACTCTGGGTTGGGAAGATCCCCTGGAGAAGAAAATGGCAACCCATTCCAGTATTCTTGCCAGGAATATCCCATGGACAAAGGAGCCTGACAGGCTACCGTCCATGGGGTTGCAAAGAGTTGGACATGACTGAAGCAACTGAGCACATTGGGCTATGAGGAGGTGAAAAAGCGGTCCTCTCTCCTGTATGACTCTCTAGCTACATGCACGAATTCCCTCAAAATCATCTCAATTCCCTACTTTTCACTACAGAGTCTGGTAAGGAGAATGGTTTCTTTTTTATTACCTCTTAGTAAGTCCTGACTCCATGTCTCCTGCTCCTCCCTGAGTTTCTTTTCCAGGTTTATTGAGATATAATTGACACATAACATTGTGTAAGTTTAAGGTATACAATGTGTTGATTGGATATATTTATAAGTTGTAAAATGACTGTCTCCACAGTATTACCTACCACTTCCAGCCCATTTCATATTTACTATTTCTTTTTTTGTGTGTGTGGTGGGAATATTTAAGAACTCCTCTGTTAGCAACATTCAGGTATATGATATCATTAGATATGATCACCATGCTATACATTAGATTCCCCAAACTTGTGAATCTTATCATGGAAGTTTGTGCCCTTTGACCTATATCTCCCCATTTCCCCCATTCCTCAGTTCTTCTTGGCTTTAAATGTATTAATTAAAGCATTTGTCAACAATCATTCTCACTTTGCAGAATTCATCGAAAGTTCTTTCAAAACAGGAAAAGCATCACTTAACTTCCTATTTCAAATGGCCTTGCCATGTCTCTCAGTTCCTTAATTGGGCTTGCCAAATTTTTATTTATCCCGTTAGTCTTTTCAGAAGTGAGATTTTTGGAATTACCTGGTGGTCCAGTGGCTAAGACTCTGCACTCCTAATACAGGGGGCCTGGGTTCAATCTCTGGTCAGGGAACTAGATTCCATGTGCCACAACTAAGACCCTATGCAGCCAAAAAAAAAAAAGATGAGAGATTTTGTTAAAAGGATAAACAAGCCACAGATTTGGAGAAAATGCTTGCAACCCACATCTTCAACTAAAGGCTGGTATCTAGAATAAATAAAGAATTTTAAAGACTCAACAGTAAAAGAAAGAAAATCCAACTAGAAAATGGGCAAAAGACATGAAGAGACATTGTGTCAAAGAGGATATAGAGATGGACAATAAGCACATAAAAAGATGCACAATATTAACTATCAGTTCAGTTCAGTCGCTCAGTCGTGTCCGACTCTTTGCGACTCCATGAACTGCAGCACGCCAGGCCTCCCTGTCTATCACCAACTCCCGGAGTTCACCCAAACTATGTCCATCTAGTCGGTGATGCCATCCAGCCATCTCATCCTCTATCGTCCCCTTCTCTTCCTGCCCCCAATTCCTCCTAGCATCAGAGTCTTTTTCAATGAGTCAACTCTTCACATGAGGTGGCCAAAGTATTGGAGTTTCAGCTTTAGCATCAGTCCTTCCAAAGAACACCCAGGGCTGATCTCCTTTAGAACGAACTGGTTGGATCTCCTTGCAGTCCAAGGGACTCTCAAGAGTCTTCTCCAACACCACAGTTCAAAAGCATCAATTCTTCGGCGTTCAGCTTTCTTCAAAGTCCAACTCTCACATCCATACATGACCATTGGAAAAACCATAGCCTTGACTAGATGGACCTTTGTTGGCAAAGTAATGTCTCTGCTTTTGAATATGCTATCTAGGTTGGTCATNGATCTCCTTCAGAATGGACTGGTTGGATCTCCTTGCAGTCCAAGGGACTCTCAAGAGTCTTCTCCAACACCACAGTTCAAAAGCATCAATTCTTCGGTGCTCAGCCTTCTTCATAGTCCAACTCTCACATCCATACATGACCACAGGAAAAACCATACCCTTGACTAGACGGACCTTAGTCGGCAAAGTAATGTCTCTGCTTTTGAATATACTATCTAGGTTGGTCATAACTTTCCTTCCAAGGAGTAAGCGTCTTTTAATTTCATGGCTGCAGTCACCATCTGCAGTGATTTTGGAGCCCCCCAAAATAAAGTCTGACACTGTTTCCACTGTTTCCCCATCTATTTCCCATGAAGTGATGGGACCGGATGCCATGATCTTCGTTTTCTGAATGTTGAGCTTTAAGCCAACTTTTTCACTCTCCACTTTCACTTTCATCAAGAGGCTTTGAAGTTACAAGAACAAAAATGTAAAAGATGACTCCTCTTGATATTTTCTTTTGCTTTTTTTGTGCTGATTTCTTCACATCATAACTTATCTCCCTTTAATCTTAATTATTTGAAAGTAAAAAAATGGTGCCAATTTCTTGTCATTGGTTAATAGCTCTAACCACACTGATGAGAATAAAACACTGCCTTGCTGTTTTATTCAAGCAAATAAAACAATGGCTGTCCCAGCAGCATACACTTCTCCATACGGGTTCTGCCTTTTAATTTTATGGTCCCAATGATGCTCTGGTTCCAAGAGAGGTCATCTCCTATCTGGTGGGTTTATTCCAGCTTATGGATATTTTATTAAAAGCTGCATCCAGTAGACCTTCCAAAATATCCAGCAAAAATTTCTTCTGCTCAAGGTAAGGAAATGAATAACAGGATTCAAGTCTCAGAGGGGTTATTACATGCAGAGTAGAGGCCAGCTGTTCTCCATCTTTTCAGAAGACATTTCAAGGAAAAAAAAAAAAAAGCCACTGAAATAACAGTGGGCAAGATATAAGTAGCACAGGTAGAAAAGCATGCTTAAGATAGAGGATTGTAACGTCATGGAAAAAGAAAAGTTGAAGGTTTTCTTCCTCTGGAGAATTTGAAATTGAAGGAGGCTGTCCACTGGTCTGGGTTGATTTGGCCATAGATCACTGGGGAACAGAATGTATACTAGAATGTGTGATCTAAATCTCCCAAAGTGACTTTGGACACTGGAGGATTTTCATCAAAACTTAAGGATCACTTTGCACGTGAAGATGAACTTCATCTTTTTTATAATAAATTATATAGCAAGCCACTCCAGTACTCTTGCCTGGAAAATCCCATGGCTGGAGGAGCCTGGTAGGCTGCAGCCCATGGGGTCGCTAGAAGTCGGATGCGACTGAGCTACTTCACTTTCACTTTTTGCTTTCACACAATGGAGAAGGAAATGGCAACCCACTCCAGTGTTCTTGCCTGGAGAATCCCAGGGACGGGGGAGCCTGTTGGGCTCCTGTCTATGGGGTCGCACAGAGTCGGACACGACTGAGGCGACTTAGCAGCAGCATACATTTTACTTCATGAAGAGGAGTCAAGGATAGATAGAGGGTGACACTCAATGGTTATGGCAATTTGGAATATAATATTTAAAAGCCGATTTTCTCATACTAATTATACCTATAAGCAAATGATGAAAGACTTGAGAGAAAAGCCTTAGACTTCTGCTAAAATTTTATTTTCCAAATATTAAATATATTTCATAGCTGTCATTATACATAGTCAAATAGCTTAGCAACCTAAATGCACAAAGAAATGGAGCTTTTCCTTTTAGTCAAATTTGTAGCAATAGCAGACAGATCCACATGATGTGGGAAAACAAATATTGGTCTTAGACTCAAAAGATGCATGTTGACTCTCAGCACTGGCAAGTCACTTCACTTTTCTGAGCCTAAATTTTTTTTTGTATCAGATACATCTCTTATCCTCTCTATCTCTGTTTCTTCCCCTATAACTGCAAAATCTTGAGGTTGCTACTAATATCTCCCCCTACATGTGTTATAAGGATTAGATGGAATAGCATAGTCAATGTCCTGATACATAGTAAGTTTTCAATATCAATACCATTTTCCAAAGGAAACAGTCAAAAAAATCCATTTTTTTCCTTCCTAGCTGTGTAAAACTACCCAGTTTCTTAGTATTTCTTCCATTACTGACTTATACAAAAGATAAAATAAACTGACTCTTAGTTTCACCTCCAAACAAAGCTTAAACTAAATAGATTGTGCAAGCTCCCACTGTGAATAAGGCCTATGCCCCACTTCTTGATAGCATCATTTGGGGAGACAGTGCAAAATCTCAGAAAGGAGAGCTTTGTGTGCGCCAAAAAGACTTAGTGCACGTGCACCAAGCATCCAGCCTCCACAAACATCCCCATGTTCCCCATGTGACACATATAAGCAGACCCACTGGACTTGAAGGAACACAGTGAAGGGACAATCAGCAGCCCTAACCAGAGTGGATCATCGTCCATAACCAAAAGGGCCATCTTAAAGTTCTAGTGCTTATAAGACCCTGGAACCCTGGGGTCCGAGAAGATCCAAGATGTCATATTTGGTTTCCCAACAACCTGAAGAGTTGTATTTACAATGATTTAAAGAAAATAAATGCAGTGTTTCTTGCACACCTGAGTTAGAGGGCTAAGAGTCATGTATGTACATCAGTAACATACCCAGGAGCACGTTGGTCAGCCCTACAGACAAAAGGCCTAGGAATTTCCTGAGATGATGTGAAGAGGTAAAGTTATGTCTGTAAATCTGGGAAGGCTACAGGGAGACAGAATTCTGAGACTTCTCTGACCAAAGAGGGAAGAATCCAGAAAAGAACAGAGGGAATGGTTCGTAAAAGAAGTTTCAGGCAGAAGAAACTAGTCAAGGGGAACTGAGCTAGTCTCCATATACTTGACCTCTTTGGATGAAGCCATGAAACAGTGACTTATAAGATCTTAACCAAAGCCTCACACTTTATCTCTCAACTGAGCCCTGGAAATGGAGTCTTTGCCTTTCCCCACTATTCATGGCCTTCACTTTGTGTGTTATACTGCCTTCATTCCTCCTGTCAAGGATCAGTGCACTTGATAATATAATTCACATTAAAGTGTTAAATGTCAGTGATATTGGAAAAATCAAGAAATGGATAAAGAAATCCACCTTGTAATGACATTAGAATATCAGTAAGAAATAAATGTGGCCACACCGGACCCCAGACAGAATCATTTATTCAACCTAGGAGTCTTACCTCCTCCTAGACCACTGTTTATCAATCCAATTAGTTTCTCTCCTTTAGAATAGCTTAGAATATTTGTTAACATGCAGATCCTTGTTTCCTACCCTAGATATACTGAATAAGAATCTTTAAGGTGGAAGTCCAGAAATCAAAATCTTGAACAAGCTTTCCAAGTAATCCTTACGCACAATAAACTCGGAGGTTCTCTACCTGCCTCTCTTTTCTCACCCTCAGCACCTTGACCATATCTCTATGCAGCACGTTTCACTGCGTGATATTTGATTCCCCATCTGTGTCATCCGTGTGACACATGTGGATTTCATTATGGAATAGACAGCAAGACAGGGATCAGGTGGAAGGGGTAGAGGGTCTCGAGAAGGTGATATCAAAGAATCAGTATGAGGAAATCAAAACTGAAAAAGATACATGTACCCCAATGTTCATTGCAACACTGTTTATTACAGCTAGGACATGGAAGCAACCTAGATGTCCATCAACAGATGAATGGATAAAGCAGCTCTGGTACCTATAAACAACATATGAGCCACTGAAAGGAATGCACTTGGCATCACCGACTCAATGGAGATGAGTTTGAGTAAACTCTGGGAGTTGGTGATGGACAGGGAGGCCTGGCGTGCTGCAGTCCATGAGGTAGCAAAGGGTCAGACAAAACTGAGCAACTGAACTGAGCTAAACTAATTCAGTTTTAATGAGGTGGATGAGCCTCCAGCCTATCATACAGAGTGAAGTAAGTCAGAAAGAGAAAAACAAATATCGTATATTAATGAATATATAGGGATTCTAAAAAGATGGCATTGGTGAGCTTATTTGCAGAGCAGCAAAGGAGACACAGACACAGAGAACAGATTTACGGACATGCGGGAGTGGTGGAGGAAGGAGAGGGTGGGGCGAATGGAACACTATTCGTAACGTATGCTACTATGAATGTTGAAAAGGCAAAACAATCTCAATAAATAGATATTTATAAGATACAAGGCAAACGTAAAGAAATGTTAGAGAAACATATAGCTGTTACCTTCTTACAGTCTCTGGAATATGAAGAGAATGGGGTCCTTCAGGCCAACCGAAGAGACTGAACCAGGTCTGAGCTGCATTTACAGTCTTCAGAAATAAGTCATATGTTCTTGTTCCTTTTTTAGGAGAAAATAATCCCTTGTCTTTTTCCTCCGTTTTCATACATCTGTTGTCTTTCTTTGGCATCTCATATTTGCTTGATTTCAATGTTTCAGGTATTATTTCCATTCCTAAAATTTACATTTGTTTATATAAAAAGGATTACTTGACAATAAGGTAAAATAATCTGTCAGCTAGTCCTATCTGTGTGTAGACAAATGGAGCTCATTCTACAAATTATTCTATGTTCTCAAAGAAACTCTGATCAATTTACTGTAGCTTAAAATTAAACATTATTTTCAAATGGCCAACAGAAATACTTTAAGAAGATATGTTTCAATAAAGAAAACTATTAAATTTTCTTCACATCATAACAGTGTATTAAACATTCCCCAAAATGGAACCTTTCATTTTATATTACATATGTAAAACATTTAGACAATTCTTCAGTTTTACTTATTAGACAGAATTAAATCTTAGCTGAATAACTTATAAAAACAAAAAATTGGTTTCAGATTCAAAATGACTTTCTGTCCAAGTGAAGCACTTTGATAAAACAAAACATGTTCGAGCTAAAGAAATTTTCAAGAATATAAAATGATTTCATCATGTTTTGTTTTTCAAAAGTATCTGCCAATGTAATTGTACAAGCACACACTCATTTCAAAACCTCTCAATATTTAATTTGGCTTGGTCTATTCAATTAAGGGAAAATATTCAATATTATCCATACCCAGAGAAAGGAATATTTGAAAAGTTAATTTCAAATAACAATATCAAGTTCACATATTTATCTGTGTGCAACGTGTTCTTCCCGGGTGGCTCAGTGGTAAAGAACCTACCTGCAATGCAGGAGCCACAGAAGCTGCGGGTTCAATCCTTGGGTCGGGAAGATCCCCTGAAGGAGGGCATGGCAACCCACTCCAGTATTCTTATCTGGAAAATCCCATGGACAGAGGAGCCTAGTGGGCTACAGTCATAGGGTCATAAAGTCAGACACAGCTGAAGCGACTTAGCACGCACATTTATTTCAAAGATAAGCAACATTGCTGCTGCTGCTGCTGCTAAGTCGCTTCAGTCGTGTCCAACTCTGTGCGACCCCATAGACAGCAGCCCACGAGGCTCCCCTGTCCCTGGGATTCTCCAGGCAAGAACACTGGAGTGGGTTACCATTTCCTTCTCCAATGCATGAAAGTGAAAAGTGAAAGTGAAGCCGCTCAATCGTGTCTGACTCTTAGCGACCCCATGGACTGCAGCCTACCAGACTCCTTAGTCCATGGGATTTCCCAGGCAAGAGTACTGGAGTGGGGTGCCATTGCCTTCTCCTAAGCAACATTGGACCCAGCTAATTAGGCAACAACCCCCTAGCTCAGCAGTTTGTGAATTATGTACGAAGGGTACCTGTACAGACAGTCTCAGCAAATTCACAGGGGCTCTACCAGATATTTAACATTTTAGTTAAATACCACTATAACATCTGCTTCACATCATATAAACTACTACCCTAGGTTTTTCTACCAAACAATCTAATAAATGGAACTGTTTGGTATAGCTTTTGGCTTAAGAGAATAATCTTAAGATATTAAGTGTATCATGAGCCAAAAACAGAGAATTTCTACTCTAAATCATTGGAAAGAGCACCCAAAGCAGAAAGGAAAGTGTTAGTTGCTCAGTCGTGTCTGACTCTTTGCTATCCCCTGAACTGTAGCCTGCCAGGCTCCTCTGTCCATGGAATTCTCCTGGCAAGAATACTGGAGTGAGTAGCCATTTCCTCCTCCAGAGGATCTTCCCAACTCAGGCATCGAACCCAGGTTTCCTGCATTGCAGGAAGATTCTTTACTGTCTGGGCCACCAGGGAAGCTCTTCAAAGCAGATGACCCTCTCAAAACTAGTGACAAATTCAGCTTTCTTCATGGATTTCTTATTACTTGAAAAAAGTCTAAGTTTTGAATCAAATAATATTAAACAGATAATGTTTTGGATTGGGCTAGAGAGGTACACTATGTATTTGCCACATACCGACAAACAATCTTCTCTTTGCAGGCTCAGGATCATTAAATTTACTAACAGCAGTAGAGGGTAAGCCAGTTTTTCGAATGGCAAGCAGACTCTTGTTTTCAGCCTTTGCAGAACTGGCATCCTTTTCTACAAATGACACATTGGATTAGAGTAGGTCAAACAAGCATTTGTGAATTCACTATCAAATTACTGAACCTGAATTTCATAATTATATATATATATATAAACATTATAGTAAATATGTATATATATATACATACACACATACATACAGTACAAAATAAAAAATCTAAGTTCCCATTACTCATGAATAAGATGTAAAATAAGAAGAAAAGAGGGATA